>CM029616.1:13873956-14276456 GCA_017311315.1 Dendrocalamus latiflorus | reverse complement strand
TGGTGGCTAACAAACTTCAAAAATACAAAATCTACTCAACCAAATTTGATAAAGCCTAAACCATAGTAAGATCAGCTCCTCAGGCTCATGATTCTTAAAGAAATTGCAAAATAAAGCACAAGAGATAGACCTTTCTTACTCAAAGTCTACATTGCATCAAAATAGAAATTTCAACAAACTTGGCTGTAAAGAAACCACAAGAACTCTATAACTACTCATCCACAATTGATGAAACTTAAACAATGGCTACGAAATGATCTTACAGCTATAATTCCAAAAGGAATTGCAAAGATATGCCCAAAATCTAAACCTATCATGTAAATAATTTAAGCTGCATCAAAAAGAGTAATTTCAGTTTAAGAATATGGTTAATGCAAACATAACTTGAACAAGAATGAGTTTTAATGGATCTTACTGGGTTAGGATATGTTCTTGATGAACTCCTCAATGTCCTATACATCCTAGATACAATAGAACTATAGTAAGTACAAAGAGGTTAGTTACAGCAAAGAAAAGCTAGAAATTACAATAAATAAAATAAATTTCACAACAAGTATGAACTTGAAACTTTCATTACTTTGAGAGAAAGGATTTCAATGCCACACTTCGTGATGGGTAAAGCTCAAAGGAGTATAATGAAAACCCTAAATCCTTCTCAAAGACTAGGTGGTGGAGGTATACCTCCACCCCTCTATTTATAGCTCTCTTGGGAGTAACCTCAACCCTTGGATCATCTCAAAGGCTAATATTAACTCTCTTCACTCATTCATATCCACTTAGGGTGCAACCAACTATTTTTTCTTGCATAGAATACCCCTCTATGCTAGCTATAATTACAACACACCACATAGCACGCGTTACAAAGCAGTTATTATAAAATCTGAGCCCTCGGCTCTACACAACTCAATGCATCTAGTTTATCTAGCACTAAACCATCACCAAGAGTCCTCTGCGGTATTCTCCATTTTAAAGATTCCTGGTAATATGCTAATTACATCAATGCAGCCACCTAGAGCTACCACACTAGACCACCTTGACGGTCTTCGCTCCTTGTTAACTTTTCACGTCCACACCTTATGTCTCGAGCTCCAAACACCTTCGAAACACCATGCCGACACTTGGACGCTACCAAGACACCCTGAGTCACCGCATGGACCCATCTCATGCCATCTTCATGAAGACTCCATCTTCAAGATCAGACTTCATCCCCGATATTTTCTTGACCTCCAAGATTGTTCTAGATGCCAAGCGCTCCAAGCTTACTCTCAATCCTATGTCGATGATCATCCAAGCCATCAAGTCAACCTGTAGTAAATAAAGACAAAGAAATTATTTTCTTGGTATGAGTGCTGCACACTTGACCATTATTAGTGAAAACATGCATCATAACATCCCATGCACCCTAGCTGGATTCAAAACTTGACTTCGTGAACTTCAATAACTCTCAAACCTTTACCAAATAGTCCCAAATGATGTTAAATATTCATCACAAATATGAAGAGGGCCTCCACATGGTCTCTCAGAAGCAGAAATGAGGAACCCTCTCATCACATCAAACTTCCTCACAACATCCTCTCCATTCCCCTTGATCATGAACAAATGAGTCAAGGGTTTATTCAACAGATGCTCCACATGAATGAGCAAGTAATCATCCCAGGCTTGTCCCTTTGTGTCCACATGCACCTTCCTTACATGCCCTAGACGAGCACCCAGGGTCTACCCCATCTCCTCCATCATCATGGACAACGGTAGATCAAAAACCCTAACCCAGATGGGCAGGTGACATGCGTCACATTTGCATATATTCTCCTATCATGTCCCAATATATTTTTTCATATTTTGTGGCCATTACCGTCATTCACACATATTTTCGTTGATTAATTGCCAAAAAGGACCATTTTACACTTTTTTTACGTTACTTGTAGGCTAGCATGACGAGGCGCATTATCTCCAAAACTGGACTTCCCGAATAGCTCGTACATATGTACACATCGACACGGACATGAATGACCTTTCCGCAAAGAAATGGGAGCACCGAAGGGCTAGAACAAAATTATTTGGCATGGAGAAGGACATATATGCAATATCCCTTTTCACCTTGGGCCAAATTGGAAAGCACACAATGACCTAGTCTATATTGTCTGGATCTCCAATTCCATCGCCAGAAAGTCCTACATGTCCGTGTTGACTTGTACATCTGTACAGAGCTATTCGAGAAGTATAGTTTCGGAGATAATGTGCCTCGTCGCATCGGCCTGCAAGAAAAGTAATGAAAGTATAAAATGGCCCTTTTGTCAATTAATCAACAAACTTATGTGTAAATGATGGATAATGGCCACAAAATACAAAAAACATACCAAGAAAATGACAAGAGAATATATGCAAATATGACACATGTCATACCCCAAAGCTTAAACTTTTACTTGTCCTCAAGTAAATGATGATATTATTGAACCTGGACAACAAGTAATCATGTGTTAAAAGACTAGTTAAATGCATGTAATAAGTCAAGAGGCAAACAACAATGTAAAACAGGATTACCGAACTTGAGCTTTAAGGATTATCCAAGATGTGAATGCATCATTCAAGTAAAGATCTCAAGTGATAACTACAACATTTGACCAAATCAAGCTACAGTCAAAAGTGTTGAAATACACTAAAGCTATCACATCAATCCAACCAAAATTGAAAGGCGTTGGAACTAGGTATAATGTCAAGAATGAGTGTATCAAAGGGTCATACTAAGGTAATTGTTATTTGAGACAAAGAGACTAATACTTGCATGATATTTATGAAAAAGTACACACTTGAGCCACGATACCTAATTTTTGTTGATTTTTAGCAAATGTAAAATGCAATGGGCACTTGTGCCACTTATTAACACCCTTAGGCAACTTTGCCTCTTATTCACACACTTACACTTCACTTGATCAAACATTGCCACTTATTCAATACATTTCTAAACCAATATGATGAGGGCACTTATTCCACACACTCGCACATTGTATCATTGTTTTAATTTTTGTAGTTATGATTAAGAATCTTTAATCAGTTTTCATTGATGCTAAATAACACATGTCCCGAGACATAGATACCTAGATAAATCAACCAAGTCATTGGATCAAGTAAGGACTACCCCTTTCACAAATTTTCCATTCAATTAAAGTATCAATATCTAAAATAATATAGTATGCCAAAGTATGAATCTAAGATATATCATTCAAGAGGTGGTGACTAGAACCAACTCAATCCGTAAGTAGTTAAAACACATGCATAGCTCACAATGAGTCAATTGCTATAGGATCACAAGGTTTCTAAGCACACTAGGATAATAAACAATTCTCAAGCTCTACAAAATGATGCCAAGTGACTTAGGACATGCAAAGAACTAGTAACAATATAGCTTAATTCAGAAAATTTTGGTATGATCTCTATAGATTAACCAAGGCATGAGCTCACACAACCATATACATAGCAAGGACAATATGAAACCGTGTATATAACAAGCAAGGCCTACACGACCACATATCATAAATATAAGCACATGAAAGAAAAAGTATGACCATATCTTATCAACTACACAACAATATGCTCAAATGCCCACAAATATGGTACAAACATGCTAGAACATCATCCATACACATATAAGTGGTGGTGTAGAGCAGTGGGTAAGGTGGTGGCCAAGGTGATGGTGGTGGCGCCAATGGAGGGAGGCGTAGAGAGATGTGGTAGTTGAGGAGGTGGAATAGAATATGCGTCCGGCGCCAATGGTGGAGAAGAAAGGGGGCAGAGGAGAAGCCATATGAGGCTAAGGGAGAAGAAATGGGAATAGCGTTGGGATCTAGTCTAGCAGGTGGCAGTGGCTAGGGTTAAAGGGTTGGGGATTTTCCTATTTTGCGATTTAATCCATGATAAATCTAGAATTTAGAAAAGAAAGTCCTTGCAACATTGCATTTCTTGCCAACTGGCCCTCCGGAGCTCCAATTCCGCCTCAGGAATGTCCTACACATCTGTGTTGATGCATACATCTGTAAAGAGCTATCCGTGAAGTCTAGTTTTGGAGATAATGTGCCATGTCATGTTGGCCTGCAAGTAAAGAAAAGAAAGCGTAAAATAGTCCTTTTGGCAATTAATCAATAAAATATGTGTAAATGATGGATAATGGCCACAAAATATGAAAACTATACTAAAAATGATAGAAGAATATATTTAAATATGACGCATGTCATAAGGAAATTTGGTGCCAACTCTAATGGCCTAAGACTAGCCATCACAAGCACCCACCACTAGGACATCACCTCACTAAATCCATGAGCCTCGTCCCATCATGAAGTTGAAGTCTCCCACCAACTTGAACTCAATCAAAAAAGTGATTCTCCTTGAGTTTTCTATTCTCCATGCCTTGCTGTAGACCCTAGGCACGGGTCATTGTCTCGAACAAACCTTATTGGGATACGAGTAGGCTACACTAATGCAGATTAAAAAAATTATACTATAAACCAGGAAGCCATGTGAATAAGAGATCATAGATCGTTGCCACTATACGCACAATGCAATAGAAATAGAGTTGGCCAGTTCAACGAAGAGTGGATCAGTGTAGTGGAAGTAGACAATCGTCCTCTAGCTAACCGTCTCCTCACAATTATCTTGATCAACACCGCGTGCTAGCACCAGCATGCACAACAGGGGTTATGAGTGGTGGCGGCTATGGTTTTGATGGGTGTGTTTGGGGATACCTCCTAGCTCCCGCACCTCTCTTTATATAGCCTCCAATCAGATCCTTATCTGATATGATCAGATATCGTATCCAACTCGGAAATCCTCGGGTTGGATCTTTATCCAATACGAGTAGAGATCGTATCCCACTTAAAGACTATCATTCAGACCCTTGTCTTTCCAACCCATTTAGTGTGTGACCCTATATGTTCATGTATATTTGGTCATGAGCCAAAAACTCCTTTCTGGTCCATAAGTCGGTAGAGGTCCCTAGCAGGACATAACAACTTCAAAACGTATATAAAGATCATATCGGATAAACCTATATAGTGCTCATGTACTGATCCCTTTGTCTCATGATACCATATCGAACTCAAGGCGAGAAGTGTGCCATCCTATGGTAACTCAATCCTTTACTCGAACCTGTAGTGGATTAGTCAATTGTGATTGACTCCTCAACCACATTCGGCATGGCCATGCACTTCCTTAATCCAACTACATCGAGGAACCCATACATATCTGTCTTTTATATAGGAGGGGCAAATTCCATCTAGATCACTTATATTCATCCGTATGTTTCATAGTAAATTCGAAAGCTACCTTTATGACCACCTAGTTACGGAGTAGTGTTTAGCAAACCCTATGTAAATATTACATATGTAGAAAATAATGACGATCTTAGGTCTAAGGATCCTACATACACTATGTATGAGACCAATAGATGACACTTAAGAATATAATAATTCCTGCAGTGTCTCATGGTGGGTCAATCCAACACCATGTTCTCTAACACATGTCCGCATTATTAATTTGATATCCTATATCCATGATCCGTGAAATATAATTATCAATCAAAATATGTGTTGATCTATAAATCATAATTGTCCAACATAATGACATAAGATCAGGGATAATTTAGAATAACATCAAAACATGAATAAAGAGTTCCATGAATAAGTCACATACTTTTTGATCAATGTAAAAGACATTTATTCATGGTACAAAATAACATATTATTCAAAATATTGTAAATATAGAAGTGATGCAATCATCTCTGTGATTGTCTCCAGGGCATGTCATTAACAATCTCCTGCTTGTACTAGAGTCAATCATGCAAGTATCTAATACACATAGCTTTTGTATGTGTCTCATGCTTTGGCTGCAGAAGAGGCTTTATCAATAGATCAACAATATTTAAATCTGTGAGCACTTTATGTATCTTAACATCACCTCTATCATTAATCTTGTGAATGAGGTGAAAACATTGAAATATGTGCTTGAATTGTTTATACGATCTAGGCTCCTTGGCTTGTACAATAGCTCCACTATTATCACAATAGAGATACATTGGGCTAGAAGCACTAAAGACTACACGCAGCTCAAAGATAAACTTCTTTATCCAAACAACCTACTTTGCAGCTTCAAAAGTCGCAATATACTTAGCCTCCATTGTAGAATCTACAACCGTATCTTGCTTAGAACTTTTCAACTCACTACTCCTCCATTAAGACAATTAGACAAACCACAAACTCAGACTGCGATCGAAAATCATCTTTATCAGTTTGGAAGCTAACATTAGTGTAACTATTTACGACTAGCTCTTCCTCACCTCCATAAACAAGAAATGCATCTCTAGTCCTTCTCAAGTATTTTAGAATATGCATCCCTAGTCACTTGGATCTGACTGATATCTGCTCATAACACTTAGAGCATATGACACATCTAAACGTGTACAAAACATGACATATATGGTAGACATAATGGCAGAAGCATGTGGAATCTTACTCATTCAGTCTCTCTCATATGGTGTTAAAGGGCACTAAGTCTTTCTAAAACTAATACCATCTGACAAAGGTAAGAAACTCTTCTTACAATCTTGCATGTTGAACCGCTTCAACACTTTGTCAATATATGTTCTTGGCTTAATCCAATTAACCTTTTAGTTCTATCTCTATGGATGTTTATGCCCAAAATATATGATGTCTCTTCTAAGTCTTCCTTAGAGAAACTATTTCTTATTGAAGAGTTGATAGTTTCAAGCATTGGAATATCATTTCTGATCAATAATATGTCATCCACATAAAGGACCAGAAAAATAAGTACGCTCCCACTAGAGTTTTTATAAACATAAGACTCTTCTTTATTCTTGATGAAGCCAAACCCTGTGACTACGCCGTCAAAAATGAATGGTCCAACTCCGAGAAGCTTGCTTCAATCCATCGATAGATTTCTAAATCCTGCATATCATTTTAGCATTTTGGGGATTAACAAAACCCTCAAGTTGTGTCATGTACACATCCTCACTTATGTGTCCAGTTAGGAAAGCAGTTTTAACATTCATCTGCCATATCTCATAATCAAAATATGCAGCAATAGCTAGAATGATCAAGACAGACTTAAGCATGGCGACGGGCGAGAAAGTTTCATCATATTCAACACCTTGAATTTGTTTGACACCCTTCGCCACCAATTGTGCCATATGGATATTAATATTTCCATCCACGTCTATCATTTTCTTAAAAACCCACTAGCGCTCAATAGTTTTTACACCGTCAGGTGGATCAACCAAGTTACAACTTGATTATCATATATGGATTGAATTTTGGATCTCATGGCTCTAAGCTATTTCTCATAGTCTTGGCCCATCATCATTTCCTCATAAGTCTTAAGCTTATCATTGTCTAACAATAAAATATCATATCAATACCTTATCAACAATTAACGTGGTCTTTCAGACCTACTTGGGGCTGGTGCCCCTTTCACAGGTTCTATAACATCTTGTACACTCTGTAGAGGTTCAGTAGGAGTTGAAACATTTTTTTGATGGCTCTCGAATTTCTTCGAGTCTCACCGTGCTCCCAGTAACTCCGTTTGAAACAAAAATCTTTCTCCAAAAAGGCACCGTTTTGCACAACACTTTGTTCTCATCCCTTTTATAAAAGTAATATCATTTAGTTTCCTTCGGATACCCCATGAAGAAGTATTTACCAGATTAAGGTGTGAGCTTGTCACACGTTAAACATTTTACATATAATTCACATCCCCATATTTTGAGAAAAAACAACTTGAGACGCTTCCCAATCTATATTTCATATGGTGTCTTCTCGATGGCTTTGGATAGAAGCCTCTTTAATGTGAACACATTTGTTTCTAGAGCATACCCCCCAAAAAGTAATAGCAGATCAGATTGGCTCATCATGGATCGAATCATATCTAACAAAGTCCTATTCCATCATTCAGACGCCCCATTCCATTGCGGCGTTCCCGGCGGAGTTAGCTATAGAGCAATTCCACATTGCTTTAGATGATCACCAAAACTCATGTCTCAAATATTCACCTCCACGATCTGATCGTTGGCTTAATTGTCTTGCCAGATTAATTTTGTACCTTATTTTGAAATTTCTTGAACTTTTCGAAGTATTCAGACTTATGTCTCATTAGATATATGTAACCATATCTATTAAAGTCATCGGTAAAAGTTATAAAGTACTAAAAACTATCTCTGGCCATTGAGCTTATTGGTCCATATACATCGGAATGTACTAAGGTCAGCAATTCATTTGTCCTCTCATCTAGACCAGTGAAAGGTGTCTTAGTCATTTTGCCAAGTAAACAGGATTCACATATTTCAAATGATTCAAAATTAAATGAGTTTACAAGACCATCATTATACAGCTTTATTATACGCTTTTTATTTATGTGACCCAAACATTGTAGACCATCATTGTTGTAAATGAATGCTACGTTGATAGGAAGATCAGCAGGTCTACTCAAATTTAGTAAAATGGAGAGAGTATCTGATTTGGTAGCAAATTTGTTGTAAATGAATACTACGTTGACGTTCCAGATCAGTCTACTCAAATTTCTGCACTACCCAGAAGTAAGGTACGACACAACTAGTTGGAACAAAGAGTCGAACTAGAAGACTCAAAGATTTATTTTATCTCACGAATCTCGAGAACTACATACGCTTGGGACGATTGGGTGTGTGGAAGGGGAAAAAAAGTCCATTGGAGGTTTAGGAGTGATCCGCATCTTCTTAATTGGGATGAAAGTGATAGTGGCTGGTGGACACCACAAGGCAAAGGACTACCCATTCTTCACAATTTGCTCCCTCGGTCGCATGAAGCCGCAGATATTTCCATGGGTGTCACTAACACCTTACAATGCAATAATTGTGCGTGTTAAGAGGGGTTAGACTTGGATTCCTGGGAATAATTCAAAAAACGACCGACAAATTAAAGAAGAATTTTCAATCCCCGCATACGCGACTTCCGTCACCACTCATGAGCACCTTCACGAGTCTTTTACTGATTGTGCGTGTTAAAAAGTACATACTGTAGTTTCTCATCAAACATAAAATAAAATATTGAAATCATGTTTCACTCATGCATATTGCCTTTTCTATTTGAAAATGTTGCAAAATTTACGCTTTACACGAATCCATCTGCTATATCTTCTTTAATTTTACATTATTCAGAGAAAAACTTTAAAGTTAAGTCAGGAAATTCACAAAGTCAATTTTCACATATACTGTTTTCGTTTGTCGAAGAAAATGACAATTAGATGGGCCGAGATTTTTTTCCTCAAAAGTTATTTTCAAACATTGCCATTGATAGCCACGTGCCCACTTGCAACTCATATGTCGCAGTACATAATTGTCATCTTCACGACGACAGGCCAGTGGCATGATGATGGTAGTAAGGGTATTTGCTCCTACCCATGTGCTTTCGAAAGTGTTTACCAGTGTTTTGTAAGGTCCTAAACCTCCGCCACTCGCGCCATATGTAGCTGGACGGATACGTGGCTCTGATCGGTTCGGTTTGAGCTTCTGGCTTATTTTTTAATATTCATAAATTTCGTTTTTTTCTAAACTTTTGGCTTTTTGTTGAGCTTTTTTGCCGGTTCTTTTTTCCCGTATTCGTTTGTATTATACATATTGGGCTAACATATTTTTTATATTTTTTAATTTTTTTAAATTTAATTATGTTAAATAAGCCTCTGTCAGCTACAGTGTTTTTTCAGTCAGCTACAGTGATTTCAGCCAAAAGCCACCAAAAAAAAGGCTAACTGCTCACCATTATATTATTGCGTTCTAAAAGAATAATTGCCATCTCCATCAATACTTCATTTTCTAATATAATAATTACACAGTGAATATATGTATGTGAGTAACTAACAAATGAAGGAGTGAGAGCCCTAAAATAATCAAATACCGATTAAAATAAGCCCACTTCTAGATGACATCATAAACCTTATTTTTGCTGGAAAATAACACGATGGACTGACTTATTAAAAAATACAAAATACACCTATTTGAACATCTATTTAAGTTGAATCCTGGCTCAACTAGTTCGATCAAAAGTACTTGTTCATCAATCAACCAGGGATCGGATTTGCGTTGGTTCACACCGGCTTGCGTGCAGGAACGAGCCTATCACAAATTTAGTATTTTTCTGTTGAACCGCTGGTCCAGTCTTGTCTGAACTATCAAATCAAGAAGAGATAAGCGAATTAGCATAGATTCAAATGTTTTGCAAAAAAATAGACTTCGGGAAAATTGAGAAGTTAATGGAAACCTAGGGTATTCTGTGCTTTGTAATAGTATAGGTGGTTCTCTACGTACAAATTAGCCCAAAATGTTTTGTAGGTACAGATTAAAGAGGATACACTGTTGTAGAGTAAATCAAATAAACCAAAAACACTAAACCACTAGCACGCGTTGCTGCGCAATGGTCTTGCCTAGGGTCGAAACTCGTCGTGCGGTCAGTTTCCAATCCATCAGCGTGGTCTCTCGCGCGTCTCCTCCATGGTGGCACCTCCCTCCTCGTCTTCTCCCCCTCTCAAAACCCTAGCTGTCCAGTGCCACTGCTAGATCTTGTCAATCCAGCCGCAAATACATCTTGGTCATTGGGAGGCCTTGGCCACGATCGCTGCCGCCCTTGTCGCCGATCGGAGGGGGAGGGATACATAAGATGTCGCCGCCCTCACTGCCGGTCAGAGGGCAGGGAAGCCACAGTGCAGTTTTTTTAAGTTTTGATTCAGGTTTGCACGAATGAAAAGTTTGATATCGAATGTTGTTTCGTGTGAACGCAAGAGGTTGGAAAGGGTCTCGGTGCTCCTTGGCTTGCTTCTTAAATTCGTGTGAACGCGGATGGAAACAACCGGCAGTAGGGATGATGGCACGGTGCTAATGGACTTGAATGTTGTAGTTTCCAATTGAAGCAACACGCAATGAGCAGCACGGGCACGTGAGCGGTGTTGGCATGGCGCAACTCGGCGGTGCTGCTACATGTAACCTGGAGTGAGCAGAGGCCAAGGTGGGCTCGGCCCAGAGAAATCAAGAAAGAAGTTGGGCTAGAGCCCAAAATGGATTAGAGAAAGATTTGGATTTGAATTTTGGGGTTTAGATTTTGTGACAAATGCAAGAACTCCAAATTAAATCTAAATACTTTGAAATAATTAATTTCAAAATTATTTTTTTAGAAATACTAAAATTGGGATGTTACAAACCTATCCCGTTACAGAGAATCTCAACCTCGAGATTTGGATGGACTAGGAAACAGAAAGGGCAAGAAAACCTGGCCTTAGACCCTCTTCGCATGCCCAAGTTGCTTCTCTTTTGGAATCAAATAAAGTACTAAATTAACAAGGAACTTACCAAGCATGTTTGATGCCTGGTGAGCACATTTTGCACTGATGTAGTTAACACATCCTCTTCTATGGGAATGTGGGCTTGGAGTTTTTTTTCTAGAGTTTGAGATACTCCCCCATCCTTCTCCAAGAGATGGCTCTCTAGCAGATGTAGATGAGAATGGAAGCTATAAGAGGGAGTTGCTAGAGGGGAAAATTTTAGTAACACAATAACACAAATATTGAACACATAAAGGACGAGAAACACACAATTGCTTAAGAATATAAACATGTCTTACATGAATGCCATGCATAGCACACTTATGAGGGCATGCAGCTCATGCGGTACATAAGAGATTACTATTATCATTACATTGATTCTAGAGTTCATGCACAAAATAAAAATAGTAGCTCACTACCCAACATATAACCATGTGAGCTTTAGCAACCTATCCCACAGGTCTATTCCTACCTGGGAAGCTGCCAACCTACTTGTGAAGGTAGCCTCCACAACCGTATTAGTGCTGCTCTAGTGTGTAGGTGGGTAGGTGCAGTGGTGCCAGGGCGAACTGGTCGTGGATGTGCGGCACTGAAGGTGGCTCATCCTGATTACCTGCTGCTAGGGCTCCACCTCATCTATCTGTGGGTCTAGGCTAGCTGGAGGAAGAGTCTTAGGGCCTAGAAGTTTGTCCGGGTAGACTGGCACTCCGTCATGGTTGAAGTGGTGCTACAGACACAATGGAGTGGTGGCTACGATGGGACGGCCACAAAGGATGAAGGCTCACGGATTTGCTCTACCTCCATATCCTGCCTGTGTGCTTTGTCGAGCTCCTAATGGAGATCGTCCATCTCCTCCTCCATCTGGGCTATTGAATCATAGAGGCGATGCAGTTCCTCCAGAGTCCCTTGGTAGGTAGCATCCATGGCTCTTGTTAGTGCACCTAGTGGGTCAGCATGGGGCAATCCTCATGGGAGCCAATTAAGAAGGAGCTAAGCATCTTATTGTTCTGGTATGATGCGTAGTAGCGGAAAGGTGCTCTCTACAAGTTGTCCTCATAGATTTCATAGAGATGGCGGACTGACTCTCGAGTGGTGTCTTGAACTCCAAGCTCAAAGCTGCCCCTCCTATACAGGGTGGGGAAGTGGTATGCCTTAGTGTCATCTCCATCTCATCCATAGATGATGGCCTCCACATGCCATTCGACACTTTTCCGAACGTATACGTGGTGTCCCTTGAAGAAATCACACTTCTGGTACTATAGATATCCTAGTAAGTTTGCTAGGTGGTCTACCCAAAGACCAAGTTTCTCGCCCTAGGTGATGTTGCATGGCTTTGGCATCTACAAGGAATTTGAGTGGGAAAGATCAATAAACCAATTTTGGAAATCAAAAGGGAAATTGGGAAAGAGCAAGATACTAAGAAAATGGAAGAAGAAAATAGCAATAATATGCTATAGGTTTTTGCTTTTTCCAAAACTGAAGTCCTTAGAATAGAAGCCATTCTAACTATAGTTTATCCTGCTGTCAATATGGCATTGATACCACCTCTGTAGCAACCTAGATTTGGTGATCCGAATCTTCTGTTATTCTGAGCTTGGCCATGGATCAGTATCTAGCCTACACAATATAACACTGGCAAATATCGCCATACAAGCGTATAAATAAAAGGGGTACTAATATTACATAGGCATTCATAAATAGATTGTATGATCAAGTTTTACAGAATGGGCAAGTAGGCCAAATGAGATTGTTCATAGTAAAGTAGTAGAAAGTAAATAAACCAAAAGAGCCTCCATGACCTACCATATGGAATCGACTATGGCTAAACCTAGTCCAGGCCACTGTCTTGAATGTCATAGCTGGCAGCATGATGTATCCATCCATCAGATCATCGATTCCATCATCTAAAACCACATATTAAGAAACAATGAGTACAAAAGTACGCACCAAGTGTCTATAGTAGAATGCACATGTAGGTGTATAATTCGACTTGCAAGTCTTAACCAAGGGAAGGTCTTATGTTTCTTTTAGCCTAAAACCAATTTGTCAAATATCATACTATAACTAGTTTTCAAACCTATGACTTGCCATTTTTAATTAAAAACCAATATCTAGTTTCAAGTCAAGTTCATTATGAGAGCAAAATCCCTATGCTTTCATTATCCATTTCCATATCAACATGTTGTAACCATTTTCCATACTGTCATCCCTAACCACCATTAATCAATAGTTAATAATTTATGAAAATTGCACAAGTATGGCATTTATATACTTTTGCCCGTGCCCAGGGGCATGACTATTTGAAAAGATTTTAATACTTTGTAGAGGTTTACAACTTTACCAACAAGATATGATTAACTCGTAATATCAGCCATTACACGATCTCATAGCTGTGCGATTGAGAAAATCATAACAAGGTTTTTACAATGCTTAGGCTCGATGCTATCTCCCACTCCAAGGTGATAGTGACTGTTCATTTCCCGAGTTATGCCTCACCCAAGAAAATTCCCATTCCAAGGTACGTTTTCAATGAGGGACCCGTTGTTAGGGAGTCTACGACCATTCTCGTCAAAAGAAACCCACAAGGGGTAGTGACCATTATGAGTTACTCCCAACATAACCACAATAGAAATCCAGAAATACATCTATCAATCTATGCGTGGGAGTCACGCTGCAGCTAATAAGCAAATTAGTGCTAGATCCATCCTATACTAGACTTGTAGTTGCACGATTTAGATGTAGAAAAGAGTAACACAAGATTTGCTCCATAATCCACATAGGCGAGACCAACCAATAAACTTAGAGCTCGTGCAATCCCTGTATAGCTATTCTGAAACGACACGTGCAATCTCTACATGGCCAATCCAAATGGCACATGCAATCCCTACGTTGTCAATCCATTCAATATGTGCAATCCCTGCGCTAGTCACAAACCAACCACTCACCTGAGTATAAACTATTTTATAAAACATTTTCTAGTTTCTAGTAGTAACCCCTATTACTAGTCCCATTATCATGCTTTCAAGTTCCAGTTAGCACTGTTTGTGTTGAATTTTATTTTACCACTAAAGTATTTCTGAGTACAACCGTAATCTGGTAAGATATAACCAATGATGGAGTTATTACTATTATAAGTATCCAAGAGTGACATGGCAAAGAGAATATCACTACTACAAAAAAACCTAATACTAGATGTCACATCACGGATGGTTACCCAAAATTGTTAGTATTAAATATAATCACGGACGGTTTTAGTTTAGAGACCATCTATGTTGCTGCTAGCTCTAAAAACTGTTTGTGAATGTGAAATATCACAGACGTTTCATGGTTAAAACCATCTATAAAGTATCACAGATAAATTTAACCATGCACCATCTATAATATTATCAAATATCATATACTGTTATTACTTTGAACTATTTGTGATAATTCACAGACAGTTTGTATTAAAAACCGTCTGTGATAATTTACTCTATTAATTGCGCACAGACCCATCGACCTCTATCTTAAATTTCAGATCTACGCTGTTGCTTTGAGCTGGAGGCGGAGCTTTGAGGCCATTTAGTGAAAGAAGACTATTTGGCAAGAGTGATTGTAGATCCACTAAGTTATTGGCTACCTTTGGTCAGTAATTTATTCGTAACTGCATTATAATTTAGATCTCACTTTTGCTGAAAAGAGAATTGAAAATGGTTTAGATCTAGCTTGCTTGATGCAGAGAGAAGACTATTTACATCTAGCATAGTTTAGGGTTTAGTCAATTCATAGCATATTCTTGCTACATATAGCTACTTAATTTAGATCATACATATATAGTGTACTAATTAATTAATTCAATATGTAATACTAATTTATTATATGCTAATGTAGAACCGAAGCTGGATGTACGTTGGGAACCATGTGAGTGAATAGTATATTAATGGCGTTTCTGATTTTACAAGAGCTGCTGAGAAGGATATGTTGAATAAGGGGGTGGAATATATATATATATATATATATATATATATATATATATATATATATATATATATATATATATATATATATATATATATATATATATATATATATATATATATATATATATATATATATATATATATATATATATATATATACTTTTTATGCATTGACTGCGAGAATTTAAAGATGTTTAAGAACCGAGTGTAGATTGAAGCGCACTTGATTCGAAGGGGTTTCAAAAGGGGGTATGCATGTTGGGCCAGTCATTGTGAAGAGCAAATTACACAGGGAGGTAGTAATAATGATTTCGCCGATGAAGTCAATGATATGCCACTGGATTATATCGATTGTTGTTTCGATTCGGATAGGCTACATGATGACAATCTAGATCACGTGGTTCATGATGCGGAAGGGAACTATAATGAGAGAGAATATGTTAAATTCTAGTGCTTGATGGAAGACTCAAGAAACCTTTGTTCACATGTTGCAACTGAAAGTACATGAGGTTGTTAGCCGTGCTTGAACTGCTGAAATTGAAGGCAAGCAATAGTTGGTTCGACAAGAGTTTCACGGCACTGTTAGGTCTTTTAGTGGACATGCTTTCACAAGAAAACAAGTTGCCTAAAACCACCTAGAAAGCCAAGAAGGTTCTTTTGTCCATTAGGAATGCAAGTAGAAAGAATACATACATGTCCGAATGACTGTGTCCTCTATCTTAAAGAGTATGTAAACATGTATATATGTCTGGTATGCAATGTATCCCGATACAAGCGTGATAATCAATCAAATGATGGCGAGGAAATAGAGGTAAAGAAAGGACATTTTGCTAAGGTGGCATGGTATCTTCCTATAATTCCCCGTTTGAAGCGATTTTTTGTGAAACCAAAGGAGGCAAAACTGCTGTGTTAGCACTCGAAAGAGCGTAAGAAGGATGGAATGCTAAGATACCTTATTGATTCCTCCCAGTGGAAAACATCGACAGGAGGTTTGCAAACTTCGGTGCAGAACCAAAGAATATAAGGATTGGATTGAGTACAGATGGAATGAATCTTTTCAGTAACATGAGCAGTTGGCATAGCACTTGGCTCATGACTATCTGCATCTACTACCTTCCTCCTTGGTTGTGTATGATGTGGAAATATATTTTACTGTCGATACTTATCCAAGGGCCGAAGCATCCTGGAAATGATATTGATGTGTACGTAACACCAGTGGTGAAGATCTAAAAACACAATAGATCAAAGGGGTACAAGTATGGGATGTGTACAAATGAGAGAACTTCACTTTATGCTCCTTGTTGTTCTGCACTATAAATGATTATCCTGCTCTTGCAAACCTGTCAGGCCAAAGGACAAAAAGGGCCAAAGCCGGTACTCACTGCTTAGATGACACCGAGAGTGTGTGGCTAATGCACTCATATAAAACCGTATACTTGTGTCACCATAGGTTCCTTCGGAGGGCTCACCTACCTCTAATGGCCTAGATCGGCCATCACAAGTACCCCCACCAGGGCATCATCTCACCAAATCCACAAGCCTCCTCCTATCATGAAGTTGAAGTCTCTCGCCAACTTGAACTCAATCGAAAAGTGATTCTCCTTGAGTTTTCTACTCTCCATGCCTTGTTGTAGACCGCAAGCACGGGTCATTGTCTTGAAAAAACCCTTGGTGATATAGGAGCACACAGTATGGAAGTGCCCTATCGCAATCCATTGGGTATCGATCTGTGTAATGCCCCCATTTTTGGGAACAAGGATGTCAAACAATCTGCAACAGCCTATGAGTTTAGTTGCGGATGAAAAGAGTATCATGCCTACTTACGAACAATTAAAAGGCGTTAATTTGATTAAAATACGACCTAGCAGTCAACTTTTACAGCAATATGGGTGTCTGAGCCTAAAAATTTACTTATATTCAGAAGAAGCGAATAAAACTCCATAGGAACGCTTGAGTGCAATCATAACCCTAGGATGAATACTTGCATCATCCTTTTTTTCTTCTGGTATCTATTGTGGTGGAGATTATAGCAAAACTGAGTATAATCAACCGTACTCAACAAGTTACATGAGGAAATGCTATATAGCTACTTGCCAGGATTCACAAGTGATGAGGATATAGTGGTTTTGTCATGATATGTGGGCGCAGTTTTATTTGTAAATATTTTTAAACACAAAAGAATAGTAACTACTTAAGGAAATGGGGTTTTAAAACTTGATTATCAGACCTCAGCATTTTTCAAATCATTTCTAAATCTACTTATGCTCTACTATTGGAATCACCCATTAAACATAACTTCTTTTACCGGAAGCACGGTGTATTCGAGATACCATTGTAATTACTCCATGGAGTCGTCCAGCGTTACCCACAAGATTCCTTAATCCTCACGACTGAGTTAAGAAAATAAGGTCTTCCATCACTCATCACTTTATGTAGGCTCTACCCGGTAGATCTCCAGCTCTGACCCTGGTATCCACTGACTCGGTCAAATATCTTCTGCCCATCCTAAGAGGAATTTACCGTTGTTCAGTATGGTTACACCGCATCTATACGAACACTCCTTCACTCTTGTAGAGATTTAATCGATTTGAGCAGCTACTAGACCAGGTTTGATGAGTCTAAACTTTCTTTGGTCAACATAAGGTCATCCTTACTTTCTCCGAGCTTTGTCCTCATTCTACTCTGAAATATTTTCCATCTCTAAACCCAAATCACACTGCTCAGCGGAAGTATTACCCAACCAACTCGTGGTTTCCCACAATAATTTTTTTCTAGAATAACTTTTACAAAATTATTGGCAAAATATCTGCCAATCAGTAGCTTAAAATAGTTGAGTTTCCTATACTACCATGGTTATTTAAGTAGTAGATTTAATATTACTTAGTCTTATCAAGGTGAATATGGCCATCAAAGTAAATAGGTTTTTTTTCAGTGGTAGGATGTAACTAGCTATCATGTCATTCTAAACATTTATTCTACATAAAATATCTGTGTGTAAATAAAAGGTAATGAAAGTACTAGTAAGTAAATAATTAACAGAATTTAGGTTCAAAATTATTAAAAACATGTGATTTGCCTCTTTGTCCACAGTCTGATTATTTTACTTTAGTCTTTCGGATTATGCCATCTACTTGATAGCTCTTGTAGCTCCTCTATTAATCAGCTAGTCGAAGCCAAATGCTAACATAAAAGAGCGAATTCAAATAATTTCCTGCTTTGCAAAATGCAAGCTGGGAAAAAACAATTAAACAACAAGAAAAGACATAAAAGGAAATGGGTTGTGTGGTCGGAGTTTAACAATGCTTGGGTTGGCTGACAGGGTTAGAGTTGGGCTAGATAGGCACGAGATGGTCAAAATGGTTATAAACGTGCTGGACGAATTTTAGGGAGAATAAAAACAGGCGGGTATGTGGTGACAGATTGATTATGGAATAGTGTGGTTTTGGTTTTAATAGCTTTTGGTTTGGGGGAATGGAGGTCAGAATTGGATTCATGGGGTCAAAATGGTCAGAGTAGATATATAATTGATTTTTGGGTGAACACGAATTTGCTATAGTAATGAACAGTGTTTGGGTCGACCTTAATGAATAGTTGTTGCCGCTCTGGCCCATGGCGCACGCACGGCGCAGCCCGATGTGCAGCATGTGTGCAGCCAGGATCTGGCCACACCATCGCTTTCTTCATCCTTACTCTACAGGGCGGCAAGCAGAGCGGCGGAAACAACCGATTGAGTGCCAGCGAAGGTTGCCGACGGCAACCAAGGACGTCTATAGGTTCCTTAGAGTCTTGAGGTTCCATTTTTGGTTTTGGCCGGCGGCGAGAGGAGGCGCTACGGCCTGGGCATGGCACAAGGTAGCTTCGATGGAGTTCTGATGAAATGACTAGGGTTTTCACCATCTATAAAGCTCGGTGAACCTAGTGGCAGTGCTAGTTTTAACTGGGAAAGATCGAGCAAGGCTATCCACCGCAGACCCTCTTGTGCCAGTGAGGCGGCTACGGCTTGGCTTAGCGAGCTTGGCTATGGGTTCCTGATGGCCTAAGGTTCCTACTGACACAAGGAATTGAAAGATTATTGACCAGAGCAAAGAAACGGTCGAGGAAGCTTACCAACGCAGGACGTGGTGCCTATGGTGCTGCGGTGGTCCGGCGAGCAATTGCGTGCTATGGGGACTGGCTTGGGGTGGTCGTGAAGGCATCCAAGAGCACAGTAGGCTTTAAGAAGTGAAGATAGGCGGTGCAAGCAGGAGACCGAGGACGATAGTGCTGGCGTGTGGCGGACTTGGTGACGGTCAAGCTCGGTCGGCGAGGCTGGCTTACAGGTGATGTGGCGAGGAGTACTACGGTCCTGACAGTGCCACGCAGGCTGATGGGAGCGGAGCATGGTAGGTGTGTACTCGCGTCGCCGCACGGCGTGCTGATTTGCGGCAACTACGATAGTCAGTGTGAGTGGTTGGCAAGGCGTAGAAGAGGCAGCGACTGGCCAAGGGTGAGATGATGTGCGGCGAAGCTAGTAGCGGCTGGTGTGAACGGCAAGGTAGGTTGTAGTGCAGGCGGAGCGGACACATCCATGTGGCCAGGGCACTGCAGGAGAAGGAGGCGGTTTCTTGGAAGACGCCGGAGAGAAGGGAAAGCAGCTGGCCAAAAGGGGAAGGCAGGAATTCAAAGGAATTTGCCAAATTAGGAAAGAACACCCAATTCAACTGAAATTTAAGAAACGTCAAAATTTTGAAAATTTTCAGGTTGTTTAAATATACTTCTTGGCTTCTTCAAAATCTACCTAAAAACTCTCTCCATCAACGTTATCCTCAACATCGAGACCCTAATCTGTTAAAAATTGGCCCATTTAATTATGGCCTATTTCCTTAATTCCAAACTATGCATGGTTTAGTACCATATTGCTAAGGCAAGGTGAGGAAGACTGATTTATAAGATGGAGTCCTCACCACTCCTTAAATATGAATAGAGATGGTATGAGGAGGGTTCTGACTAGTCACACACACGCGCACGCACGCGCGTGTGTATTCGTGTATTTTCGCGTGAAAATCGTGTGACTTGTGACTTGCGACCGTGCCGTGAGGTGGTGCGCCACTTGGCAGACCAAGTCTATCTTTATTTTTTGCTGAACCCTGCACCGCTCTCTCTCTCTGTTTGAATGCGATTCAAACATTTGAATGAGGCAGTTACAAGTGTATTTACACTGCTTAATTTGTGATTTGATGAGGCAGTTACCAGTGCATAATTCTGTTTAAAACACAACAGTTACTAGTGAATAACTGCAACACCCTTAAAACGGCCTGGAGACGTCCAGGAAAAAAGAGAGAATTTTTGCACCTCCATTCTTCCTCTACCTTCTACTCTACCGTTATGCTGTGCCGTCTGAATCTCGTCGACCTTTCTTCCCGGCGTACACCTGGAAGGAGGGAGAGCGGCTATCTTCGAACTGTTGCCGTAGAGAGTACCTGCACAGGGCGGCAATAAGGTTTCTGGGCAACGCATCTGCGTGACCGTTCATTGCACTACGTCGTCTACGTTCTGCACTGCGTCAAGCCTGCGCGGTTTCCTATTCTTCATCAGGTGAAAAAGTAAGTCGTTCGCGCGCATGTTCGACTTTGTTACTATATTTTTCTTGAATATATTCTGAAGTATGATGAGTAGTCTGCTGTTAGTAGTAAGTTTTGCATCACTAGTTTATTGTATTTGTCTCCTAGTAAATTTGGAATTAAAATATTGCCCACATTTTCAATATTCCAGAAACCTTATTGTGAATTTTGTTGCAATACAGCAATGCCTAGTGCTTCTGATGTGATAAAACCTGAGAGGTTTTTTGGTCAGAACTTTCGTAGATGGTAGACTAGAGCCAAGTTTTAGCTCATGTCTTTGGAGCTGTGGTAGGTTATCCACCCACAGTATCCATTTACGATTGAGTAGTACATGCAGTTTGAAAATGCGAACAATACTACTCTTGGCTGCATTCTGACTTTCTGGCAGATCTGCTCTATGATGTGTACATGGACTACAAGTCCGCCATAGAGTTATGGGATGCACTACAGCATAAATATGCAGAGGCAGAGGTGGGTCGCTAGTTCTACATATGTGAGCAATTTTTTGACTTTAGCATGGATGAGGCTAAGTCCATAGTTGCACAAGCACATGACCTCTAGCTACTAGTCGGTGAGATTGTGCACCTGGATTGTGTGTTGCCTCCAAAGTTTGTGGCTGTGGGCATCTTTGCTAAACTCCCTGCCTCTTGGCGGGATTTTGCTACTAGCTTGAAACATAAGAGGGAAGAGATTTCTGTTGAGGATCTCATTGTAGCCCTCGATGTGTAAGAAAAAGCAAGAGCAAAAGATGCACCTAGCACATCAGGCCAGAACAATGCAAATGTCATACAGAAAAAGACTGTTGCTAAGAAGTACAAAACCAACAAACCAAACAAGACAACTAGCTTTAAGAAGAAAATCGAGAAAAAGGATTTGAGAGACATCACCTGCTTTGTGTGCGGAAAAGACGGTCATATGGCGAAGGACTGTTATTTCCGCAAGATCAGAGATGGTAAACAGCCCAAGAAAAGGCTGTTAATGTGACCATAGGCGAGGCCTCGACTTCAGGAGGGTATGGTAAACCTGTTGTCTTTTCAGCATGTCAATCCACTAATTGGTGGGTTGATACTAGAGCTAATGTTCACGTATGTTCTGGTATTTCGTTGTTTTCTTCTTATCAGGTAGCAGGGGCTTCCTCCGTCCTAATGAGAATTGGTTGCATGCTTCTGTTTTTGGTGTTGGCACGGTGAATCTGAAGCTTACTTCAGGGAAGATTGTCTACTTAAAGAACATGCATCATGCTCATACAATAAAGAAGAACCTCGCTAGTGGTTCTCTCCTATGGAGGGACGGTTATAAGCTAGTTTTTGAGTCAAATAAAATTGTAATGTCTAAGTTCGAAAAATTTGTTGGTAAAGGCTATGAGAGCGGAGGCTTGTTCTGCCTAAGTATTTTAGAGTCTTGTTATAATCTGAATGTTGCAACTGGTTTAAATAAATGTGAGGCAAATATCTGGCATTCATTTCTGTCATATTGGTTTTGATAGTATTGCTAGAATGTCCAGATTAGATTTAATTCTAAAATGTGAAATTGTCAAAGGATCAAAGTGCCAGTCATGTGTGTAAGCAAAGCAACCTCGAAAACCCTTTAAGGGATTAGAGGATGAAAAGAACTTGACACCTTTAGATCTTATTCGTTCAGATTTGTGTGAAATGAATGGACTATTGACAAAAGGAGGCAAAAGATATTTTCTAACTTTTATTGATGATACAAAATGCTGTAGTAGTGTATTTGCTGAAAACTAAGGATGAAGCTTTAAACTACTTTAAAACTTATAAGGCCGAGGTTGAGAACCAACTAGAGAAGGAAATAAAAAGATTGAGGTCTGATCGTGGAGGTTCTCCCAATTCTGTTCTGAGCATGGAATAGTCCATGAATTTACACCACCATATTCACCCCAATCAAACGGGGTAGCTGAGAGGAAAAACCGAACACTAACGATTTGGTTAATGCCATGTTAGAGAGTGCCGTATGCTTAAGGCATGGTGGGGGGAAGCTATTCTAACAACAACTTTCGTCCTAAATAGAGTAATCACTAAAAAGAGTGTGATTACTCCGTATGAGGGATGGAAGGGGAGAAAACATAATGTTAATTTTCTGTGAACTTGGGGGTGTTTGTCAAAAGTCAATATACCATTGCAGAAAAAGAGAAAACTTGGACCAAAAACAGTCGATGATATTTTTCTAGGATGTGCTCAAAATAGCACGGCCTATAGATTTTTAGTAGTTAAATCAGAAACTCGTGAGATTATTGCTAATACAATAATGGAGTCTAGAGATGCTTCATTTTTTGAGAATATCTTTCCTATGAGAACAGCAGGCAGGACTTCACGAACAGAGAATGTTCAAACTGATAATATTGAAAGTGAGAATAATCAAACTTCTGAACTTCCCACCATTTCTGAACCAATATGTGATATCCCTGAGGAGGATAACAATCTAGTCGCAGAAGCTCCTCGCAGGAGCAAGAGACAAAGGGTTGAGAAAACCTTTGGTGACGACTTTATTGTATACCTCGTGGATGATGTGCCAAAGATTCTTTTGGAGGCTTATGCATGTTTTGATGCTGAGTATTGGAAAGTGGAAATCCATAGTGAGATGGACTCTATCATGGCTAATGGGACTTAGGAGATCACAAATCGTCATATCGGGTGTAAACCTGTAGGATGTAAGTGGATATTTAAAAATAAACTAAGGCCTGATGGAACTATTGAGAAATACAAGGTAAGACTTGTGGACAAGGGTTACACCCAGAGAGAGGGTAAAGATTTCTTTGATACCTATTCTCCTGTCGCCAGACTAACTACCATTAGAGTGCTCCTTACGCTAGTATCTTCCTATGGTCTACATGTTCATCAAATGGACGTAAAGATAGCTTTCCTTAATGGAGAGTTGGAGGAAGAAATCTATATGGATCAACCGGATTGTTTTGTGATTTCTGGACAGGAAAATAAAGTATACAGATTATTGAAATCTTTGTATGTCCTAAAACAAGCACATAAACAATGGCACGAGAAGTTTGACAAAACTTTGACATCCGCTGGCTTTGTTGTGAATAAAACTGATAAATGTGTGTATTATCATTATGGTGGGGGTTAAGGAGTTATCTTATGTCTGTATGTAGATGACATACTTATATTTGGAGCAAACTTTGCCGTAATTGACGAGGTCAAATCTTTCTTATCTCGGTGTTTTGATATGAAAGACTTGTGAGAGGCAGATGTCATTCTGAATATTAAATTGATCAAAAGCAAGGATGTGATCACTTTGAATCAATCCCATTATGCTGAGAAAATATTGAGCCGGTTCGGTTTCAAAAATTGTAAAGTTTCTCCAACACTTTATGATGTGAGCATTAAGCTTCGAAAAAACCAGGGGTTAGAAAAAGATCAATTAAAATATTCACAAATTATTGGGCCACTTATGTATTTAGTTGGTGCCACAAGACCTAACATTTCATTTGCTGTGAGCAAATTAAGTCTGTTTACTTCTAATCCAGGAGATGATCACTGGGAGATTCTAACCCAGGAGATGATCACTGGTAGGCACTTGAAAGAGTGTTGCGCTACTTGAGAGGCACAACATCTTTTGGAATACATTATACTGGACACCCTTTTGTATTAGAAGGATATAGTGACTCTAATTGGACCTCTGATGCGGATGAGATCAAAGCTACAAGTGGTTATGTATTCACTTTAGCTGGTGCTGCAGTTTCATGGAGGTCTTGCAAACAGATCATATTGACGAGGTCAACCATGGAAGCAGAACTTGTAGCACTTGACACAGCCATAGTTGAGGCTGAATGGCTAAGAGAGCTTCTATTGGACTTGCCATTAGTTGAGAAACCAATACCAGCAATCCTGATGTACTGTGATAATCAAATAGTGTTGGTCAAAGTCACAAGTACAAAGGATAATATGAAGTCCTCTAGACATGTGAAGCATAGGCTTAAATCTGTCAGAAAATTGAGAAACTCCGAAGTGATTGCTGTGAACTATATTCACACTTAGAAAAATCTGGCAGACCCTTTTACAAAGGGGTTAGCACGGAAAACAATTTTTGTTGCATCTATGGATATGGGAATGAGGCCCATTTAAGTTACATCACAATGGTAACCCATACTTTTTTGATTTGAGATCCTGTGACTTAGGCAATGGAAAAAATAAATTGATGTTGTAACAAGAGAGTACATATTTATTGTACCCATGTCCTAATAAACAATGTACTTTCGACTGTATGAAAGGTTAGCATAAAGCCTTAATGTATTCTGTTGTCCAAATAAGGAAAAGGTATTAGCCTGCAGGATACCTAGAAAGAATACACCTACTTGAGCTTAACTGTGTGGTCGCAGTTCACGAGAATGGGGCATTCTCTAGAAAACTCATGAGCAGATAAGGGAGCATGACCATATAACGCTCTGGTTAGGCGTGGTTCATTGGCAGCCTTGTACTAGTTGAGATTTCAAGTGAAATCTGGTCACAAAAAGCTGTGAATTCAAGGCATAGTCCATTTATCAACTGTGAGAAGATGAATCTTGTCATTCTAGGTGCAAGTTTAACCCGTACGGGACATACACTAAAAGACTGGTATATTAACAGTATTTCAGCACAATATCTTTGTCATATGTTTATTTCTTGCTTGGGAATTGGTGGGGGATTGTTAAAAATTGGCCCATGTAATTATAGCCTGTTTCCTTAATTCCAAAACATGCATGGTTTAGTACCATATTGCTAAGGCAAGATGAGGAAGATCGATTATAAGATGGAGTCCTCACCACTCCATGAATATGGATAGAGATGGTATGAGGAGGATTCTGACTAGTCACACACACGCACACACATACGTATTCGCGTATTTTTGCATGAAAATCGTGTGACTTGTGACTTGCGACCGTGCCGTGACGTGGTGCGCCACTTGGCAGACCAAGTCTATCTTTATTTTTTGCTGAATCCTGCACCACTCTCTCTCTCTCTGTTTGAATGAGATTCAAACATTTGAATGAGGCAGTTACAAGTGTATTTACACTGCTTAATTTGTGATTTGATGAGGCAGTTACCAGTGCATAATTCTGTTTAAGACGCAGCATTTACTAGTGAATAACTGCAGCACCCTTAAAAAAGCCTGGAGACGTACAGGAAAAAAGAGAGATTTTTTGCACCTCCATTCTTCCTCTACTTTCTGCTCTGCTGTTGTACTGTGCCATCTAAACCCTGTCGACCTTTCTTCCTCGCGTGCACCTGGAAGGAGGGAGAGCAGTTATCCTGGCGTGCACCTGGAAGGAGGGAGAGCAATTATCTCCGAACCGTTGCCGCAGAGAGTACCTGCACGGGGCGGCAATAAGGTTTCTGGGCAGCGCATCTGCGTGACCGTTCACTGCACTGCGTCGTCTACGTTCTGCACTGCATCAAGCCTGCGCGGCTTCCTATTCTTCATCAAGCGAAAAAGTAAGTCGTTCACGCGCATGTTCGACTCTGTTACTATATTTTTCTTGAGTATATTCTGAAGTATGATGAATAGTCTGCTGTTAGTAGTAAATTTTGCATCACTAGTTTATTGTATTTGTCTTCTAGTAAAATTTAGAATTAAAATATTGTCTATATTTCCAACATGATCCTCGATCTCTTCCTCATCCGGCAATCCACCACCTTCATGCAGATCGCTGTCCCGGTTGTCCTCCCTCAGATCCCTCAGATAATCATCGTCTGCCATGTCGAAAACCGATCACCACGCGCACCAGATCTCTATGCAACTTCGGGTGGGCCAAACCACTAGGGTTCCCCTTGATCACCCCTGGTCACGAGAAATAGGACACGTAGATGAAGGAATGCGCGTAGACGAAAGCAGAAAACAAAACTTTTCTACCGCGCACACAAGGACATCATGCTTAAGGAGGGATCATGGATCGTTACCACTAGACGCGCAGCGCAGCGGAAGAAGAGTTGGAGAAGCCGATCCAACCACGCGCGTCGAGGTAGTAGTGGAAGTAGCCGATCATCCCGAACAGATCGTCTCCTCCACACGATCAACCACACCACGTGCAAGATCCAATCTGTAGATTGTTGATGCCGATCAACGCCGCAACGAGCAGCGCCTCCACCGGTATCTACACGTTCGGGGTTGGAACGCCGATCGCAAGTGTACCAGCACTCGCGAGCGGCTAGGGTTTGGCTCGGGAGGTGGCGGCTAGGGTTTGGCTCGGGATTAAAAGAAGCATGCACCCCTCAGCCCCTCGCCTCCATACATATAGACCTCCTCACTTGGGCCTCGTGGACCGAGGCCAAATAGGAGTCCATCCAGAAATCTATCCGAATTGAGCCCACATCCGAATCACATTCGAATTAGTGTTCCAACCCGTTAAGTGTGTGACCCTGTAGGTTCACGTATACTTGGTCGCGACCTGGAAACGCCTTTCCGATCACCCTGTTAATAGCGGCCTCTAGTAAGACATATTAACCCCAGAGTATACGTAAAGATCATATCGGCTGAACCTGTAATGTTCTCATGTACGAATCCCTTTGCCTCACGATATAGATTGAGCTCAAGGCGAGACCTGTGTCATCCTCTTAACAGCTCAATCACTCTCTCGATTCCGTGATGGATTATAAATTTGTGATTGACTCCTCAATTACCTTGGCATGGCCATGCACTTTCATAATCCATTACATCGAGGGGCCCAGAGATATCTCTCCCATAAGGAGGGGCAAATTCTATCTTGATCATTCACATCCCACTACATGTTTCATGGCAAACCCGAAGACTACTTTTATGACTACCCAGTTACGGAGTAGTGTTTAGTAGTCCCAAAATAAGCTACTACGCATGTTGGGAACCATGATGATCTCAAGTCTAAGAATTCTACATAAACACTACTTGAGACCAACTGATGACACATGGAATCTCTGCAGTGTCTCATGGCGGGTCTATCCAACATATGTTCACTAACACATGTCCATATTATTGATTTGGTATCACCATACCATGATCTATGAGACATGATCATCAATCAATACATATGCTGATCTTTGAATCACATTTATTCCTCATATGATATATAATCAGGGATCATTTAGAAATAGCAACATTTTGGCATTAAGAGTCTCATGAATAAGTCACATACTCATTGATCAATAATGAATGTCTATTTCAAGGAACAAAGTAATGCATCATAAACATAGTGTGTGATATATATAACATCTCCATGTTGCCTCTAGGGCATATCACCAACAGTCTCCCACTTGCACTAGAGTCGACCATGTAAGTATCTAATACCCATTGCCCTAGTGTGAGCCTCATGCTTTGGCTGGGGAAGCGGCTTTGTCAACGGATCTGCAATGTTCAAATTCGTTTGTACTTTGCATATCTTCACATCGCCTCTCTCCACAATCTCGCGGATGAGATGAAAACGCCGTAGAATGTGCTTGGACTTCTGGTGCGATCTAGGCTCCTTGGCTTGCGCAATGGCTCCACTGTTGTCACAGTAGAGGTCCATTGGACTGGAGGCACTAGTCATCACACCTAGCTCAGAAATAAATTTCTTGATCCAAACAGCCTCTTTAGCAGCTTCAGAAGCTGCTATGTACTCGGCTTCTGTTGTAGAATCAGCAACCGTCTCCTGCTTGGAACTCTTCCAGCTCACCGCACCGCCGTTCAGGCAGAACACAAATCCAGATTGCGATCTGAAATCGTCTTTGTCAGTTTGGAAGCTAGCATCGGTGTAACCATTTACAACGAGCTCTTCCTCACCCCCATAGACGAGGAACACATCTTTAGTTCTTCTCAAGTACTTCAAGATGTTCTTTACGGCAATCCAGTGACTTTCACCTAGATCTGACTGGTATCTACTTGTAGCACTTAAAGCATACGAGACATCTGGACGTGTACAAAGCATGGCATACATAATGGACCCAATAGCCGAAGCATATGGAATCGCATTCATTTTATCCCGCTCATCAGGTGTAGTAGGACACTGACTCTTGCTAAGATTTATACCATGTGACATAGGTAAGAAGCCTTTCTTGAAATCCTGCATGTTGAACCTTTTCAACACCTTGTCAATGTACGTATCTTGGCTTAATCCAATTAGCCTTCTTGATCTATCCCTATAGATCTTGATACCCAGAATATATGCCGCCTCTCCTAAGTCTTTCATAGAGAAACTATTTTTCAATGAAGACTTAACAGATTCGAGCATAGGAATGTCATTTCCGATCAGTAATATGTCATCCACATATAAGACCAGAAATACGAGTGCGCCCCCACTAGCCTTTTTGTAAACACAAGGCTCTTCTTCGTTCTTGATGAAACCAAACCCTTTGATTACTTCATCAAAACGAATGTTCCAACTCCGAGATGCCTGCTTTAATCCATAAATGGATCTTTGCAGCTTGCATATCTTTCCAGCTGATTGCGGATCGACAAAACCCGTGGGCTGTGTCATGTACACATCCTCACTCAGAATTCCATTAAGGAAAGCTGTTTTGACATCCATTTGCCATATTTCATAGTCAAAATATGCAGCAATCGCTAGAATGATCCGAATAGACTTTAGCATTGCGACGGGCGAAAAAGTTTCATCATAATCAACACCTTGAATTTGTTTGAAACCTTTGGCCACCAATCGCGCTTTATAGATGTGAACATTTCCATCTATGTCTATCTTTTTCTTAAAAACCCATTTGCTCAATGGTTTTAACACAATCAGGTGGATCAACCAAGTTCCAAACTTGATTACTGTGCATGGATTCAATTTCGGATCTCATGGCTTCAAGCCATTTCTCAGAGTCTGGTCCCACCATCGCTTCTTCATAGGTCTTAGGCTCATCGTTGTCTAACAACAATATGTCCCGTTGTTGAGTAGTCAAGAACATGTACCTCTCAGGTGCACGACATGACCTCTCTGACCTACGTGGTGTCGGTGTGTCCACAATAGGTTCTTCTACAGTTTGTTCATCCTGTTGTGGTTCTGTAGGAGCTGAAACGTTTTCAGGTGTTTCTCGAATTTCTTCAAGTTGCACCATGCTCCCACTATCCCTTCTTGAGAGAAACTCTTTCTCTAAGAAGACACCATGCCGGGCGACAAACACTTTGCCTTCTTCTTGATTATAGAAGTAATATCCTTTTGTTTTCTTAGGATACCCGATAAAGAAGCATTTATCAGATTTAGGAGTGAGCTTATCAGATTGTAAACGTTTTACATAAGCCTCACATCCCCAAATCTTAAGAAAAGACAAGCTAGGACGTTGTCCTGTCCACATCTCATATGGTGTCTTTTCTACTGATTTTGATGGAACCCTGTTTAGTGTGAAAGCGGCTGTTTCAAGAGCGTACCCCCAAAAAGACAACGGAAGATCACTTTGGCTCATCATGGAGCGCACCATATCTAATAAGGTGCGATTTCTCCGTTCAGATACCCCATTCCATTGAGGTGTACCTGGCGGAGTCAATTGTGGAACAATTCCACAATCCTTCAGATGATTGCCAAACTCATGGCTCAAATACTCGCCTCCACGATCAGATCGTAAAAACTTGATCGTCTTGCCTAAATGATTTTGCACTTCATTTTGGAATTCTTTGAACTTTTCAAAGGATTCGAACTTATGCTTCATCAGGTAGATATACCCATATCTACTAAAGTCATCAGTAAAAGTTGTGAAGTACTGAAAACTACCTCTGGTTGTTGAGCTCATTGGTCCACATACATCAGAATGTACGAGTGCCAACAAATCACTTGCCCGCTCACCTTGACCGGTGAAAGGTGCCTTTGTCATCTTGCCAAGTAAACAAGATTCGCATGTCTCAAATGATTCAAAATCAAATGAGTGCAGAATACCATCTCTATGGAGCTTCTCCATGCGTTTCTCATTTATGTGACCTAAGCGACAGTGCCAAATAAACGTGGGATTCAAATCATTCGAACGTTGCCTCTTTGCATTAATGTTATAGACCGGTGACTCTTCAAAAGTAAGAACATATAACCCATTCACCAATGGAGTATGACAATAGAACATATCTTGGAAATAAAGAGAACAACCATTGTTCACAGATCTAAAGTCATAACCTTCTGCTTGCAAACATGAAGCAGAAATAATGTTCTTGGAAAGAGATGGAACACAATAACAATTATTCAATTCCAAAACTAATCCTGAAGGTAAAGATAATGACATGGTGCCAACAGCCACCGCAGCAACTTTTGCTCCATTGCCAACGCGAAGATCCACTTCGCTCCTCCTCAAACTTCTACTTCTTCTTAGCCCCTGCAACGATTTGCAAATGTGAGCAACCGATCCGGTATCAAATACCCAAGAATCAATGGATGAAGTAGCAATATTGATCTCTATAACATTTATACCTGGAGTGGAAGTTGTACTTCCCTTCTTCTTCTCAAGATCCTCCAAGTACTTTAGGCAGTTCCTTTTCCAATGTCCTGATTGCTTACAGTAGTAACAATCTGCATCAGGAGCAGCGCCCTTCTTGACTTGCTTGGCCTTAGAACTGCTCGCGATCTCATCGGGAGCTAACTTTCTTTTGACAGCGCCTTTCTTGATATTGGGCTTGCCCTTGCCTTTCTGCATCATCATCACATGATTGCTACTTTTGTTAATGCTTTCCTCGGCAGCTTTTAGCATCCCATGCAACTCAGCCAAGGTCTTGTCCATGTTGTTCATGTGACAGTTCAGTATGAATGGCTCAAAGCTCAGGGGGAGCGACTGGAGAATCACATCAGTAGCCAACTCTTGGCTAAGGGGAAAACCAAGCTTTTCCAGACTCTCAATGTAGCCAATCATCTTAATCACATGAGGGCTGACGGGATTCCCTTCTGCAAGCCTGCACGCAAACAAGGACTTTGAAGTGTTGAACCTCTCAGCCCTTGCTTGGTTCTCAAGCATACCACGCAACCCCACAATGATATTGTAGGCATCTGTGTTCTCATATTACTTCTGAAGCTCAGAGGACATTGTGGCAAGCATGAGACAGCTCACATCAAGGCAATCATTCGTTTGCTTCTCATAAGCTCTCCGTGCAGCTGCAGTAGCATTATCAAGCAAGTCATCAGGATAAGGAGACTCAAGGACATACTCCTTGCGCTCTTGCTTGAGAACAATTCTCAAGTTGCGATTCCAATCCATAAAGTTCGTTCCATTGAGTTTTTCTTTCTCAAGAATAGATCGCAAATTAAAAGTACTGGATGCGGCGTTAGCTGTCATGATCTACAACACAAGAATATGCAAAGTTTAGCACTATGTTTATGTTCATCTTTTATTAAACTATTTAACAAAAGACTCCCACAATGTGTTTTGCAACAAAACTCCCTCTAAGTTACATAGTGGGTCAAGATCCTCATTTCACTAATTACTAGTGAGCTTTGGCATCACGGCTAGAAAACTAGTGACATGGGTAAGCAACACCTTGCTAATCACATCCCTATGTGACTCTTGCTTGTTGGGTGACATTAGTATGCCCCGGCCCCAACCTATGCCCCAAGGTCCAAAACTGTTTTGATAACCTTGTTAAGTAAACCAAATGCTTCCGCATGTAGATGTCCGACATCTACCCCAAATAATGATGATAACCGACGGCACTCTACTTTGGTAGACCTACCATGCGGTGATCATTATCTTTTGGTGCAACATATGGAAAGGCATTAACACCTAATTTTTATAAGGGATTCTATCCTACCAAAGCAACATATCACATATATCATTGCATAAGAATAAGATAGATAACATCACAGATAAACACATTTAACTGTGAAGTAGTATGGCCCAAAAATGGTGATATCCATCTCCATGTAGGTGTAGACGATCTCCACCCTCCACATCACTCCTTTAGGCCACCATGCTTGAAAGCCTGTAACCTCAAAACTAGGCTACTACCTATAATAGCTAGAAATTGAAGATTACAAAGATATATTCAAGCATTAAGGTCGACACACAGGTCGTTAAATACAATATAGACAGCTAACAATAGCTGAAATAATCATGACACGCAGGCCATGAACGAATGTTACATGCATCACATACATCTCATACATTCCAATAAGCTATAGGGCCATACTATTTCACACCATTCCCTGCAAAAACAAGTTAGACGTAGAATCGCATTCTACCTAACGATGTGAACCCATGACGCTATACAAGGGGGGTACGCACGGCGGTCCAATCTATGAAATCGCTATGGAAAAACTATTCGGCACAACCACCTTATGCCGATCCGAGACGTTCTCTAGGACGCTAGTTTTTCCACTGGGTCGAGGCTATCAGATCCATAACCTACTAGTATTCGACATAACCACCTTATGCCGATCCGAGACAATCTCTAGGGCACTAGTATTCACACTGGCCCGAGGCTATCAGATTCATATCCTACTAGTATTCGACATAACCACCTTATGCCGATCCGAGACAATCTCTAGGGCACTAGTAGTGATACAATCTGCGCCTCATCTAACCCCTATTCACCGATTGATCTCATCAACCCGTGCTACCACCGATTCATCACATGAATCAACTGATCTAGACTGTAATAGATCCAATCTACTACTACCGCATATCAACATATGCGCTGATCCAGATCGCAAACTAAGCAAGATGGCTCTGATACCACTGAAGGAATGCGCGTAGGCTACGAAAGCAGAAAATAAAACTTTTCTACCGCGCACACAAGGACATCATGCTTAAGGAGGGATCATGGATCGTTACCACTAGACGCGCAGCGCAGCGGAAGAAGAGTTGGAGAAGCCGATCCAACCACGCGCGTCGAGGTAGTAGTGGAAGTAGCCGATCGTCCCGAACAGATCGTCTCCTCCACGCGATCAACCACACCACGTGCAAGATCCAATCTGTAGATTGTTGATGCCGATCAACGCCGCAACGAGCAGCGCCTCCACCGGTATCCACACGTCCGGGACTGGAACGCCGATCGCGAGTGTACCAGCACTCGAGAGCGGCTAGGGTTTGGCTCGGGAGGTGGCGGCTAGGGTTTGGCTCGGGATTAAAAGAAGCATGCACCCCTCAGCCCCTCGCCTCCATATATATAGACCTCCTCACTTGGGCCTCGTGGACCGAGGCCCAATAGGAGTCTATCCAGATCTCTATCCGAATTGAGCGCACATCCGAATCACATTCGAATTAGTGTTCCAACCCGTTAAGTGTGCGACCCTGTAGGTTCACGTATACTTGGTTGCGACCTGGAAACGCCTTTCCGATCACCCTGTTAATAGCAGCCTCTAGTAAGACATATTAACCCCAAAGTATACGTAAAGATCATATCGGCTGAACCTGTAATGTTCTCATGTACGAATCCCTTTGCCTCACGATATAGATTGAGCTCAAGGCGAGACCTGTGTCGTCCTCTTAATAGCTCAATCACTCTCACGATTCCGTGATGGATTATAAATTTGTGATTGACTCCTCAATCACCTTGGCATGGCCATGCACTTTCATAATCCATTACATCGAGGGGCCCAGAGATATCTCTCCCATAAGGAGGGGCAAATTCTATCTTGATCATTCACATCCCACTATATGTTTCATGGCAAACCCGAAGACTACTTTGATGACTACCCAGTTACGGAGTAGTGTTTAGTAGTCCCAAAATAAGCTACTACGCATGTTGGGAACCATGATGATCTCAAGTCTAAGAATTCTACATAAACACTACTTGAGACCAACTGATGACACATGGAATCTCTGCAGTGTCTCATGGCGGGTCTATCCAACATATGTTCACTAACACCTGTCCATATTATTGATTTGGTATCACCATACCATGATCTATGAGACATGATCATCAATCAATACATATGCTGATCTTTGAATCACATTTGTTCCTCATATGATATATAATCAGGGATCATTTAGAAATAGCAACATTTTGGCATTAAGAGTCTCATGAATAAGTCACATACTCATTGATCAATAATGATAATGTCTATTTCAAGGAACAAAGTAATGCGTCATAAATATAGTGTGTGATATATATAACATCTCCATGTTGCCTCTAGGGTATATCACGAACAGTAGAGCCCAGGACGCAGACGACATGGAGACCACTTCGATGTCGTGAAGACTCCTAGGAGAAACCAACGAGAAAACACAAACAAGATCGAAAAAGCAGCACCGTTAGCCCTAATCGCCAAAGCAAACCCTAGCCGCCAGGGGACGTCGTGAGACTCCGCGGATGATATTAGTCGTTTACTAGGGCCCATTCTTCCCAGATTCATTTGTGAGAGCTGCAATTATTTAGAAAGAAATAGGCCAATTCTCCAAATTCTGGAGATGAATTAATTGAACGAGTTGTCTCATTCTTGTTATTCCAAGAAAATACAATTTTTGTACATCCTTTGTTGGATTTCAAACTTAATTTTGGACCATTTTGTGTACAATTTAATTATACAAACAATCGTGTAGTAGCAATAATTATCGCCCCTAGCCTGGCATGAGAGAGACCAAAAGAAAGATTCAGTCCTTGAGCTCACATCTCACAAACATGTACTCTCTACGTTTAACAATATACAATGCTTCGACAAGACACGGGCTCTAATAACTAACTTTGATCATCAATTTTTCAAAGTAACATGTTAGTTACAAGTATAAAAATATTATATTCCTAAAGTACTTGTGATAACAAATCTGATGGTACCATTTTCATATGATCAATATCTAAGTAGCTTTGTACCTATTAGCGGGAAATTTGTCCATTCAAATTCTAAAACGTTATGTATTTCTAAAAGGAGGGAGTATCAACCTTGAAGCATTCAGCATGGATGCAATATTATACTCCCTCCGTTTTGCTATATTTGTCTATAGCCTCGATAGTATCTCTTTCAAAATATTTATCTATTGAGAGAATTAAAAGTGTAGTTATTGTAATATTTTCATTCTCTACCTCTACTTAATTGTTTTGGAGAGGTTAAGTGGTTATGATATGTCATTTAATAGGGGGTATATATGGTCATTTCTTATTAACTTTTTCTTAGACGGGGCTGCACATTTGGGCTTTTCTTGGGCCTTATGGCTTAGTTTTCACTGTTTGGTACTATAACTGATTTATTTTGTACTGTAGCTGCTAGTGGCGTTTTGGTCTAATTAAATTTAAAAATATTAAAAATAAAAAATAGCTTAGCTCATCACGGACAATATAAAGAAATAGAAAAAAGAAAAGGCCAAAAACCAAAAAAAGCTAAAAAAACTAGAAAAATGATGAAATTAAGAACTTAGAAGCCAAAAGTTCAACAAAGAAACCGAAATAAATAGGACCTTAGTGTTTTTTTGATTTATGCGGACAATGGACGTGGACAAATGTAGTAAAATAGAGAGAGTAGCTGATTAAGTAGCAAATTTGTTGTCAATGAATGCTACGTTGATAAGAAGATCAGCAAGTCTACTCAAATCTCCGCACTACCCAGAAGTAAGGTACGACACTGCTCCTTGAAACAAAAAGTCGAACTAGAAGACTCATATAGATTTATTTCTATCTCTTGAATCTCCATAGCTACATACGCTTAGGACGGTTGGAAGTGTGGAAGGGGGGAAAAGTTGGGACTTGGGCAGCATCTTCTTAGGGGTTGTTTGGTTTGAGGAATGGAGCGGGATGGAATGGGATGGTTCATTTGACCAAGTCTATCCATGTGTTTCGTTTGTGAGATGGAGGTGGGATGAAATGATACAAAGCGGGATGAGCATATTAAAATTTAGGATGTGTTTGGTTGGAGGGATGGGGTGGGATGGGATGGGATGAGATAGTTCCACAAAAAAAGTGGAACCACATGGTCCAGCATCTAAGAAGAATATTCTCTAAATTTGCACAGGCTCATCTCACTTTGGACCATTCCATCCCACCTCATCCCTCCAACCAAACACACAGATATGCTTAGTCAAAGGAATCACCTCATCCCATCCCACCCCATCCCTCCAACCAAACACATCCTTAGAGAATATTCCTCTAGATGTGTACCATATGGTTCCAAGTTTTTTGTGGAACCATCTCATCTGGTCCATTCCATTTCACTTTCATCGCTCCAATCAAACAGCCTCTTAATTAGAATGAAAGCGATAGTGGCCTTCTCTTGTCCATATAATCCTGGTGGACACCCCAAGGCAAAGAAAAGGATTACCCATCCTTCACAATTTGCTCCCTCGGTCGCATCAAGCCGCAGATATTTCCATGGCTGTCACTAATTTGTAGGTGTTGAAAATATAGGCAATATTTTAATTCCAAGTTTTATTTGGAGACAGAAATAATAAACTAATGATGCAAAACTCACGATTAACAGCAAGCTACTCATCATACTTCAGAAATTATACAAGAAAACAATAGAGTAACAAAGTCGAACGTGCGCACGAACGACTTACTTGTTAGCCTGATGAAGAATAGGAAGCCGCGCAGGCTTGACGCAGTGCAGAACGAAGGTGTTGCAGTGCAGTGAGCGGACGCGCAGATGCGCTGCCCAGAAACCTCACTGCCGCCCCCGTGCAGGTATTCACGGCAGCAACGGTCCGGAGATACCGCTCCTCTTCTTCGCGGTGCACGCCGGGAAGAAGAGTCGACGAAGTTCAGACGGCGCAGCACAACAGCAAACAAAATTTTGGAGGAAGAGAATGGAGGCAGTAAGGTTCTCACCCTTGCTCTGGACGTCTCCAGGCATACAAATAGACAGACCAGTAACTGACAAGATTAAAACAGCCAATTACCCACTGGTAACTGACACATTCAACCAGTCATTTACACTAGTAACTGTCTATCATCAAAACCCCAGTAAAGCCTCTAATTCAAACGTTTGAATCTCATTCAAACACAGAGAGAGAGTGGTGCAGATTTTGGCAAAAATAAAGATGAACTTGGTCTGCCACGCAGCGTGCCACGTCACGACACGGTCGCGCGTCGCAAGTCACAAGTCACGCGATTTTCACGCGAAAATAAGCGAGTACGCGCGCGTGCGTGCGTGCGCGCGTGTGTGACTAGACAGAGCCATCATCATACCATCTCTTTCCATATTCAAGGAGCGGGCAGGACTCCACCTTATAAATCGGTCTTCCTCACCCTGCCTTAGCAATATGGTACTAATCATGCATGCTTTGGGATTCGCGAAATGGGCCTTGCTCATTGGGCCAATTTCTAACAATCCCCCACCAATTCCAAAGCAAAAAATTAACAAGATGTCAAAGATATTGTGCTGAAGTACTGTTAATATACCAGTCTTTTAGTGTAAGTCCCATACGGGTTGAACTTGCACCTAGAATGACAAGATTCACCTTCTCACAGCTGATGAATGGAGTATGCCTTGAATTCACAGCTTTTTGTGATCATATTTCACTTGAAATCTCAACTAGTACTAGGCAGCCAATGAACCTCGCCTAAACGGAGCGTTATATGGTCATGCTCCCTTATCTGCTCATGAGCTTTCTAGAGAATGCCCCGTTCTCATGAACTACGACCACACAGTTAAGCTCAAGTAGGTGTATTCTTTCTAGGTATCCTGCAGGCTAATACCTTTTCCTTATTTGGACAACAGCATACATTAAGGCTTTATGCCAACCTTCCATACAGTCGAAAGTACATTGTTTATTAGGACATGGATACAATAAATATGTACTCTCTTGTTACAACATCAATTTGTTTTTCCCATTGCCTAAGTCACGGGATCTCCGATTAAGAAGGTATGGGTTACCATTGTGATGTAACTTAAATGGGCCTCATTCCCATGTCCATGGATGCAACGGAAATCGCTTTCCGTGCTAACCCCTTTGTAAAAGGGTCTGCCAGATTTTTCTCAGTGTGAATATAGTTCACAGCAATCACTCCGGAGTTTCTTAGTTTTCTGACAGATTTAAGCCTACGCTTCACATGTCTAGAGGACTTCATATTATCCTTTGTACTTGTGACTTTGGCCAACACTGTTTGATTATCACAGTACATCAGGATTGCAGGTATTGGTTTCTCAACCAATGGCAAGTCCAATAGAAGTTCTCTCAGCCATTCAGCCTCAACTGTGGCTGTATCAAGTGCTACAAGTTCTGCTTCCATGGTTGACCTCGTCAATATGGTATGTTTACAAGACCTCCATGAAACTGCAGCACCAGCTAAAGTGAATACATAACCACTTGTAGCTTTGATCTCATCCGCATCAGAGATCCAATTAGAGTCACTGTATCCTTCTAAAGCAGAAGGATGTCCAGTATAATGTATTCCAAAAGATGTTGTGCCTCTCAAGTAGCGCAACACTCTTTCAAGTGCCTGCCAGTGATCATCTCCTGGGTTAGAAGTAAACCGACTTAATTTGCTCACAGCAAATGAAATGTCAGGTCTTGTGGCACCAGCTAAATACATTAGTGACCCAATGATTTGTGAATATCTTAATTGATCTTTTCCTAACCCCTGGTTCTTTCGAAGTTTAATGCTCGCATCATAGGGTGTTGGTGAAACTTTACAATTTTCGAAACCAAACCGATTTAATATTTTTTTCAGCATAATGGGATTGATTCAAAGTAATCCCATCCTTACTTTTGATCAATTTAGTATTCAGAATGACATCTGCCTCTCCCAAGTCTTTCATATCAAAACACCGAGATAAGAAAGATTTGACCTCGTCAATTACGGCAGTGTTTGTTCCAAATATAAGTATGTCATCTACATACAGACATAAGATCACTCCTTGACCCCCACCATAACGATAATACACACATTTGTCGGCTTCATTCACAACAAAGCCAGCAGATATTAAAGTTTTGTCAAATTTCTCGTGCCATTGTTTTGGTGCTTGTTTTAGGCCATACAAAGATTTCAATAATCTGCATACTTTATTTTCCTGTCCAGAAATCACAAAACCATCCGGTTGATCCATATAGATTTCTTCCTCTAACTCTCCATTAAGGAAAGCTGTCTTCACGTCCATTTGATGAACATGTAGACCATAGGAAGATGCTAACGCAAGGAGCACTCTGATGGTAGTTAGTCTGGCGACAGGAGAATAGGTATCAAAGAAATCTTCTCCCTCTCTCTGGGTGAAACCCTTGGCCACAATCCTTGCCTTGTACTTCTCAATAGTTCCATCAGGCCTTAGTTTCTTTTTAAAAATCCACTTACATCCTACAGGTTTACACCCTATAGGACGATCTGTGATCTCCCAAGTCCCATTAGACATAATAGAGTCCATCTCGCTATGGACTGCCTCTTTCCAATACTCAGCATCAGGAGATGCATAAGCCTCCGAAAGAGTCTTTGGCACATCATCCACGAGGTATACAATAAAGTCGTCACCAAAGGTTTTCTCAACCCTTTGTCTCTTGCTCCTGCGAGGAGCTTCTGCGACTAGATTGTTATCCTCCTCAGGGATATCACATATTGGTTCAGAAATAGTGGGAAGTTCAGAAGTTTGATTATTCTCACTTTCAATATTATCAGTTTGAACATTCTCTGTTTGTGAAGTACTGCCTGCTGTTCTCATAGGAAAGATATTCTCAAAGAATGAAGCATCTCTAGACTCCATTATTGTATTAGCAATAATCTCAGGAGTTTCTGATTTAACTACTAAAAATCTATAGGCCGTGCTATTTTGAGCATATCCTAGAAAAATACAATCAACTGTTTTTGGTCCAAGTTTTCTCTTTTTCTGCAATGGTATATTGACTTTTGCCAAACACCCCCAAGTTCGCAGAAAATTAACATTAGGTTTTCTCCCCTTCCATCCCTCATACGGAGTAATCTCACTTTTTTTAGTGATTACTCTGTTTAGGACGAAAGTTGCTGTTAGAATAGCTTCCCCCCACCATGCCTTAGGCATACCGGCACTCTCTAACATGGCATTAACCAAGTCTGTTAGTGTCCGGTTTTTCCTCTCAGCTACCCCGTTTGATTGGGGTGAATATGGTGGAGTAAATTCATGGACTATTCCATGCTCAGAACAGAATTGAGAGAATTCATGAGAGACATACTCTCCTCCACGATCAGACCTCAATCTTTTTATTTTTTTTCTAGTTGGTTCTCAACCTCGGCCTTATAAGTTTTAAAGTAGTTTAAAGCTTCATCCTTAGTTTTCAGCAAATACACATAGCAGTAGCGTGTTGCGTCATCAATAAAAGTTAGAAAGTATCTTTTGCCTCCTTTTGTCAATAATCCATTCATTTCACACAAATCTGAATGAATAAGATCTAAAGGTGCCAAGTTCTTTTCATCCTCTAATCCCTTAAAGGGTTTTCGAGGTTGCTTTGCTTGCACACATGACTAGCACTTTGATCTTTTGACAATTTCACATCTTGGAATTAAATCTAATCTGGACATTCTAGCAATACTATCAAAACCAATATGACAGAAACGAGAATGCCAAATATTTGCCTCACATTTATTTGAACCAGTTGCAATATTCAAATTATAACAAGACTCTAAGATACTTAGGTGGAACAAGCCTCCGCTCTCATAGCCTTTACCAACAAATTTTCTGAACTTAGACATTACAATTTTATTTGACTCAAAAACTAGCTTATAACCATCCCTGCATAGGAGAGAACCACTAGCGAGGTTCTTCTTTATTGTAGGCGCATGCTGTACGTTCTTCAAGTGGACAATCTTCCCTGAAGTAAGCTTCAGATCGACCGTGCCAACACCAAGAACAGAAGCATGCGACCCGTTTCCCATTAGGACGGAGGAAGCCCCTGCTGCCTGATAAGAGGAAAACAAGGAAATATCAGAACATACGTGAACATTAGCTCCAGTATCAACCCACCAATCAGTGGATTGACAAGCTGAAAAGACAACAGGTGAATTACCATACCCTCCTGAAGTCGAGGCCTCGCCTATGGTCACGTTAGCAGCCTTCTTCTTAGGCTGTTCACCATCTCTGATTTTGCGGAAACGACAGTCCTTCGCCATATGACCGTCTTTACCGCACACAAAGCAGGTGATGTCCTTCAAATCCTTTTTCTCAGTTTTCTTCTTAAAACTAGTTGTCTTGTTCGGTTTGTTGGATTTGTACTTCTTAGCAACAGTCTTTCTCTGTATGACATTTGCATTGTTCTGGCCAGATGTGCTAGGTGCATCTTTTGCTCTTGCTTTTTCTTCCACATCGAGGGCTGCAATGAGATTCTCAACAGAAATCTCTTCCCTCTTATGTTTCAAGCTAGTAGCAAAATCCCGCCAAGAGGCAGGGAGTTTAGCAACAATGCCCGCAGCCACAAACTTTGGAGGCAACACACAGCCCAAGTGCGCAATTTCACCAACTAGTAGCTGGAGGTCATGAGCTTGTCCGACTATGGACTTAGCCTCATCCATGCTAAAGTCAAAAAACTGCTCACATATGTAGAGCCAGCGACCTGCCTCTGCCTCTGCATATTTGAGCTCTAGTGCATCCCACAACTCTGTGGCGGACTTGAAGTCCATGTACACATCATATAGTTGATCTGCCAGAACAGTCAGAATGCAGCCAAGGGCAGTATTGTTCGCAGTCTCGAACTGCATGTACTGCTCAATCGTAAATGGATACTGCGGGTGGATAACCCACCACAGTCCCAAAGACATGAGCCAAAACTTGACTCTAGTCTGCCATCTACGAAAGTTCTGACCAGAAAACCTCTCAGGTTTCATCGCATCAGAAGCATTAGCCATTTCTGTATTGCAACAAAATTCACAATAAGGTTTCTGGAATGTTGAAAATATAGGCAATATTTTAATTCCAAGTTTTATTTGGAGACAGAAATAATAAACTAATGATGCAAAACTCACGATTAACAGCAAGCTACTCATCATACTTCAGAAATTATACAAGAAAACAATAGAGTAACAAAGTCGAACGTGCGCACGAACGACTTACTTGCTAGCCTGATGAAGAACAGGAAGCCGCGCAGGCTTGACGCAGTGCAGAACGAAGGTGTTGCAGTGCAGTGAGCGGACGCGCAGATGCGCTGCCCAGAAACCTTATTGCCTCCCCCGTGCAGGTCTTCACGGCAGCAACGGTCCGGAGATACCGCTCCTCTTCTTCGCGGTGCACGCCGGGAAGAAGAGTCAACGAAGTTCAGACGGCGCAGCACAACAACACACAAAATTTTGGAGGAAGAGAATGGAGGCAGTAAGGTTCTCACCCTTGCTCTGGACGTCTCCAGGCATACAAATAGACAGACTAGTAACTGACAAGATTAAAACAGCCAATTACCCACTGGTAACTGACACATTCAACCAGTCATTTACACTAGTAACTGTCTATCATCAAAACCCCAGTAAAGCCTCTAATTCAAACGTTTGAATCTCATTCAAACACACAGAGAGAGAGAGAGTGGTGCAGATTTTGGCAAAAATAAAGATGGACTTGGTCTGCCACGCGGCGTGCCACGTCACGACACGGTCGCGCGTCGCAAGTCTCAAGTCACGCAATTTTCACGAGAAAATACGCGAGTACGCGCGCGCGTGCGCGCGCGTGTGTGACTAGACAGAGCCATCATCATACCATCTCTTTCCATATTCAAGGAGTGGGGAGGACTCCACCTTATAAATCGGTCTTCCTCACCCTGCCTTAGCAATATGGTACTAATCATGCATGCTTTGGGATTCGCGAAATGGGCCTTGCTCATTGGGCCAATTTCTAACAGTAGGACCTTACAATGTAATAATTATGCGTGTTCAGAGGGGTTAGACTTGAATTCCTGGGAATAATTCAAAAAACGACCGACAAGTTAAGAGGAATTTTCAATCCCCGCATAGGCGACTTCCTTCATCACTCAGGAGCACCTTCACAAGTCTTTTTTGTTTCCCATCAAACATAAAATAAAATATTGAAATCATGTTCCGCTCATGCATGTTGCCTTTTCTATTTGAAAATCTTGCAAAATCTATGCTTTACACGACCCATCTGCTATATCTTCTTTAATTTTACATTAATCAAACAAAAACTTTAAAGTTGAGTTAAGTCAGGAAATTCACAAAGTCGATTTTCACACTATACTATTTTCGTTTGTCAAAGAAAATGATAATGAGATGGGCTGAGATTTTTTCCTCAAAAGTTATTTTCAAACATTGCCATTGATAGCCACGTGCCCACTTGCAACTCATATGTCACAGTACATAATCGTCATCTTCACGACGACAGGCCAGTGGCATGGTGGTGGTAGTAAGGGTATTTGCTCTTACCCGTCCAGGGTACCCTTGTGCTTTCGAAAGTGTTTGCCAGTGTTAAATGTCAAAGTTGAAAGTTAAATGTCAGTTGAAAGGGATTTCCAGTTGCATCGCTTTGAAATGCCAGTTGAAAGTTTAATGTGCATTTTCAAAGTTGAAAGTTTTAATCCCAATTGAATTTGAAAGTTTCAACGTTCAATTTGATGTGGAAAGGAGGAGGAATGAGGAGAAAGGAATTTGAAGAGTGCAAGAAATAGGATAACATGGTCACAGAAGACTTGCCTTCATTGTAGGTAGGTGGTGCTTTTTCTGGTTGCTTTGAACGTCAATGGCATCAACGTCTAAACGCATGAAAAATGAGAATAAAGAATTGACAAAAATAAAATAAAATAAAAATTTATAAAAGTAATACTGGGAGATAGATGATGATATTAGATGAATTTACAAACTGGAATGACTCGATTTAGAGTTACCATGAAGGAGAATGGGCTACTAAAATTGCCGAAAAGAAAAATGCTGCAAATTGAGAGGGAGAAGAATATTGCCTACAATATTCCTTTGCCTTAAAATAAATAAAACAACTAGAGAAGAAAGAGATTGAGAGAGACAGAGAGGGAGAACAAAGGATAGCACCGGCGGCTCTAGATGGCGACAGCAAATAGATGCGTCAGGCGGTGGCGTTGCAGGCGAAGATGGATAGCAGCGGTGCCAGTGACGAGCTGGGCAGTGGTCGTGGCGAAGGTGGACGGTGACGGTGAGCTCCGGCATGGTACTACCAATGAGAAAGGAGCATGGCATAGAACACAATATAAGGATGAAGAATATGTGGTCTATCATGTAGAGGCTCACCAACGGTGATGCAATCAATGACGGTGGTGGTTCAATCAGAATCGAGGAAGATGGTCAAATTCTGGCGAGTGGCTTCAAAAAATGCAATTAATTTAGGTGAATTGGAGAGAAGGTTTGGGATCACCGGAGAGGAAGATTGGATAGATGAGGCGGCGGCTGGACATGGAGAAGATGACTGTTCTGGTGGCTTCGCTGCACGATTTGATGTGGGAGTTGAGGGGAATCGCAAAGGGGTTGGAAAGGTCTCGGTGCTCCTCAGCTTGCTTCTTGAATTCGTGTGAACTCGGATGGAAACAACCGGTAGTAGCAATGATGGCACGGTGCTTCCTGCTAAGGTGGCATGGTATTTTCCTATAATTCCCAGTTTGAAGTGGTATCTTGCGAACCCAAAGGAGGCAAAACTGCTACATTGGCACTCGCAGGAGTGTAAGAAGGATGGAATGCTAAGATACCTTACTGATTCTGCCTGGTGGAGAAATATCAATAGGAGATTTGCAGACTTCAGAAGAACACAAGGCCTCCATGAAACGACATGTGTTTCTAGCAGCGTGCAAAGTGTGGAAGAACTTTAAGAGCCTGTTTGTGAAGCAATACGTGGAGAAGGATCTGGTGCCCTTTCACAAGTATCCATTCCTGGAACTACAATACCTGGGGAAGGATCTGGAGACCTCCCTTTCAATTGCAATAAGAGTGAGGTCATCTACCGTGTCGGGGGCCATTTCCTTTTGAAACTCCACAGATGAGGGAGTGTCCCACCGCTTGGAAGCGCTAAGTGTAGAATCTTCCCAATGCTCATTCCAGGCAGTTAGCCAGAGTGATTTACTCTCCACAGCCCTGGGAAACAAGGAGCACCCAAGTCGCACAAGAGACTTTAGTCTTTACGTTCGTTGGAAATATGTTTTGTAGAGGACTCCGAAGTGTACCGGAGTAGGAACAGAGCCAAAGCCGAGCGTAAGGCACATCTATGAGAGGATATTACGACACAAATCAGAGATGAGATGCAAAGGTTGGTCAGAGATGAGATACAAAGGTATAGGGAAAATGAGCAAGAAATCATCGCCGCTCCTATGCTAGGCAGCCCCCAATCATCGGAGTAGCTATGCGTCTAACCCTACCTCAGAAAGCGATCACTAATTTCCTATCGATGACATCCTGATAATAATTATTATCTCTAAAATGCTCGATCCATTGATAGGCCTGTTGGAGTAGCTAATTTTGTATCATTATGTAGGTGGCTACGAAGTGCAAGCTCCAAGTGAGATATGCCTCCGTTGCCTATGCACTGCTTGGGGCCTAGAGCCTTGGTACATGGTGTATCTCTAGCGCTAGGTTTTGCAAAAGTGAATGTGGACGGTGTTCATGCCAATTTCGAGGTCGTCCTACTATAGATGCCATCCAATGATGAGGTCATGGCTTTAGGGAAAGCCATTGGAGCATTCATCCAGTGGCCCAAGAGGGACATCTGCCTAGAGACTCTTGCACTGGTGCTAAGTCCACAAAAGCCATCTACACCGGTGCCAAGTCCACTCGAGCTATCTGCACCAGTGCCAAGTTGAGAGACCATGTGGAGGTGACCCCGTGTTTGTGATGAGTATTGACACTTGTTCTGGAAAGTTTGAGTTTGATGTGTGTGTTTCGTGCCAAGGCGTAGTATATCGCAGTTGGCTGTGGTCGGTCTTGGTCAATTATGGTTGGACATGCTTGGGATGCCTGTTCTTCTATTTCATCAGATCGCAGGGTTATTTTGTGCTTAAGTGCGTTCTACAGATGCATTTTTATGATTACAGTATTTCGAGCGGTGCTATGTGATGGTTTCTTATCTGTGTTGGTTGCAGGACTTTGAAGTTAAGTCGTGGTGAGGCATGGGATGGCCGGACTAGGCACAAGCGGTGCTGAGGTCAAAGCGGTCAGGAGATGCCGAAGACGGCGATGATTCAAGGTGGTTGTGAGGCTTGGACAGCAAGAAAAGAGGAAGCTTTCAGGAAAGCGCAGGAGTGGCATTTTGGTAAAATGCGCAAGGCTGCAAAATAGAGGCAGATTCGGTTCGAGTAAATGGGTAAAGTGCAGAGTTGTTGAAGCTATTGGGTAAAGCAAATTGTAAACCCGGTAGTGGAAGACTATAAATAGAGAGGGTTAGGGTTCAGAGCATGCAGCTCTCTCTTCTTTCTGTTTTAGATGTGAGGGGTTGGTATTGCTTTTCAGAGTTTGTTGGCTTCTGTTTTATTTTATGCGAGAAGGGTACAGTACTTGTTATTTTCCTTTTGGGTTGTTGCTCTTGAATTGAGAGAAGGATGTAATGGCTATAAACATTTATGTAATCATTCATCTCTCTGAATCCATTTGAGAAATCTTGTATTTGAGATGTTTTTGATTTCTTGTTTTCTCTGTGTTTTTGGTTCAGTTCTGCTCTCTGTTCGTCTCTGCCTCCCGTGGTTTTGAGTTGATTCTTTGATCGAGTAGCTGTAGAATCGTTTTGCTTTGAACTGGGAATCAACCTCAAGGTCATTTGGCCAGTCCATTCCCGAGAGCAAAAGGCTGAATCAAAGAGTTCTCTTGTCTCTCAGTCATGCGCTTCAAGTTCGTCTGTTTACAACATTTCTAGGGTTTACTGTTCACCATGAGCAGAGGATTTGTGTTCCTGATGTCTCGACAGCAAATTTGAGTTAGATTTGTGTTTTCTTGATCCAGGGACACTTCTTTGTTGTGATCCAAAGTCTTATGATCAAAGGATTTGAGAATCGTAAGTTATTTGGCATTTGGTCTCATCTTCTGTTTCTCTAGCAGTTCTCAGTCACTTTGATTTCCTTGCTCAAGTTTTCAGTTTCCAGCAGCAAAGGTAAGCACTGTTCATGTCAGTCTTCAGTTGCCTTGCCGATTGTTCTCTTCCAATCCTTTTAATCAATCTCGGTTTGGAAATTGAGAACTCGGTTTCTATCAGATCCTTCTCTCAGTTTGTCTTGGATAGTAGAGAAGATTTCCAATCAAATCATTTGATCTTTGTTCAGTTTTCCAAGCATTCGGTCTATTTTCATTCTTCTCTGTCTTCTTTTCGGTCTGTTTTTGGGCTGCTGTTTCAGATCCCCCTATGTCTGTCTTTGGTTGCCATTTTCCCTGTTTCCGGTTAGACTGCTCTTTCAGCTGCGGTCAGACCGGCAGAGCTTTTGCGGTCAGACCGCCATCACTCTTCCAGTCAGACCGGCTCTTTGGACTGTCATTTTTCTTGCTTTGTTTTCTGATCAGTTTTTCGTTTTCCAGTGAGCTTTCCTTGTCTTGCTTCATAGCTTCTATAGCTATCGGAGAAGAAAACTGTGTGAATACTTGGGGCGGTTTGAAGGTACCATTCAACCCCCCTCTGTTGCCATTTCGGTCCTACAAATGGTATCAGAGCTAGTTAGCTCTTCCATATAGATCTTAACCGGTCTGTGAGCCATGGCAACAGACAAATATTCCACCAAGCCCCCTATCTTTGATGGGATTGACTATCCCTTCTGGAAGAGTAGGATGGAGACCTAAATACAGGCTCAGGGCTATGCAATCTGGAGAAAGGTCAAAACTCGCTTTCTTGTTCTTGCCGATGTGAACATCACAGTGGCAAACATGCCAGATGTTGAGGAAAATGCAAAGGCAAGGAACATCATAATCCAAGGTCTTAGCAGAAGCGAATTTGATAACATTTCTCATCTTACGTCAGCCTATGATATTTGGGTGACCCTCGATGCATACCATGAGGGCACTACCCAAATCAAGACGGTACGACAAGACCAGTACAAGCGAGATTACAACAAGTTTAAATGCTCGCTGGAGAGTCCCTTGATGAGTGTTTTGTGAGGTTTCACAAAATCTTGAGCAACCTCCTAGCAGTCAGTCTCACATACCTTGACTCGGACAATGCTCGACAGATGCTCTCTGTGTTGGATTGCGAGTTTGGGAAATGAAGGTGACCACCATCAAAGACACGACCGATCTTTCAACCCTGACTCTTGACGCACTGTATTCACGCCTCAAGACTCACGAGATTGATATTGTCTCTCGCAAGTTGAAATCCCAGTCGATGGCATTGGTCACCGATCCCAGTCCTACTTCTAGTGTTTTCTCTGATAATGCTATTGGTTTTTTTTTCTAGCTGCTCTCTGTGAAGTAACCGATGATCAATTAGAGTAGCTACCAAACGACCAATTAGCTCTTCTAGCCAGAAAGTTCTCCCATACATACAAAAGAGTGAGGGACAGAAAGAGGAGTGTGGTGGCCCCAACAACATTCGAGCGAATTGCCCCAAGCTGGAGAAGGGCAAGAGTGACTACAGCGGTGTGAGTAAGAATGATTACACCAACAAGAACCGCAACAAGAAGCCCCCAGCTCATGCCCAAGGCAAAGAGAAGAAGTACCGCAACCTTGGCAAAGCCAAACAGCTCTTCCACCGCGTCCTCACCGCCTTCGACGACATCAACTTCAGCGACATGGAAGGGTGGAGTGACGACGACGGCAAGGATGATCAAGATCCCAAAGATGGCAACAACTTCATCGGCATGTCCTTCATGGCCAACGAGACCGACGTCAGCGACAACGAGCACTACAGTGACTCTGATGAGGTTTGTCCCTCCTATGACCAACTCAATGATGCCTTTCTCAAACTAGAAAATTTTCATGCTAGATCTAGAGCTAGGTGTAATGAGTTGGAGAAGGAAGTAGAGAGCTTGTCACGGGAGCTAACTTCACTTAGATATGCTCCCTTCCGTGACGAGTGTGATGTATGCATTGCTTTGCTTGGAGATATGGAGAAACTAAGGACCTCATATGATAGTTTGACTTCTGAGCTTGACATGATTAAGGTGGAGAATGTTAGTCTGCTTGCTGAACTAGAGATGAGTAGGTAGCTGCTCTTTCGTCTACTACTGTTGAGACTACTTCTTGCGCCTCACGTGAGGTTAAGGACAATGCTTTTAGAGGTCTTTACACTATGCTTCCTGATCTGCCTAAAAATTGTGAAAGTTGTAATAACTTAAAGATTAACCTAAAGAAGGCAGATCATAAAATTGTTGAATTGCATGCTTCCTTACTAGAGCCCATTTGTCTTGCACCAATTGCCCTAAATTGACTGCTGAACTTGAATATGTCACAAAACAGTTTCAAGAAATGATTGACCACAACAACAAAATGGCTCATTATGCATCTAAGGACCCTGTTAGCTCACCATGCAAAAATTGTGAAAAACTAAAATTTGAACTTGTTGCTTTGAATGATAAATGTGTGAAGCTAACTAAGGACCTACTAGAGAAGCCACAAAATGATTGTGATGTGTGTGCTGTTGTGGGGGAGAAGCCTAAGGAAATGGTAGAGACTTTTAGTGACGAGAACCAAATGGCTAGAAGTAGGACTATTCCCAGTGCGTCTTGTGAAGCCCTCGATGTTGAGGCAACCGTGCATAAGGAGAAATCCGCACGTGCTATTCGTTCTTCTGCCCTTGGTTTTTCCTCTTCTCCTTCTGCTGTCACCTCTTCCACTTGCTCTTCTTGCACCTCTCTCTTTCAGGAGTATCAGTATCTTATGAACACTCTTGAGAGATTTGTAGGAGGCATGAAGAAGCTGAATCTGATTCTAGACAAGTCTAAAATTTGCGAGTTCAATCAAGGTCTAGGATACGATTTTCTTGAGGATGTTAGGAAGCATCTACCTGCTGTTCTCAGACCCATAGCAGCAGGTGTGATCGAGGTCAACCCCAGAACCAAAAAGGTTGAGTTTAAATTTGCGAGCTTTGTCCAAGGGATCTTTGACGGTAAGGTTGTAACACCTGTTGCTTCAACCTCCTACAAGACGAAATTTCATTGTACCTTCTGTCAGAAGGATGGACACATGATCGTGAGGTGCTTCAAGCGCACCAACATCGCGCGGAGAGATTCGTGTTCACGCTCTTAGGCGCATTCAGGGTCAGCCCCAGACTTGAGTGCATCTAAGACAAACACGAGGTCTAGGGTTGATCAGTTTGAGGTGTTTAGGCAGAGTCGAGGACTTGGCTTTTCTGGTTTCTCTGATTTTTGTCTTCGATTTGCCTCTGATCGTGATATCCGCCGTCCTGAAGGTAGATCTCGTTTTTCCCATCAAGATAGCTACCCGCGGCGAGATCAGCATGTTGCTGGTGGTCCGACTCGCTCTTTCATAGCAGTCAAGCCCAAAACAGCTTCAGGTCTGCTGATAGACCTTCTGGCTTTTTGAGCGACGGAGAGCGTAGGGTAGTTAGAGGTCAATCGTGTGTGACTACTTCTTCTTGTCGTGTGACTTAGTATTGGGTTCCAAAATCTCTTTTGATTTATCCTAGTACTGAACCTTCCCTCTCTTGTTGACTCAGGTTCGTCGGGCAGGGAAGGGAGAGGTTTGGCTTGTAGACTCCGGCTGTTCTCGACACATGACCGGAGACTCTCGTTGGTTCTCTTCCCTTGTCCGAGCTCCAGGTGGTGAGACTATCACCTTCGGAGACGCTTCGTCTAGCGTGTCATCGCTAAACGTACTGTGCATGTTAATTATTCTTTCATTTTAAAAGATGTTGCCTTAGTGAGTAAGCTGCAATACAATTTTCTTTCTATTTCTCAGCTTACCGATGACAATTTCGAGGTAAGTTTCAAGAAAAATGCTTGCAAAATTCTTGATTCTTCAGGGAGTCAGGTTTGCGGGATCTCTAGATTTGGGATGATCTTTTGTCCTGATTTTGTTGAGTCTTCTGGCGATCCTCTCAGGTGTTTAGTTGCTTCAGAGTCTCGTGATCTCACCTTCTAGCATAGGAGACTTGGTTATATTGGATTTGATCATTTGACCCAAGTTAGCAGCCACGATCTCATTCATGGTCTGCCTAAACTCAAGATGGTCAAAGATATAGTTTGTGCTCCTTGCCGGCACAGCAAGATGGTTGCCGCTTCTCATCCTCCAGTCACAGTGACTATGACTGATGCACCAAGACAGCTGCTCCACATGGACATAGTTGGTCCAGCTAGAGTGCAGTCGGCAGGAGGGAAGTGGTACGTTCTTGTTGTGGTCGATGACTTCTCGAGGTACTCTTGGGTGTTTTTCTTAGCCTCGAAGGATGAGACATTTACCCATTTTCGGAGTCATTTTAGTAGGCCTTCTATTGAGCTTCCGGGTGCCCTACGAGCGATCCGCAGTGACAATAGCATGGAGTTCAAGAATTCCTATATTGAGAGGTTTTTCGATGAGACAGGTGTAGAGCATCAGTTCTCTTCTCCTCACATCCCCCAACAAAATGGTGTCGTGGAGAGGAAGAACCGTACTTTGGTCGAGATGGCCAGGACGATACTTGATGAGTACTCTAAACCTAGAAAGTTGGGCTAAGGCTATAGCCACCGCGTGCCATGTCTCAAACAGAGTTTTTCTGAGGGCACACTTGCATCGCACTTCTTATGAGTTGAGATATGGACGAAAGCCCAGTGTCTCCCATTTTCGCGTGTTTGGTTGCAAGTGTTTTTATTTTGAAGTATGGCAACCTAGATAAGTTTGAGTCACGATCTTGTGATGGGATTTTTCTAGGTTACTCGACTTCTTCGCGGGCGTATATAGTCTGGAACTGCGAGTCTAGCAAAATGGTAGAGACTTGTGAGGTGACTTTCGATGAGGCCAGTCTAGGGACTAGGCCCGACATCTCAGGTTCTGTAGAGCAGTCCAAGACCATCTTTGTGGATGATGAGGAGGATGGAGATGAGGGTTGTCTACCCGATCCAGTTCCTCCTCCCCTTGAGGTGCTTGCCTCTTCCACTGCACCTCGAGGAGATCAGCCCATTCCTTCCGCATCCTGTAGAGCTAATGGCTCTGTTCCTACCTCATCAACTCATGAGGTAGAGGCCACTTCTTCTCATCCAGGACCTCCCCGTCATATCCAAAAATATCATCCTTCATAGCAGATGATAGGAGATCAGTTTGAGCGCGTCACACGCTAAAAATCTGGCATGTCTCACTTCTGTCTCCACTCTGCCTTCATTGCCACTTTTGAGCCCAAGGATGTTAGTCATGCTCTTTCTGATGAGTCTAGGGTCAATGCCATGCATGAGGAGTTAGAGAACTTTGAGAGGAACAAGTTCTGATCGCTTGTTGAGCCCCCTAGAGGTCATAATGTCATAGGTACCAAGTGGGTATTCAAAAACAAGCAGAGTGAGGATGGGGTAGTCATTCGAAACAAGGCTAGATTGGTAGCTCAGGGTTTCTCCCAGATTGAGGGTTTAGATTTTGAGGAGACCTTTGCCCCTATAGCTAGGCTAGAGGCCATTAGGATCTTTTTTGCATTTGCAGCGTCTAAGGGCTTCAAGCTTTACCAGATGGATGTCAAAAGTGCCTTTCTTAATGGGTATATTGAGGAAGAGGTCTATGTTAGACAGCCTCCAGGTTTCGAGAACCCCAAATACCCAAACCATGTCTACAAGTTTTCCAAAGCCCTGTATGGACTTAAGCAAGCCGCTAGAGCTTGGTATGAGAGGCTTAAGTTTTTTCTGTTGAGTCATAGGTTTGAGATGGGTAAAGTAGACAAGACCTTGTTCGTACACAGGCATGGCAATGACCTTCTACTCGTCCAGATGTATGTGGATGACATCATCTTTGGTAGCTCCTCTCATACTCTTGTTTCCCAATTCTCTGATCATGAGCACAGAGTTTGAGATGAGCATGATGGGAGAGTTGAGCTTCTTCCTTGGATTTCAGATCAAGCAGACTCAGGAGGGTATTTTCTTGCATCAGGGCAAGTACACACGAGACCTCCTGGGACGCTTCGATATGAGTGATGGTAAGCCGGTGTCAACTCCGATGGCATCATCAGCTACACTTGATCCAGATGAGGATTGCGAGCCATTTGATCAAAAGGAGTATCGCAACATGATTGGCTCCCTCTTGTACCTCACTGCCTTGAGACCGGACATACATTTTTCCGTGTGTCTGTGCGCTCGATTTCAGGCCCCCCTCGTGTATCTCACCGCCAGGCGGTGAAGCACATCTTTCGGTACCTTCGAGCTACCATAGACTATGGTATCTGGTACTCTTCATCTTCCTGTCTTTCTCTCAGAGCCTACTCCGACGCAGACTTCACTTGCTGTAGGATAGATAGGAAGTGCACTTCTGGCACGTGTCAATTCATTGGCACATCTCTTGTCTCCTAGTCTTCTAGGAAGCAGTCCAGTGTTGCATAGTCCACCGCAGAGGCCGAGTATGTTGCTGCCGCTAGGTACTTTGGATGGCTTCGACCCTGCGGGACTTTGGGTTGGTTGTAGACAGTGTTCCACTCTTTTGTGATAACACTTCTGCCATCAACATTGCTAATAACCCAGTGCAACACTTTGGGACCAAGCACATTGATATCAGGTATCACTTCCTTAGAGACCACGTGGAGAAGGGTGACATAGTGCTCCAGTTTGTGGAGAGTGACCACTAGTTGGCCGATATCTTTACCAAGCCTTTGGATAGCTTTAGGTTTTTCGCCTTGCGGGGAGAGCTTGGGGTGATCTGTCCTTATGGACTGTTGTGAGGGGAGCTTCGTGCTTCATGTTTATCCTATTTATATGCTCCTGTTTCATTCTACTACATTGCATGAGAGTGCATTTGGGTTAGTCCTTCTAGCATAGATTAAAGTGGTTCTCTCGCTTAGTTCCTTAGACTTCTTACTCTCATCTTGTGATTCTAGGATACTGCTTATTAGCTGTCTCTCTTCTCACAAGGTTGAGTTGACTAACTTCTTATAGGTCTAGTGAGGGTTGAGCCACCCTTGGGTAGACAGGGAACGTGTTTACTCCCAAGTGTGTTAGAAGATCAGCTGATAGTCCTAGCGTCATATGGGGTAGATGAGAGTTAGTCTGAGCCATAGTATCTTCTATATCTTATCTATGCTTTAAGGACTGTCGTTTCTGATTTCTTTGCCAGCTTCTCACTTTTTAGTGCTTTAGTTCAAGGGGAGTTCATTTGGGATTTGCTAGATCTTAATTTTGTCAAAACTCAACTTGAACTAAAAGTGCTTCACATACTGAGGGGGAGTTTGATTTTCTTGCATTTCATGTCATTCTATATTGTAATACAACTATATGGAGCCTTGATTATTATCCTTTTATGATATAAAACAACTACTTTACATCTTGCCATAATCTGTGCTGAATTGCTAGATTGATCATGACTTTATATGTGTAGTCTAGTCTTTGCCTTGATAGGTTGATTAAAAATCCACAACTTGAATTAAATCATGTCATGTTAGCTCTTGAGACTAGTCTGTCTTTAGTTATCCGTTTATGATTCATGCTATCTCAAATAGGCTGACTTGAGTCTTGAATCTTTATTGAGTTTTAGATTGAGCTATGCTAGCTCCCTTATGAAGCTTGAGTTATTATTAACTCCTTGTTCTCGAACTAAATTCAACAAAAGTAAAAAGATCTCTTTTTGTGAGAAAAAACTGATCTCACCAATTCTTTCTCATGAGACCGCTTGCCATTGCACTAGGAATGAACTCAAGGGGAGTTTTGGTTGACCAAGATCATTGTCTTAAGCTTATAGCTTGGAGTGGTCGCATAAGGCTTGAGATCTAGTACATGATTAAACAAAAATTTTGGTTGGAAACAACCATGAGTTTCTAAAGAGAAAAACATGTCAATGGTGCAAATTTTTTTTAACTACAACAGGACCAAGTACTTGAACAAATGATTCATTCTTGAACTTGTAGCACTCTAAATTGACTCAATACTAGCTTCTTGGTTCCACTTAGAATGTTGACATGGCTTGCATCATCCTTGGATACCTCTAGCTAGACTATAATCTTGAATGATTTGACATACTCAGCAATTCATCTAATTTTCAGACTTATTTGGTTTAGCTTGTGAGAGACCATGTGATATGACCCCATGTTTGTGATGAGTAATTGACATGTGTTCTGAAAGTTTGAGTTTGATTTGGGTGTTTCGTGCTTGAGTTCCTTCTTCTAATGCTATTTCATAATTATATTGTTTCGAGTGGTGCTATGTGATGTTTTCTTGTCTGTGATGGTTGCAGGACCTTGAAGCTAAGTTGTGGCGAGGCATGGGATGGCCGGACTAGGCACAGGCGGTGCTGAGGTTGAAGCGGTCGGGAGATGCTGAAGACAACAAGGGTTCGAGGTGGTTGTGAGGCACTTGTGTTAGTGAGTAGTTTTTCTTTTCTTCTATGGTCTGTTGAGGAGTTGGTAGGCAGAGCAGAGGTTGTTTTGCTTTTGCCTACATGTCTGGTGAGTTGGTGGGAGTTGTTGTTTTTTTTTGTTGTGTTGTTGCTCTCGGATGGAGAGAAGGGTGTAATGGCTGGAGACATTTACCTCATGTAATCATTCATGTCTCTGAATCCATTTGAGGAATCCTGTGTGAGATGGTTTGCTTAGCTGTTTTTCTCTGTATTTGATTTCTATTCTTGCCTCTCTGGTCTCCGTTCTTCTCTGCGCTCTATTCTTTTTACCCTTTTTGAATGGAGTTCTTGTTTGAGTGACTGCAGATCCTCCTTGCTCTGAGCTGGGTATCTCTTCAAGGCCCCTTGGCCAGCTTTTCCCCGAGAGCAAAAGATTTCAATTGCAGTTTTCCTTCCAAGAATTTGCTCGTCTCACAATTCCTCTGTTTTCATTTTCTAGGGTTTGGAGGCAGAGGATTCATGTGTTCATGATTGTGCCAACTAAAAGATGTTAGAGATATCAGTTCTTTTGATCTGAAATCGTTTCCTTGGTGAAATCAAAAGTCTCATGGTCAAAGGATTCAAGAATCACAAGCAATTTGGATTTTGCCTCACTTTCTGTTTTATCTCAGCAATGCAGTAATCTCAGTTTTTTAGCTCTTTTTGTGGTCTCTCTGTATGATAGCTCGGAGCTACTCCTTGTCGGGTTTCAATTTCTCAATTTTCAGGTTCAGTCAAGTGGCTTTCTTCCTTCTGATTATCCATTTTTCATCCGAGATTGCTCCCTGATTGTATTTTCCTTTTCTTGAGGTTGATCTGCTATTTAGATTGAAGTCATTATCAATTGACCTAAGAAGAGCAAGAAATATTAGTTGATTTCTCTGTATTTCGGTTCTGTTTCAGTCTTTACTGTGCTGCTTCTGTTTTCGGCTGCTGTTTCAGGTTTCTCTGTCTCTTCTTCTGTCGGAACCCGGAGTAACAACTCCTGGATCCTCTGTGTAAATCACACTAGTCCAAGATCAGCTAGTGCACACAGTAACAACAAAGATAAATACCAAGCACAAATGACTTAATATATTAAATAAAGAGTACGGCTTTATGGCCAAGTCTTACATCAACGCTCATTGGTAAAATAAATAAAGCAAAGAACTGCGGAAGCAAACTGATAAAAGCGAAGCCCAACCTGCCCACAGGCAAACGACAGTAAGACGCGGCCTACTCGTCCAGATCTTCACCGTAGTCGTCAACATCTTCCTCTGTGTAGGGAGGGTGCAAGGTGAGTACAAACTTGTACTCCGCAAATCACACGGAGAATTGCAACATAATGATAAAGGCTTCAATAGAAGGCTTATAGGGTTAGTTTGCATAAAACAGCATTTAATGAAATACAATAAATAGATTGAAATTGTTGAATTTAATATAGTAAGTAAAACATAACTTGTAATAGAAAATATTACCGTCAGTGCAGGCTCCGACCATACACCAACCTATTCACGGGCATCCCACCCGGACCATCTTTTCCAAAAGATCACGTATGGATTCCATCCATCCACACGTTTCCAAACGCTCGTGGATTCCATCCATCCACAAGCTTCCAATCTCACTCATGGGTTCCATCCACCCACAAGGTTTTCGAAAATCATTTTTGAAAAAAAAATCTAATCCATGAAAAACCTTTACTCAGCATGCCCATGATCGTGGGCACGGCTATCCAGGATAGATTATACACTCTGTAGAGGTTGTACAGCTTTACCCATAAGACACGATCATCCCGTTGTACCACTAGATTACACACTTCCTTAGGTGTGCGGTGGGGAGTCGTGACAAGGCCTTAAAATGCAAAGCCTTCAACCTGGTCGAGCCAACTCTAAGATTTCACCCCAGTAAGGAATCCACCAGACCGGGACCCCCTCTTGAGCCTAGACGAGACTTCTCATGGCTTAACCACGCTCGCCCAAGTGAGACTTCACATGGCACCAACCACGCTCACTTTCAACCTACGACTTGACTCAGGTTGGGACTTCACAAATTATTCAGCCAGGGCTGTCCCATACCAGCCATGTGGTAGTACGATTAGGGCTTTGCAATAGTAGCTCACAGACCGGTCCTTAATCTGACTTAGGCCCAACCACATACCCCCGCGCACGACAATCAACCTCTGCGGCTCCAACCAACAGGGCATGCCTGCATCCACCAATCTAACCAATTACCTAAGTCTAAACCAGGTTTTGTATTTTGTTTTCAAAATAATTCATAAACCTCCTTGACTCACCAAAGTCAAGAGTACATCTGGAAAGCATATCATTTTATGTAAAAAGGTTATCATTTTATGTGAAAAGTATCCCAACCCAACATGTCTAAGCAGGGCTAAGCATTTGATTTAAACCCTCTAGCCAACACTAATGTATTAACTAGAGTTTTAATCTAGGGTTACAAGGTATCAAGATAATTCAAGGTTAATGGAGATAATAACAAGTAGGCAATAGCTAAATTCAAAATTGAATTGAAATAATTGAATAAACATATGCATGCAGAATAATTTAAAAACAACATAATTTTATTTTGAAATTTGGGGTCAACATGATCAAGGAGTGTGACTTGCCTTGCTCTTCAACTTGGCTTGAATCTTCGTCGAAGAATTTTCCCGATTCGTCGAAGTCTACACGTGAAAATAACCCACCAAATTCAAATAAATTCAAATTGACTTCAAATATTTGAATTGAGGCTAGAAATGGATAGAAGGGAATTTTTTTGATGAATTTTGAAATTTGAATGGGCTCAATCGGAGTTAGGACGAAGAAGAACGGGCTCCGGGAAATTTAAAATCAGGGAAAAAGAAAAAGAAGAATTTCTGGAATTATTTTTTCAAAGGAAAATCTGAGTTATTGCGTCAGCAGGGAATTTCTTTTCGGCCAAAATTATTTTTCAATGGAAAAAGGGCTTTATTGCGCCAGCATGACGTCAGCCCGGGGAAGGGCCGACTGACAGTGGGCCCCTGGTCCATGGACCGAGTTCACCCACAGAGGCGGCAGCCGAGGTGGCACGGGTGGCGGGGTGTGCCTGCGTGGCGCTGACGGGGGCGGACGGCGCTGAGGTGGCGGGGGACGTGGCGCCATGTGCCTGCCACGTGGGCAGTGCTGGCCGGAGGCGCTCGGGGATGGCAGCGGCGGCGGTGCTCTGATGGGCGGCTGCCGGCGGTGACGGCGGCAACGGGGAGAGGAGGCTGAGGGGAACTCGGGGGAGGGCGCGGGCTCACCGAGGGCGGACGGAGACGGCCGGCGACGAGGAAGAGGCGGCGGAGGCGCTCGGGCGTCGGCGGGGATGGAGGTCCAGCGGCGGAGAGGTGCGACCTGTGATCGCCGAAGCACGAGGAAGGTGGAGGTGGTGGCAGCGAGGGAAGGCGTGGCCCGAGGAAGCGACGATTTCTCACCGGACATTGATGGCGACGGGGGCGGCGAAGGCGCACGGTGCCGGGGCGCTAGGGCAGTGCGGAGGGAGAATTGAGGCCAGCGGGAGGTGGAGCGAGGTGTGGCGGTGCCAGGCGGGGCTTAAATAGGGGCGGGGGAGGGGAGGGTGGCCGCGAATTGCTCGCCGGAGGAGACGTGGGGTGGCAGCGGTTACGGGGAAGGTGGGGATTGGGTGCGGGAGTAGGGAAACAGCGCGCGATGTGCGAGGGAGGAGAGGGAGGTGGGCACCGCATGCGGGAAGGCGGGGGAGAGTGGAGGCCGAGACAGGCAGAGTGGTGGTTGCGGCCGGGCGACGCGAGGAGAGAGAAGACCGCGCGAGGAAGACGCGCCTGACAGGCGGGCCCCACGCGCAGAGAGAGGGAGGGGAGGGCGCAGATGGTGGCGATTGCGCCACGCAGCCGGGCAGGGATCGGGTGGCCCGGGGAGGAGGAGAGGTGGATGGGCTGGATGGGCCGGGGCGCGGGGTGCAGGCGGGATCTAGGCCGCACGCGTGGCAAGCGGGTGGAGGGGGAAGGCGGGGCCAGATGGCTGGCGTGGGTGAAATCCGGCCGTCCACGTGGCGGCCGGAGAAAGAGGGTTGGAATTTTATTTTTTTGATTTTTGATTTCAGATTTTCAGAAATTGCCAGAAAATTCATTTAGCCTCAGAAAAATATGAAAATACTTCCAAAAATTCCAGAACAATTCAGAGAACCTCCTGGACACTTTTTGGACTTAATAAAAATATTTCCAACTAATGTTGGTATTTAATTTTCATACTTAAAAATACTTTGTATTTTCAAAATAGATTTTAAAACTCTAGAGAACTCAGAAAATCCAAATAAAATCCAAATAACACCAAATATTTACTTTGAAGTAGGGTTTTTATAGAAAATCAAAATATCATTTTTACTTGATAATATTTTTAGGTTTTCTCTTAAAATACTTTTTAAATCCAGCTTTTTCAAAAACAGAAATCCAGGAAAAACTAAATTTAAAATTTAGGCACAAAAATACTTATTTAATTTAAATTTTTATTTTAATTAATTTTTATTTATTTATTTATTTATTTTTATTTTAATAAAACCTGGGTTGTTACATCTTCTTTCCGTCGTTGGCTGTTGTCTTCTGTGTCCCCGGTCAGACCAGATCTGGACTCACAGTCAGACCGCTCCTGTGCTTGCGGTCAGACCGGCTTGCTTAAGGCGGTCGGACCGCTCGGTCTGCTACGGTCAGACCGGCCAAGCTTGTGCGGTCAGACCGGCAAGGCTCTGGCAGTCCGACGGCTTTCACTCTGGCGGTCAGACACTCAGACCAGCCTCACCTTGCTTTTGGTTGATTGCTTCATGTTTCTTGACTCGTTCTTCCTTTCTGGTTGTTCTTGTCTTAGTGTCCAGTGAGCATATATATCCTCTTGCTTCATAACTTTTATAGCTATCGGAGAAGAAAGTCGGTTGAATACTCGAGGCGGTTTTTGAAGGCACCATTCACCCCCCTCTGTTGCCATTTCAATCCTACAGCCTGTCTATACATGAATTGTCATGATCTTGATAGCATTCGTATGTGTTATGGCTTAGTGTAATACTCAAAAGGTCATTTTGGATAATCTTCATGGCTCTGAATGCTTAAATTCAATAATATTCAGTCATTTTCATCCAAAACATGTTTTATTTTCCTCCATGCATCTTGATGATTTTATTGCCAAAAGGGGAGAATAATGGAGATAAAGGCATAACATGGGGATTTTCTGGAGCTTTTGAGGAAAATTTGCTCTTTCTGTTTCTGCTCCAGTGTTCTTTTCTGTCAACATGGTCTTGAGTCTCTTTGTTTTTCTTTTAGACCATGTGTGACTCTCAAACAAACTCAACTTTATATTTTTTCTATGTTTGTCAATATACTCATCAAGGGGAAGATTGAGAGACCTCAAAAGTTTGAGTTTGATGTGTGTGTTTCGTGCCAAGGCGTAGTATAGCGCAGTTGGCTGCGGTCGGCCTTGGTCAATTACGGCTGGACATGCTTGGGATGCCTGTTCTTCTATTTCATCCGATCGCAGGGTTATTTCGTGCTTAAGTGCCTTCTACAGATGCATTTGTATGATTACAGTATTTTGAGTGGTGCTATGTGATGGTTTCTTGTCTGTGTTGGTTGCAGGACTTTGAAGTTAAGTCGTGGCGAGGCATGGGATGGTTGGACTAGGCACAGGCGGTGCTGAGGTCAAAGCGGTCGGGAGATGCCGAAGACAGCAATGATTCAAGGTGGTTGCGAGGCTTGGACAACAAAAAAGAGGAAGCTTCCAGGAAAGCGCAGGAGTGGCATTTTGGTAAAATGCGCAAGGCTGCAAAATGGAGGCGGATTCAGTTTGAGTAAATGGGTAAAGTGCAGAGTTCTTGGAGCTATTGGGTAAAGGAAATTGTAAACCAAGTAATGGAAGACTATAAATAGAGAGGGTTAGGGTTCAGAGCACGCAACTCTCTCTTCTTTCTGTTTTAGATGTGAGGGGGTGGTATTGCTTTTCAGAGTTTGTCGGCTATTGTTTTAATTCTGTGCGAGAAGGGTACAACACTTGTTGTTTTCCTTTTGGGTTGTTGCTCTTGAATTGAGAGAAGGATGTAATGGCTGTAAACATTTATGTAATAATTCATCTCTCTGAATCCATTTGAAAAATCTTGTGTTTGAGATGTTTTTTTATTTCTTGTTTTCTCTGTGTTTTAGGTTCAGTTCTGCTATCTGTTCGTCTCTGCCTCCCATGGTTTTGATTCTTTGATCGAGGAGCTGTAAAATCATTTTGCTTTGAACCGGGAATCAACCTCAAGGTCATTTGGGCAGTCCATTCCCAAGAGCAAAAGGCTGAATCAATGAGTTCTCTCGTCTCTCGGTCATGTGCTTCAAGTTCCTCTGTTTACAACATTTGTAGGGTTTACTATTCACCATGAGCAGAGGATTTGTGTCCTAGATGTCTCGGAAGCAAATTTGTGTTTGCTTTGTGTTTTCTTGATCCAGGGACACTTCTTTGTTGTGATCCAAAGTCTTGTGATCAAAGGATTTGAGAATCGCAAGTTATTTGGCATTTGGTCTCATCTTCTGTTTCTCTAGCAGTTCTCAGTCACTTTGATTTCCTTACTCAAGTTTTCAGTTTCCAGCAACAAAGGTAATCACTGTTCATGTCAGTCTTCAGTTGCCTTGCCGATTGTTCTCTTCCAATCCTTTTAATCAATCTCGGTTTGGAAATTGAGAACTTTGTTTCTATTAGATCCTTCTCTCAGTTTGACTTGGATAGTAGAGAAGATTTCCAACCAAATCATTTGATCTTTGTTCAGTTTTCCAAGCATTTAGTCTGTTTTCATTCTTATCTGTCTTCTTTTCGGTCTGTTTTTGGGCTGCTGTTTGAGATCCCCCTGTGTCTGTCTTCGGTTGCTATTTTCGCTGTTTCTGGTCAGACTGCTCTTTCACCTACGGTTAGACTGGTAGTGCAACTGCGGTCAGATCAGCAAAGTAACTGCGGTCAGACCGGCAGAGCTTTTGCGATCAGACTGCCATCACTCTTGCAGTCAGACCGGCTCTCTGGACTGTCACTTTTCTTGCTTTGTTTTCTGATCCGTTCTTCATTTTCTAGTGAGCTTTCCTTCTCTTGCTTCATAGCTTCTATAGCTATTGGAGAAGAAAACTGTGTGAATACTTGGGGTGGTTTGAAGGCACCATTCACCCCCCTGTTGCCATTTCGGTCCTACACAAGTCCACAAGAGCCATCTACACTGGTACCAAGTTCGCTCGAACTATCTGCACCAGTGCCAAGTCCATAAGAGCCATCTGCATCGGTGTCAAGTCCACGTGGGCTATCCATATCGGAGCTACCTGCACAGACGCAGCAAAGTTATGGTGCATCTACATCTCGTGCCCGGTTGACTACACGTGAAGTCGACCTACAGCCAAGGCAGCAAGGGCAAACCGAAGAAGACCGAAGATGAGATCCCCTACTTACCGTTGGCCTAGAAATTTATGCTAGGTGAGCTGTTGGTCATCTAAAAAAATCACCTCCTAACCCTAGGATTGGCTTACCAGAGATTGCATACATATTACATGGAACAGGCCAACAAGCCAGAGGAACAACGGCGCTCGGTTGTCATCGTCAAGTTTATGCCGCATTATCTGTAGCACGATATTCATGACTGTGTCTTCACGGTGACCTTTGAGGATTTATTCTTTCTTTTCACACTTGACTCTCTCGACGCCTCACTCATTCGATGCTAGACATTGTAAGTGTGTAAAGTCGTAGTCTACATTTATGTAATACCGATAAATATCATATATAACTCATTGTTGTTGTATGTGTGTGTATATATATATATATGGTGAGTGAAGCCAGATTAAAGAAATCACCAGTTAGTTTCTTCGACCCACGCTTGGTCTCCATGGATACTATCAAGGAGGATACATCCTTTGTCCAGAATTACATGCAACGGCATTGGTGGCTCACCACAACAAGAAATTGATACCTATGCCCTACAATTAGGAGTAAGTGCTGCACTTGTGAATATACTTGTTGATTGTACTTTATATGTAACATGAACTTAGCTTTAATGACCATGAAGACATACCTGTTGTGTAGGTTTCACTGGATTCTAATTATAATTATACCAAAATGGAACAAGTTAATATATCTTGATTCCCTAAGGAGGAACAAAACCGACTACACAGTTGTCCAACAACTAATCGACAAGTAAACACATTTCCTTTATAGATAACTCTATTGTAGTCTTTTCTTTCTTTCCAATGACTAAGGCTAACTTTTTGGAATCATGTAGGTTGTTCACCACGTACGTTGCAGAGGTATGGAAATCCAAGGGAGGGATCGATGCCCTGCGACACGATCTAGATTTCCCAGTATTCGCTAGTACACATTAATCCTATATAGCACTTCATAGTAATGCCTCTCGAACCAACAAATTCTATTTCTGTACTACCACCAGCAGCTGTTGGGCAACACCTGTGAATTCTATGTTTGCCACAATATGCAGCTACTCGTCGATTATGGGAAGAACTACGATACTCAGGTTTGTCAACCTTATGATAATTATTTTATACTTATCAATTTATATATGTATGCATGACATTGATCTTTCTACCGATATGTTGTGCCCATCCCTACAACTTTGCTGGAACAGTCTACCTTCAAACATATTCGAGGACAGTGTGCATACATCTTAATGTCTAGAGTCATAATAGAAGATGGAGAGTTCCACAATGTAGAATGAATTTCACTAGGATAAGATTGAGCTTATATATATATATATATATATTATATATATGTGTGTGTGTGTGTGTGTGTGTGTGTGTGTTCAAAGATGGATAATTCATTTCTGTTAATTGATTTGCCAAATGGATGTTCTTGTTTCTGAAAAGAATGAATGTGAATTGGATGTATATATACTATATTGATCTACTTATTTTAGAGGGCATGGCTAGCATTTTCTGAGGCTAGCCAACAAATAGAAATAGGTTTAGGAGGAGAAAGGAATATCACAGACAATTATTAACTTATAACCTCTATGATACTTGACAAGTACAGACAGTTTTTAGTACAAACCGTCTGTGATACGTGATATATCACAGGCGGTTTCAACTACAACCCGAAAGATATCATAGATAGTTTGTAGTAAAAACCGTCTGTCATATATCACATACCACAGATGGTTTGTACTGAAAACCATCTCTGATTGTCAACTATCACATATGGTTTTTAATATCAACTATCACAGATGGTTTTTAATAGAAACCATCTATGATAGTCTGCGTCACAGATGGTTTGAAAGCCATATGTGATGACCTCATATTATTACTTACCCATAAACTCAGATAGCTCACAAAACCATCTGTGATGACTTTTTCTATAGTAGTGTATCAACAATCAAGGAAGGGGAGTAATAGGTAAAACTGTTTGGTGTAGCTAGGTAATCAACATTTAACACAACATTTAAGTAAATAACAATAATATGCATGCACTTGTATTTGAAAGCAAAATATTTGTACTTAAAAACTAGGCTCAACATGATCAATTATAAGAACTTGCCTTGGTCAAGTGTGGATAGCATAGCATCCTGTTCGTCAGCGACGAGGGCATCCAAAGCTTCAAAGTCTGTAAATGTGCAAGTATCCACATCCAATGCAATATTCAAATAAAATTAACACAAAAATCCAAATGAACTCTAAAAATTATAATTTTGGTTTGTTGGGAACGTTTTAAATTTAGAAACAAAAATCACTAGATTTTGATTTGAAATGAGGAAGTTATGGCCTTTCAAAGTTTGGAATTACTAGAAATTTGGAAAAGTTCAAATATCTGATAGGAGGGGTTGGCTAGTTTTTTCTTTTCTTTTTTAATTATTTTTCTTAAGAAAAACCTTTAGTGGCTGATACGTGGGGTCCAGTAGATTTTAATTTCTTTTCTAATTATTTTCATTCTAGAAAATAGGAGAGATTAACAGGTGGAGTCACGGTCCACATGGACTTGGTCCACACTGTGGCCTAGAGAATGGGGACCCACGTATCAGTGAGAGTGGTCCACGGACTGGGTCTATAAAGTGGCTTTATAGGTACGGGGTCCACTTGATAGTGACTCACATGTTTAAATCAGAGTTAATTAGGATTTCTAATTACGTAAGGCCTACATGCCATATAAACAATAGCTAACTAATTAATTACTAACTACCAGATTAAACTAGCTAATTACTGACTTAAATCTAAATAGCTTACGTGCACGGCCCATGAGTCAGTGAGACAGAACAGAGCAAGTAGGGAAGCTCGTGGTGGAGCTCCTAATCGTGCTCACCAGCAGCAAGGGAGGGGTCAACGTGCTTGGCTAAGTGCCAAAATGGGTTGCACGTGCCAATCTCTAGCTAGCAGGGGAGGAAGATTCCAGCGAGGTGCACTGTAGTGATAGATAGTCTTCATGGCTCTATTTGCTTAGCATACAAAATTTCAGCCATTTCATCCATATCATGATTCATTTTCCTCCAAAGAACCTTGATGATTTTATTGCCAAAAGGGGGAGAATAGTTGGAGAAAAAGCCACATTTTGGGAGCACTGGGAGCTTTTGAGGAAAACTTGCTCTTTCTTTTGCTCATTGTGTCAACATGATCATTAGCATCATTTTCTTTCTCTTGGACCATTTTTTTACTTCCAAACAAACTCAATCTTTGTGTTTTTTCTGTGTTTGTCAATATACTCATCAAAGGGGAGATTGAGAGACCATGTGGAGGTATCCCCATGTTTGTGATGAGTAATTGACAGTTGGTTTAGAGAGTTTGAGTTTGTTTTGGGTATTCTAGGGTTGAGTACCTTTTAGTTGTGCTAATATTGATTATGCTATTTCGTGCGGTGCTATGTGACGGTTTGCTTGTCTGTGTGACTGCAGGACTTCGAAGCTAGGTCATGGTTAGGCGAGGAGGACCGGGACTAGGCACAGGAGGTATTGAGGTCCAGACGGTCGGTGATGCCGATGATCGAGGCTGCTGAGGTGGTTGCGAGTCGGGAGACGAGGGACCGGAGCTAGAGCTACCGGTGATGGACACGACGGGCAACGATGAGCGAACTGGGACTAGGCTCAGGGAGGAGTCGGAGTCCAGACGGTTGGGTGTCGGTTGCGGTTGTGCGCGATGGAACAGACCAGGACTAGACTCAGGTCGAGTCGGAGGTCTCGGTCGGAGTCGGGTGGACACGACGGGCAGCGGTGAGATGATCGGGACTAGGCTAAGGGAGTAGCTGAGGTCCAGATGGTCAGGATGCCTGGTGCGGTCGTGTGCAGCGGAGCGGACTGGGACTAGACTCGGGGAGGAGTCGAGGTCCAGACGGTCAAGGTAACTGACGCGGGAAGCTTCCGGGAAGGTGCTTGAGGGGCAAATTCGGGATTTGATTCAAGCTTGGAGTGGGAGGCTGGTTTCTGTCCCAAAATGGGTTGACTCTGACCCTTGCCCCATGTGGATGAGAGGCATGGAGTGGGCATGGTATGCCACTTCTTGATTTTCCATATGGGGGTGAGGTCTTGCCTTCAAAAGAGGAGGAGGCAGCAATGAGGGGCATCCTGGATAGTAATGAAAAGGAGTAAGTGTGCTTGAGTGAACTCTGTAGAGTGAGTTCAGGCAGTGGAGTGTCTCGTGTGTGTTCATCTCCTACTCAAGCATGTAGTGATTTCTTTGTATCAACTGCGTATGGGGAGGTAGTGGTTGTAAAACCTTGTAATCATTCATCTCCTTTCAATATGAGAATCTGTTTGAGATGTTGTGATTTCCAGATGTCCTCTGAGATGAGTTTATTCTCTGTGTTCTTCATGGATTTCTGCTTTTGAATTGATTTCTTGAGTTTGTAGCTGCAAATCTTTTTCTCTGAACTGGGTCTCACCTCATAGCACCCATGGCTAGCTCATTCTCGAGAGAAAAGATTTGATTCAAAGTATTTCTCCCAAATGCATTTCTGCTTGTTTCCTCTGTTTCTTGTTTTCTAGGGTTTCATATCAGAGCACTTGTGATTCCCTTGATTTCCTTTCTCAAGTTGGGTTGAGATTTATGCTTTCAAGCCCTGAGATCATCTCCAGTTGAAATGCAACACCTCTTGAGCAAAGGATGAGAGAATAGAAAGAAATCGGAAATTTGCTCAAGTTTTCAGCATTTTGCCAAAATCTGGATCCCTTGATCTCTAGATGATTTCCTTTGATTTCTGTGGTCTTGATGTTGTTTAAAATAGGATCTTGTTCCTTTGGGCTGAGAAGATCAGAAGCTTTTTACTCATTTACTTGAATTCAGCAAAAATATGTAATTTCAGCTTTTTCAGTCGGCTATTAGGCTGATTTCTGCTCGCCTGAACCAGGAGCGGTCTGACCGGTTTAAAACCGGCGGTCAGACCGGATGGTGAAGGGCGGTCTAACCGCTAACCCTAGCGGTCTGACCGGCCTTGGGTAGGCGGTCTGACTGGCCTCACCCAGGCGGTCTGACTGGCCTAGAGGATGAGGTCTGACCGGCCAGCCCCTGTTTTCTCCGGGTTTGTTCTTTTGGTTGCTGTCTCTCATGTTTTCCTTTGTTCTTCTTTCTCGTAAGTGTTTAGCATGAAGTTCCAGAGAGCTTGAGCCTTCCTCTTCATAGCTTTTCGTAGCTATTGGAGAGAAGACTTGCATGTGGATACTTAGGGGCAATTTTTTTAAAAGGCACTGTTGTAGAGGTGGCCCAACCCCCCGTGTCCGGGCCGTGCAACTAGTCAAACATGTAATAGGCCCAATAGTGTAGAGGAATATAACAGTGTAAATATACCAATGTACCCCCATCCTTTGTAAAATACTAAGGGGTAGAATGGGGATTTCCCATTCTACCCCACTCACATATATATAAGCCCCCAGGAGGGGCAAAGGGGGGACATCTCCTTCATTCTCACCACCTCTCCAGATCTGGTTCTCTTCCTCTCCCATCGATCCCCCTCTCTTCCTGTCTAGTCTGTAGCTACGACAGATGGCGCCGTCCGTGGGGATTGGGCAAGAAGTCGCGCAAAGAAGAGCCGCCATGGCCGGGCGGGGATACGTCTTGCGTGCGGGATCCCGTCCAGATGGAACAGAGGACACTACCAAAAGTTCGTCGATCCGTCGTCATGAGCGCAGCAGATAAGTTCATCTTGATGCTAGCCTGTTCGCTTCGACATACATGTATATTACGCGAGGGCGTCTCTGTGGCGTGTGACCGCATTCGATGCATGCACGAGCGTACAAGCTAGATCTGTAGTAGTTGGATAGGCCCTTGGGGGTAGTAAGATCCAGATGCATGAACTGCCTTGCGGATTGGTTGGGTCTCCACCAGCGCGGCGCCGCGCTAGCCCTCGCCCAAGGTTGCGTCCGGGCACTTGGGTCGTCGTGATCTCCGGGCCCGCGGCCTCCGTGCCTCCGACCTCCGCGTAGCGTCGAAGCTTCACATCTTGGTCATCGCTTGTCCCCGCGCGGTCGTGGACTCCGCGCCGTCGAAGACCGCCTCGGAGCGTTCGCGAGACTCCGCTATCGGGATGTAGCCCCGTTGCGTAAACTCCCAGCTTTGGACGAAGTCTCGTATTTATTCGCGTGCGCGTGCATGCAAATTATCCATCCGTATTCTCTCATGCATGCATGCGAGCTGCCCATTCACGTACTCGCTCACGCATGCATTCAAGGCGTGCATCCGAGTTATCCATCCAAGTTAATTAGTATAAATCACTACTAACTAGTATCCGTTGTGCATGTGTAGAGGCTAGTGCAGCATATATAAGTGTACATGTGCTTGGAGCAGTCTGTGGAGGCGCTGATGCCGTGTGGGATGCCGATGCCGCACCTGGCGAGAGTGCCGGCGGTGAGGTCGGGCTTGATGCCGGCCATGCCGCTTGTCTGCTGCTGTCGTCTTCAAGCCAAATGCGTGCCGGCGAAGTCTTCCCCAAGCGGGAGCCATCTCGCCAGCGCATGTCGAACCCACGTGACGAGCTTCCGCGAGTCTCCGCACGAAGCAGCACCTCTGCGTCCAGCCTCCGCGCCGAGTCTCCGCGCCACGCTCCGCGTCGACGAAGTCGGCGTCTCCGCCCCAGCGAAGATGCGGATACATACCCCGTATCCGCCCACAAGCCTCCGTCCCGCGGGGCGCGAAGCACGGAGTCACGTAACCATCCATCCATGCATGCACCAGTATTCAGCCGGAAGGCAGCGGAGCTCCGGGGGCAGCAGGGCAGGCAGGCCGAGCGGGATGAGTCGGTCTTGCTGAGGCCTCGCGGTGAGTCTCCAAGCCGGGTCTCCGGGTCATCGCCTCCGAGGCGCCGAGCGGACGTGCCACGCCTCATCACCTGGCGCACCTGTGCTGCCTCGCCTTCGCGCCAAGCCTCCATCGCGGTCCCCGTGTCGTCGACGGGGTCTGTGTGCTGGCCTCTGCGTCCTCGACAAATTCCGGGTGCTGGCCCCCGCGCAGCGGTGGCGAAGTCTGTCCAGGTGGAGGTCTCCGCGTCGTCCGGGTGCTGGCCTCCGCGCAGCGGTGCCGAAGACCACTTCGGCCGTGGCCTCCGCGCCGCCGAAGGCGGGTTCCAGCCCTGCGCTTCTCCACGCCACGCCCCGCATTGGCGAAGTCCCGGAGAGGTCTCCTTCGGGCAGGCGTCTCCGAAGCAGTCCATGCACGCGCGAGCTGAGCCTGCGAGTCCAGGCGTGAATATGCATGTATGCATGAGTGGAGCCCGTATGTCACGCAAGTGATGTGGAGCCTTCGCTTAACTCCGTGAAGACTTCACCGGCCTGCAGGCGCCGCTCCGCCTCGGGAAGGGTAATCCGCGTCGCCAACATCCAACCCGGTACGCATCGCATGTGATCACGCACGAGGCTTTCATAATCCTTGCTGTATTTTTTGCGTGCATGGCCGTAGAGAAATGGGGGCTCATCACATCATTTATTGCGGCTATAGTTCCATTCTGAGAGCATTTGGTTTGGCCGTATTAGCTTCTCCGGTTTTGGCTTGCTCTGGGCAGTCGTGGCATCTAATGCTAGTCCACGGACTCTAAATAAGACGTAGCGTCGAGCCTAGCTCCGCACGCGCGAGTCTCCGGACTATAAAGAAGGCGTCGCATCGAGCTCTGCTCTGCGCGCCATAGTCCACGGACTCTAAATAAAGACGTAGCGTCGAGCCTAGCTCCGCACGCGCGAGTCTCCGGACTATAAAGAAGGCGTCGCATCGAGCTCTGCTCTGCGCGTCATAGTCCACGGACTCTAAATAAGACGTAGCGTCGAGCCTAGCTCCGCACGCGCGAGTCTCCGGACTATAAAGAAGGCGTCGCATCGAGCTCTGCTCTGCGCGCCATAGTCCACGGACTCTAAATAAGACGTAGCGTCGAGCCTAGCTCCGCACGCGCGAGTCTCCGGACTATAAAGAAGGCGTCGCATCGAGCTCTGCTCTGCGCGCCATAGTCCACGGACTCTAAATAAGACGTAGCGTCGAGCCTAGCTCCGCACGCACTCTACAGAGTATAAATAAGACGCAGCGGGGGGACGCCTTCGTGCGCACTCTACGGAGTATAAAGAAGACGTAGCGTCGAGCCTAGCTCCGCACGCAATAGTCCACGGACTCTAAATAAGACGTAGCGTCGAGCCTAGCTCCACACACGCGAGTCTCCGGACTATAAAGAAGGCGTCGCATCGAGCTCTGCTCTGCGCGCCATAGTCCACGGACTCTAAATAAGACGTAGCGTCGAGCCTAGCTCCGCACGCGCGAGTCTCCGGACTATAAAGAAGGCGTCGCATCGAGCTCTGCTCTGCGCGCCATAGTCCACGGACTCTAAATAAGACGTAGCGTCGAGCCTAGCTCCGCACGCGCGAGTCTCCGGACTATAAAGAAGGCGTCGCATCGAGCTCTGCTCTGCGCGCCATAGTCCACGGACTCTAAATAAGACGTAGCGTCGAGCCTAGCTCCGCACGCGCGAGTCTCCGGACTATAAAGAAGGCGTCGCATCGAGCTCTGCTCTGCGCGCCATAGTCCACGGACTCTAAATAAGACGTAGCGTCGAGCCTAGCTCCGCACGCGCGAGTCTCCGGACTATAAAGAAGGCGTCGCATCGAGCTCTGCTCTGCGCGCCATAGTCCACGGACTCTAAATAAGACGTAGCGTCGAGCCTAGCTCCGCACGCGCGAGTCTCCGGACTATAAAGAAGGCGTCGCATCAGCTCTGCTCTGCGCGCCATAGTCCACGGACTCTAAATAAGACGTAGCGTCGAGCCTAGCTCCGCACGCGCGAGTCTCCGGACTATAAAGAAGGCATCGCATCGAGCTCTGCTCTGCGCGCCATAGTCCACGGACTCTAAATAAGACGTAGCGTCGAGCCTAGCTCCGCACGCACTCTACGGAGTATAAATAAGACGCAGCGGGGGGACGCCTTCGTGCGCACTCTACGGAGTATAAAGAAGACGTAGCGTCGAGCCTAGCTCCGCACGCAATAGTCCACGGACTCTAAATAAGACGTGGCGTCGAGCCTAGCTGCGCACGCTCGAGTCTCCGGACTATAAAGAAGGTGTCGCATCGAGCTCTGCTCTGCGCGCCATAGTCCACGGACTCTAAATAAGACGTAGCGTCGAGCCTAGCTCCGCACGCGCGAGTCTCCGGACTATAAAGAAGGCGTCGCATCGAGCTCTGCTCTGCGCGCCATAGTCCACGGACTCTAAATAAGACGTAGCGTCGAGCCTAGCTCCGCACGCGCGAGTCTCCGGACTATAAAGAAGGCGACGCATCGAGCTCTGCTCTGCGCGCCATAGTCCACGGACTCTAAATAGGACGTAGCGTCGAGCCTAGCTCCGCAGGCGCGAGTCTCCGGACTATAAAGAAGGCGTCGCATCGAGCTCTGGTCTGCGCACCATAGTCCACGGACTATAATTAAGACGTAGCGTCGAGCCTAGCTCCGCACGCGCGAGTCTCCGGACTATAAAGAAGGCGTCGCATCGAGCTCTGCTCTGCGCGCCATAGTCCACGGACTCTAAATAAGACGTAGCGTCGAGCCTAGCTCCGCACGCGCGAGTCTCCGGACTATAAAGAAGGCGTCGCATCGAGCTCTGCTCTGCGCGCCATAGTCCACGGACTCTAAATAAGACGTAGCGTCGAGCCTAGCTCCGCACGCGCGAGTCTCCGGACTATAAAGAAGGCGTCGCATCGAGCTCTGCTCTGCGCGCCATAGTCCACGGACTCTAAATAAGACGTAGCGTCGAGCCTAGCTCCGCACGCGCGAGTCTCCGGACTATAAAGAAGGCGTCGCATCGAGCTCTGCTCTGCGCGCCATAGTCCACGGACTCTAAATAAGACGTAGCGTCGAGCCTAGCTCCGCACGCGCGAGTCTCCGGACTATAAAGAAGGCGTCGCATCGAGCTCTGCTCTGCGCGCCATAGTCCACGGACTCTAAATAAGACGTAGCGTCGAGCCTAGCTCCGCACGCGCGAGTCTCCGGACTATAAAGAAGGCGTCGCATCGAGCTCTGCTCTGCGCGCCATAGTCCACGGACTCTAAATAAGACGTAGCGTCGAGCCTAGCTCCGCACGCGCGAGTCTCCGGACTATAAAGAAGGCGTCGCATCGAGCTCTGCTCTGCGCGCCATAGTCCACGGACTCTAAATAAGACGTAGCGTCGAGCCTAGCTCCGCACGCGCGAGTCTCCGGACTATAAAGAAGGCGTCGCATCGAGCTCTGCTCTGCGCGCCATAGTCCACGGACTCTAAATAAGACGTAGCGTCGAGCCTAGCTCCGCACGCGCGAGTCTCCGGACTATAAAGAAGGCGTCGCATCGAGCTCTGCTCTGCGCGCCATAGTCCACGGACTCTAAATAAGACGTAGCGTCGAGCCTAGCTCCGCACGCACTCTACGGAGTATAAATAAGACGCAGCGGAGGGACGCCTTCGTGCGCACTCTACGGAGTATAAAGAAGACGTAGCGTCGAGCCTAGCTCCGCACGCAATAGTCCACGGACTCTAAATAAGACGTAGCGTTGAGCCTAGCTCCACACGCGCGAGTCTCCGGACTATAAAGAAGGCGTCGCATCGAGCTCTGCTCTGCGCCATAGTCCACGGACTCTAAATAAGACGTAGCGTCGAGCCTAGCTCCGCACGCGCGAGTCTCCGGACTATAAAGAAGGCGTCGCATCGAGCTCTGCTCTGCGCGCCATAGTCCACGGACTCTAAATAAGACGTAGCGTCGAGCCTAGCTCCGCACGCGCGAGTCTCCGGACTATAAAGAAGGCGTCGCATCGAGCTCTGCTCTGCGCGCCATAGTCCACGGACTCTAAATAAGACGTAGCGTCGAGCCTAGCTCCGCACGCGCGAGTCTCCGGACTATAAAGAAGGCGTCGCATCGAGCTCTGCTCTGCGCGCCATAGTCCACGGACTCTAAATAAGACGTAGCGTCGAGCCTAGCTCCGCACACGCGAGTCTCCGGACTATAAAGAAGGCGTCGCATCGAGCTCTGCTCTGCGCGCCATAGTCCACGGACTCTAAATAAGACGTAGCGTCGAGCCTAGCTCCGCACGCGCGAGTCTCCGGACTATAAAGAAGGCGTCGCATCGAGCTCTGCTCTGCGCGCCATAGTCCACGGACTCTAAATAAGACGTAGCGTCGAGCCTAGCTCCGCACGCGCGAGCCTCCGGACTATAAATCAGACGTACCGTCGAGGTCCGCCTCCGCACGCGCGAGTCTCCGGACTATAAAGGAAGTCCTAGCGTCGGGGTTCGCCTCCGCACGCACCAGTTATCCTCACGCACTCCGCGGAGTATAAAAATTGCGCAATGGCCGAGACACTAGGGAGTGCCTCGCCTTTGTGATGCGGCACCCGGATGTCGCACCTTCGAGCGCGTGGCACCAGGGAGTGTATCACTCCGTTTTGAAGGTAGGGGAACGGCGGTCTCGCCTCCCTACCTCGGCGTGCGTAGTGCCATCGGCCTGCGCTCCAAGCGTTCGCTCTCCGCGGGCACTCCTTTTTGAAGGTAGGGGAACGGCGGTCTCGCCTCCCTACCTCGGCGTGCGTAGTGCCATCGGCCTGCGCTCCAAGCGCCCGCTCTCCGCGGGCACTCCGTTTTGAAGGTAGGGGAACGGCGGTCTCGCCTCCCTACCTCGGCGTGCGTAGTGCCCTCGGCCTACGCCCCAAGCGCCCGCTATCCGCGGCCGCTCCTTTTTGAAGGTAGGGGAACGGCGGTCCCGCCTCCCTACCTCGGCGTGCGTAGTGCCTTCGGCCTACGTTCCAAGCGCCCGCTCTCCGCGGGCCCTCCTTTTTGAAGGTAGGGGAACGGCGGTCTCGCCTCCCTACCTCGGCGTGCGTAGTGCCTTCGGTCTACGCTCCAAGCGCCCGCTCCCCGCGGGCACTCCTTTTTGAAGGTAGGGGAACGGCGGTCCCGCCTCCCTACCTCGGCGTGCGTAGTGCCTTCGGCCTACGCTCCAAGCGCCCGCTCTCCGCGGGCCCTCCTTTTTGAAGGTAGGGGAACGGCGGTCTCGCCTCCCTACCTCGGCGTGCGTAGTGCCTTCGGTCTACGCTCCAAGCGCCCGCTCCCCGCGGGCACTCCGTTTTGAAGGTAGGGGAACGGCGGTCTCGCCTCCCTACCTCGGCGTGCGTAGTGCCTTCGGCCTACGCTCCTAGCGCCCGCTCTCCGCGGGCCCTCCTTTTTGAAGGTAGGGGAACGGCGGTCTCGCCTCCCTACCTCGGCGTGCGTAGTGCCTTCGGTCTGCGCTCCAAGCGCCCGCTCTCCGCGGGCACTCCGTTTTGAAGGTAGGGGAACGGCGGTCTCGCCTCCCTACCTCGGCGTGCGTAGTGCCTTCGGTCTGCGCTCCAAGCGCCCGCTCTCCGCGGGCCCTCCTTTTTGAAGGTAGGGGAACGGCGGTCTCGCCTCCCTACCTCGGCGTGCGTAGTGCCTTCGGTCTACGGTCTACGCCGACAGGCACCATTCACCCCCCCCCCTCTGTTGCCATTTCCGATCCTACACACAGACGGTTCAAAACCGTCATCACAGATGCCTAACAAACCGTCTGCGATAACATGCAACATAGATGGTTTTTCTAAAAAACTGTCTATGATATTCGACTATCACAGACTATTTTTGTTATTAACCATCTGTGATATGGTGCATATCACAGACAGTTAATAACAAAAACTGTATGTGATATCGTGCATATCACAGACAGTTCGGTGTTCCAAACTGTCTGTGATACTGTGCACATCACAGACAATTCGATGTTTGAAACCGTCTGGAATATATATATCATAGATAGTTTAGAACATCGAACAGTCTGTGATATCTATTTCAACAGCGATGCTAATTGCTCTTTTTCGACTAGCCTCAGGATATGCTAGCCATTCCCTCTAAAAACAAGAAAGATCACGTATATATTGCATAGGACAATCATTACATAAATCACACAGATGAATGAAACAACACAAGCAGATCACATATATAGCATGACAATCGTTACACATATCTCAAAAATGAATTAAATTGAATTAAATATTTGATTAACCACATTTGAGTGATTGCAATTGAATCTAATGTTTCAACATCTAATCACTATTTCTGGGGTGGAACTCTCCAGTCATATTTATGATCTCTGCTAGCAAGAATTGGGAGAGGTTTCCACGAATTTCGATGAGTTTGTCAAGATCAAATGCACTTTCATCGAAGTCCACACGCTGTCGCTAGGAGCAATGTTAAGTCATTAATTAGCATGTGTGTGTATATATACATATATATAATCAAAAAATAATAATTATTGGAAGGTTGACAAACCTCTGGATGATTCGTCTTAGCATCCATGATTTTCTTCATATGGCGGCAAACGTAGAATCCACATACGTTGCCCTGTACCTGCTGGTGGCACTACAAAAATAGAATTACATACATAGGTGTTGTTAATTCTAGAGGCATTATAACAAAGTGTGATATATGATTGTTGTGTTGTAGTAGGTATTGGAAATCGCGTCCTGTGTTGCAGTGTGTCGCTGGATTCCTTGTGTCTCCCTCCTTGGGCAACATAAGCGGTAAATGACCTACATGATTTCAAAAAAGTTAGCCTCGGCTATTGCAAACGAAGGAAAGATTACAATAGAGTTATGTATGGAAGAAATGAGTTTACTTGTCAATTGTTTGTTGCACACGAGTGAAGTTGTGGTTGCTCCTAAGTAGGGAATCAAGGTATATTACCTTGCTCCACTTTGGTACAATCACAATCAAAATCCAGTGAGATCTAGTCATGTGTGTCACCATAGTGATTAATCCTAAGTTCATGTTGCGTATAAAGTACAAATGAAACTTGTGTGATAACTAGTGAAACACTTACCCTTGGTTGAAGGGTATAATGATGTACTCCTTGTCACTGCGAGCAATCAATCTGCTCATTATGTAATCTTGGACGAATGATGCATTATCATTGATGGATTGCTCAGAGACCAAGTGTTGGTCGAGGAAACCCACCGGTTGTCGCTGTCGTCAGACCTGTTGGATCATGTATCTATACATAAGCAAAGAGTAATGACATTTATCGGTATGATGTGAATGTAGAACTTCATTGTACAGTACATGGAGGCGATGGGCGTGGAGGTGATGGGCATTGAGGTGGCAGGTGTTGAGGGCTTCTCGACGACGGGCGTGGAGGTGACAAGCGTGGAGGCGGTGGGTGTGGAGGCGATGGGCGTTGAGGCGATAGGCCGTGGCTGGGGCGGGAAGGGAAGCCGGTGATCGGATAGAGGAGGGAGCGGCCGACCAGAGGGACTGGCAACGCCTAGGGGGCAGCGGCGCCGAGGATGCCGCCTCCATGCCCGTCGCGTGGTGCTGAGGATGCCAACTCATCAGATGTGGTTCGGAGGCTAACTGGATCTGGACATGCCTCTGTATTGTGAAGGGATGAAGTTATTAGGTCAAATGTATCAGCGAAGTATTAATGAAGTATCGGAGAAGTATCGGGATTTATTTTCTTTTTTGAATAATCATAAATTCAGGATACAGGTAGTATATGTATTGAAGCGTATCAAGGCAGTATTCGTATCCTATACAGTATCTGATATTGGTATACGACTTTTGTGAAGTATCTGCGCAACGTAGGTTCCATGTGGCCAATGCAACCATAGTGGAAGTTGAAGAATCAGTTATGGTGATTAGAGAGGGAGTGAATAGACACAAATTAAAATTTTCTTGCTCAAGTATTTCTTCTCTTGAACACTAAGAGTACACTATCAGAATCTTAGTTGCTAGGAAATCTCAAGAATTCAAGATAAACTTAACGAAAATTGATGAAACTTGAACCACAGTAAGATAAGGTCCTCACATTATGATTCCACAAAGAATTGCAAAGTAAACCCTAATACAGAGATATTTCTTTCTTCAAGTTCACGTTAGAATAAAATCTAGAATTTCAGAAACTTGGTGGCTAACAAACTTCAAAAACACAAAATCTACTCAACTAAATTTGATAAAGCCTAAACCATAGTAAGATGAGCTCCTCAGGCTCATGATTCTTAAAGGAATTGCAAAATAAAGCGCAAGAGATAGACCTTTCTTACTCAAAGTCTACATTGCATCAAAATAGAAATTTCAACAAACTTGGCTGTGAAGAAACCTCAAGAACTCAATAACTACTCATCCAAAATTGATGAAACTTAAACAGTGGCTACGAAATGATCTTAGGGCTATACTTCTAAAAGGAATTGCAAAGATATGCCCAAAATCTAAACCTATCATGTAAATAGTTTAAGCTGCATCAAAAAGAGCAATTTCAGTTCAAGAATATGGTTAATGTAAACATAACTTGAACAAGAATGAGTTCTAATGGATCTTACTAGGTTAGGATATGTTCTTGATGAACTCCTCAATGTCCTATACATCCTAGATACAATAGAACTATAGTAAGTACAAAGAGGGGAAGACAAGCTCAAGTTACAGCAAAGAAAAGCTAGAAATTACAAGAAATAAAATAAATTTCACAACAAGTATGAACTTGAAACTTTCATTACTTTGAGAGAAAGGATTTCAATGACACACTTCGTGATGGGTAAAGCTCAAAGGAGTAATGAAAACCCTAAATCCTTCTCAAAGACTAGGTGGTGGAGGTATACCTCCACCCCTCTATTTATAGCTCTCTTGGGAGTAACCTCAACCCTTGGATCATCTCAAGGGCTAATACTAACTCTCTTCACTCATTCATATCCACTTAGAGTACAACCAACTCTTTTTCCTTGCATAGAATACCCCTCTATGCTAGCTATAATTAGAACATATCACATAGCACGTGTTACAAAGCGGTTATTATAAAATCTAAGCCCTCGGCTCTACACAACTCAACGCATTTGGTTTATCTAGCCCTAAACCATCACCAAGAGTCCTCTGTGGTATTCTCCATCTTAAAGATTCCTCGTAATATGCTAATTACATCAATGCAGCCACCTGGAGCTACCACACTAGACCACCTTGACGGTCTTCGCTCCTTGTTAATTTGTCACATCCACGCCTTATGTCTTGAGCTCCAAACACCTTCGAAACATCATGCCGACACTTGGACGCTACCAAGACACCTTGAGTCACCGCATGGACCCATCTCATGCCATCTTCATGAAGACTCCATCTTCATGATCGGACTTCATCCCCGATGATTTTCTCAACCTCCAAGATCGTTCTTGATGCCAAGCTCTCCAAGCTTACTCTCAATCCTACGTCGATGATCATGCAAGCCATTAAGTCAACCTGTAGTAAATAAAGACAAAGAAATTATTTTCTTGGCATAAGTGCTGCGCACTTGAGCATTATTAGTGAAAACATGCATCATAACATCCCATGCAGCCTAGCTGAAATTCAAAACTTGACTTCGTGAACTTCAGTAACTCTCAAACCTTTACCAAATAGTCCCAAATGATGTTAATTATTCATCACAAATATGAAGAAGGCCTCCACATGGTCTCTCAGAAGCAGAAACGAGGAACCCTCTCATCACATCAAACTTCCTCACAACATCCTCTCCATTCCCCTTGATCATGAACAAATGAGTCAAGGGTTTATTCAACAGATGCTCCGCATGAATGAGAAAGTAATCATCCTAGGCTCGTCCGTTTGTGTCCACATGCACCTTCCTTACATGCCCTAGACGAGCACCCAGGGTCTTCCCCATCTCCTCCATCATCATGGACAACGGTAGATCAAAAACCCTAACCCAGATGGGTAGGTGACATGCGTCATATTTGCATATATTCTCCTATCATGCCCCAATATATTTTTCATATTTTGTGGCCATTATCCGTCATTCACACATATTTTCGTTGATTAATTGCCAAAAAGGACCATTTTACACTTTTTTTACTTTACTTGTAGGCTGGCATGACGAGGCGCATTATCTCCAAAACTGGACTTCCCGAATAGCTCTTACATATGTACACATTGACACTGACATGAATGACCTTTCTGCAAAGAAATGGGAGCACCGAAGGGCTAGAACAAAATTATTTGGCATGGAGAAGGACATATATGCAATATCCCTTTTCACCTTGGGCCAAATTGGAAAGCACACAATGACCTAGTCTATAGTCTCTAGATCTCCAATTCCATCGCCAGAATGTCCTACATGTCCGTGTTGATTTGTACATCTGTACAGAGCTATCCGAGAAGTATAGTTTTGGAGATAATGTGCCTCGTCACATTGGCCTACAAGAAAAGTAATGAAAGTATAAAATGGCCCTTTTGTCAATTAATTAACAAACTTATGTGTAAATGATGGATAATGGCTACAAAATACAAAAAACATACCAAGAAAATGACAAGAGAATATATGCAAATATGACACATGTCATACCCCAAAGCTTAAACTTTTACTTGTCCTCAAGTAAATGATGATATTATTGAACCTAGACAACAAGTAATCATGTGGTAAAAGACTACTTAAATGCATGTAATAAGTCAAGAGGCAAACAACAATGTAAAACGGGATTACCGAACTTGAGCTTTAAGGATTATCCAAGATGAGAATGCATCATTCAAGCAAAGATCTCAAGTGATAACTACAACATTTGACCAAATCAAGCTACAATCAAAAGTGTTAAAATACACTAAAGCTATCACATCAATCCAACCAAAAATGAAAGGCGTTGGAACTAGGTATAATGTCAAGAATGAGTGTATCAAAGGGTCATGCTAAGGTAATTGTTATTTGAGACAAAGAGACTAATACTTGCATGATATTTATGAAAAAGTCCACACTTGAGCCACGATACCTAATTTTTGTTGATTTTTAGCAAATGTAAAACGCAATGGGTACTTGTGCCACTTATTAGCACCCTTAAGCAACTTTGCCTCTTATTCACACACTTACACTTCACTTGATCAAACATTGTCAATTATTCAATACATTTCTGAACCAATATGACGAGGGCACTTATTCCACACACTCTCAAATTGTATTATTATTTTAATTTTTGTAGTTATGATTAAGAATCTATAATCGGTTTTCATTGATGCTAAATAACACATGTCCCGAGACATAGATACCTAGATAAATCAACCAAGTCATTGGCTCAAGTAAGGACTACCCCTTTCACAAATTTTCTATTCAATTAAAGTATCAATATCTAAAATAACATAGTATGCCAAAGTATGAATCTAAGATATATCATTCAAGAGGTGGTGACTAGAACCAACTCAATCCGTAAGTAGTTAAAACACATGCATAGCTCACAATGAATCAATTGCTATAGGATCAGAAGGTTTCTAAGTACACTAAGGATAATAAACAATTCTCAAGCTCTACAAAATGATGCCAAGTGACTTAGGACATGCAAAGAACTATTAACAATATAGCTTAATTCAGAAAATTTTTGGCATGATCTCTATAGATTAACTAGGCATGACCCCACACAACCAATATACATAGCAAGGACAATATGAAATCGTGTATATAACAAGCAAGGCCTACACGACCACATATCATAAATATAAGCACATGAAAGAAAAAGTATGACCATATCTTATCATGTAGGATCGGAAATGGCAACAGAAGGGGGGATGAATGGTGCCTTCAAAAATCGCCCCGATGTATCCACATACTTCTTCTTTGATAACTATGAGAGCTATGAAGCAAGGAGTATGAAAGCTTATTGGAGAAAGAACACAGAAGATAAACTAAAGCTAGGCAGAGCAAATAAAACATATTAGAGTGCTTCAAACATGCCCTGCCTTCAAACCCTAGACAAGAGTAAACAGGGGAAGCTCCAGCGCATGATAGAAAATGAAAGAAATCTTTGATTCATCCTTTGCTCTTGGAAATGGATTGGCCAAGAGGCCTTGAGGCTGATTCCCATCATTGAGCAGAACAAGAACAAAGGCAACCTTAACAAGATTTCAACTTAGAATCCAGAAAGCAGATAGCAGCAAGAACTAGAGCAAACTGAAAGAGACACAGCACAGAGAGAAAGACATTCAAACACATGAACCACAAGCCTTCTCAGAATGATTAGGGGGCATGAATGATTACAGGCGTTTTCTACAACCAACTCAACCCAGGTCTCTCATCCACACTACAGACCCATACGCAATTGGAAGTCAAGAAGTGTCTGCCATCTCACTACATGCTTCCCAACAGAGAAGAACACACCCAGAGAAACACACTCACTACCTTGAGCTATCTACTGCCAACTTCCACTCACTAAATAGATGGAAGGGAAAGAGCTCACATCCTCCAAAGGAAGTTCAAGAAAAGTCAGCCACACCTGACTACATGACTCTCATCCAAGCAAGGAAATAAGTCAAAGGGCTTCACTACCCAACAGCACAACCAAATTTTGGAGGAAAACAAGCACACCACTCCAAACCCAAACCTCCTCCTTATACTACCGGGTCTCCAACCCATCAACTTCAACTGAATCCGCTTCCATTTTGCAACCTTGCGCATTTTACAGAAATGCCCCTGCTGAACCTTCCTGGAAGCTTCCTCCTTTCTTGTTGTCAACACCTCGTCGTCTTTGGCATCTCCTGACCGCTTTGACCCCAGCACCGCCCGTGCCTAGTCCGGCCCTCCATGCCTCGCCACGACTCCACCTCAAAGTCCTGCAGCCATCACAGACAAGAAAACATCACATATCACCGCTCAAAACAGTATACACATAATTAGCATCAAAAGAAGGTACTCAAGCATGAAATACCCAAATCGACCGATCGTGAAAAAGAACAAGCGTCTCAAGCACGTCCGACCGCGTTTGACCAAGTCCAACAGAACTAGACTGCGCCATGCACCGACATGGTGCGAACCAACCAAATCAAACTCAAACTTTCCAGAACACGAGTCAATTACTCATCACAAACATGGAGACACCTCCACATGGACTCTCAATCTCCCCCTTGATGAGTATATTGACAAACACAGAAAAAGCATAAAGTTGAGTTTGTTGAGAGTCATACATGGTCTAATAGAAAAGCAAAGGGACACAAGACCATGTCGACAAAGGAGCAACAACAGAAAGAGCAAGTTTTCCTCAAAAGCTCCCAATTTTTCCCTTGAAATGGCTTTTAATCCATTATTCTCCCCCTTTTGGCAATAAAATCATCAAGATGCAAGGAGGAAAATAGAGCATGGTGAGAGTGAAATGATTGAATATTATGCATTCTAAGCAATTAGAGTAATGAAAATTATCCAAAATGACCTTTTGAGTATTACACCAAGCCATAACACATATGAATACTATCAAGATCATGACAATTCATGTATAGACAAGCTAAACCAAATAAGTCATAATCTGAGAATTAGTTAATTGCTTAGCACGTCAAGTCAACCAAGATTATAGTCTAGCTAAAAGTATCCAAAGATAATGCAAGCCATGTCAAAAATCTAAGTGGAACCAAGAAGCTAGTATTGAGTCAATTGAGAGTGCTACAAGTTCAAGAATGAATCACTTGTTCAAGTACTTGGTCTTTTGGTGTAATTAAGCAAACTAAGCACAATTGACAAGTTTTTTTTATAAAATCTCATGGTTGTTTCCAACTAGATGTTTGTTTAGTCATGTGCTAGATCTCAAACCTTATGCGACTACTCCAAGCTAGAAGCTTAAGAAGATGATCTTGGTCAACCAAAACTCCCCCTGAGTTCATGCCTAGTGCAATGGCAAGTAGTCTCATGAGAAAGAATTGGTGAGATCAGTTCTTTCGTACAAAAGAAATCTTTTTGCTTTTGCTGAATTTAGTTCAAGAACAAGAAGTTAAGAATAACTCATGTTTCACAAAGGAACTAGCATAGCTCAATCTAAAGCTCAATAGATATTCAAGACTCAACTCAGCCTATTTGACATGGCATGAATCATAAGTGGATAACTAAAGACAGACTAGTCTCAAGAGCTAACATGACATGTTTTAATTCAAGTTGTACATTGTTAATCAACCTATCATGGCAAATACTAGACTACACATATAAAGTCATGATAAATCTAGCTATTAAGCACAGATCATGGAAAGATGTAATGCATTGTGAACATGTCATAAAAGGATAATAATCAAGGCTCCATGCAGTTATATTACAATGCAGAATGCTGAAAATACAAGAAAATCCAGCTCCCTCTCAACATGTGATGCACCTTTAGTTCAAGTTGAGTTATGTCAATATTAAGATCCAGAAGCTCCCAAATGAACTCCGCCTGAACCAAAGCAATAGAACTGAGAGGCTGGTAAAGAAATCAGAGAAGGCAGTCCTTAAAGCATAGAAAAGATATAGAGAATACTATGGCTCAGACTGACTCTTATCTACCACATATGACTCTAGGACTATCAACTGATCTTCTAACACACTAAGGAGTAAACACGTTCCCTGTCTACACAAGGGTGGCCCAACCCTTGCTAGAACTTATAAGAAGTAAGTGAACTCAACCTAGTGAGAAGAGAGACATCTAATAAGCAGCATCCTAGAATCACAAGATGAGAGCAAGACATCTACGCAACTAGGCAAGAGAACCACTCTAATCTATGCTAGAAGGACTAATCCAAATGCACCCATATGCAATGCAACAAAGAGAGACAGAAGCATATAAACAAGATAAAGCATAAAGCACAAAGCTCCCCCTCACAACAATCCATACGGACAGACCACCCCAAGCTCTCCCCGTAAGGCTGAAAACCTAGAGCTATCCAAAGGCTTGGTAAAGATATCAGTCAACTGGTGGTCACTCTCCACAAACTGGAGCACTACATCACCCTTCTCCACATGGTCTCTAAGGAAGTGATATCTGATATCAATGTGCTTGGTCCGAGAGTGCTGCACTGGGTTCTTGGCAATATTAATGGCAGAGGTGTTATCACAAAAGAGTGTAACACTGTCTACGACTAATCCAAAGTCCCGCAGGGTCAAAGCCATCCAAAGTACCTGGCTGCAGCAGCTGGCGATAGCAACGTACTCGACCTCCGCGGTGGACTGTGCAACACCAGACTGCTTCCTAGAAGACAAAGAAACAAGTGAAGTGCCAATGAATTGGCAGGTGCCAGAAGTGCTCTTCCTATCTATCCTACAGCCAGCAAAGTCTACGTCGGAGTAAGCTCTAAGGGAAAAATAGGATGAGGAAGAGTACCAGATACCATAGTCAATGGTAGCTTGTAGGTACCGAAAGATGCGCTTCACTGCCTGGCGATGAGATACGCGAGGAGAAGCCTGAAATCGAGCACATAGACACACAGAGAAGTGTATGTTCGGTCTCGAGGCAGTGAGGTACAAGAGGGAGCCAATCATACTTCTATACTCTTTTTGATCAACCGGCTCGCCATCCTTATCTGGATCGAGTGAAGCTGAAGATGCCATTGGAGTTGACACTGGCTTGCCATCACTCATGTCAAAGCGTCTCAGGAGGTCACGAGTGTACTTGCCCTGATGCAAGAAAATACCCTCCCGAGTCTGCTTGATCTGAAATCAAAGGAAGAAGCTCAACTCACCCATCATGCTCATCTCAAACTCTGTTCTCATGACATCGGAGAACTGTGAAACAAGAGCATGAGAGGAGTCGCCAAAGTTGATATCATCCACATAATCTGGACGAGAAGAAGGTCATTGCCATGCCTGCGAATGAACAAAGTCTTATCTACCTTACCCATCTCAAACCCATGACTCAACAGATAGGACTAAGCCTCTCATACCAAGCTCTAGGGGCTTGCTACATACAAAGCTTTCGAAAGCTTGTAGACATGGTTTGGGTATTTGGGGTTCTCAAAACCTGGAGGCTGCCTAACATAGACCTCTTTCTCAATAAACCCATTGAAGAAGGCACTCTTGATATCCATCCGGTAAAGCTTGAAACTCTTAAACGCTGCAATGCAAGTAAGATCCTAATGGCCTCTAACCTAGCTACAGGGGCAAAGGTCTCCTCAAAATCTAGACCCTCAACCCGGGAGAAACCCTAAGCTACCAATCTAGCCTTTTTTCGAATGACTACCCCATCCTCACGCTGCTTGTTTTTGAACACCCACTTAGTAACTATGACATTATGACCTCTAGGGGGCTCAATAAGAGACCAGACCTTGTTTCTCTCAAAGTTTTCTAACTCCTCATGCATGGCATGGACCCAAGACTCATTAGAAAGAGAATGACTAACATCCTTGGGCTTGAAAGAGACAACGAAGGCAGAGTGGAGACAGAAATGAGACATGCCAGACTTGTGTGACGCGCTCAAAGAGATCTCCTATCATCTGATCTTTTGGATATGACGGGGAGGTCCTGGATGAGATGAAGAAGTGGCCTCTACCTCATGAGATGACGAGATAGGAACAGAGCCACTAGCTCCAGAAGATGTGGAAGGCATGGGCTGATCTCCTCGAGGTGCAGTGGTAGAAGCAGGCACCTCAAGGGGAGGAGGAACTGGATCAGGTAGATAACCCTCATCTCCATCCTCCTCATCATCCATAAAGATGGTCTCAGACTGCTCTACTGAACCTGAGATATCAGGCCTAGTCCCCGAACTGGCCTCATCGAAGGTCACCTCACAGGTCTCTACCATTTTTCTAGACTTATAGTTCCAGACCCTATAAGCCCCCGAAGAAGTTGAGTAACCCAGAAAAATCCTATCACAAGATCGTGACTCGAACTTATCTAGGTTCCCATACTTCAGAATAAAACACTTGCAACCAAATACGCGAAAATGAGAGACATTGGGCTTCCGCCCATATCTCAACTCATAAGAAGTGTGATGCAAGTGTGCACTTAGAAAGTCTCTGTTTGAAATATGGCACGCGGTGGCTATCGCCTCAGCCCAAAACTTCCTAGGTGTAGAGTACTCATCAAGCGTCGTCCTGGCCATCTCGACCAAGGTACAGTTCTTCCTCTCCATGATGCCATTTTGCTGTGGAACATGCGGAGAAGAGAACTGGTGCTCTACACCTGTCTCATCGCAAAACCTCTCAAAGTAGGAATTCTTGAACTCCGTGTCATTGTTACTGTGGATCGCTCATAAGGCACCCGGAAACTCAACATAAAGCCTACTAAAAAAACCCCAAAAATGGGTAAATGTCTCATCCTTCGAGGCTAAGAAAAACACCCAAGAGTACCTCGAGAAGTCATCGACCACGACAAGAACATAACACTTCCCTCCTGCTGACTGCACTCTAGCTGGTCCAACTGTGTCATATGAAACAGCTGTCCTGGTGCATCGGTCATAGTCACTGTGACCGGAGGATGAGAAGCGGCAACCATCTTGCCGTGCCGACAAGGAGCGCAAACTAGATCTTTGACCATCTTGAGTTTAGGCAGACCACGAATGAGATCGTGGCCGCTAACTCGAGTCAAATGGTCAAATCCAATATAAACAAGTCTCCTATGCCAGAAAGTGAGGTCACGGGACTCAGAAGCAACTAAACACCTGAGAGGATCACCAGAAGACTCAACAAAATCAGCACGAAAGATCCTCCCATATCTAGAAATCCCGCAAACTAGACTCCCCGAAGAACCAAGAATTTCGCGAGCATTTTTCTTAAAGCTCACCTCGAAACCGTCATCGGTAAGCTGGGAAACAGAAAACAAATTGTACTGCAGCTTACTCACTAAGGCAACATCTTTTAAAACAAATGAATCATTAACGCGCACAGTACCTTTAGCGATGACACACCCAGAAGAGGCATCTCTGAAGGTAATTATCTCATCACCTGGAGCTCGGGCTAAGGAAGAGAACCAATAAGAATCTCCGGTCATGTGTCGAGAACACCCAAAGTCAACAAGCCATACCTCTCCCTTCCCTGCCCGGCAAATCTCATCGGAGTCATTGTAGAGCTCGCTGTCGCTGACGTCGGTCTCATGGGCCATGAAGCACATACCGATGAAGTTGTCACCGTCCTTGGGTTCTTGATCATCCTTCCCATCGACGTCACTCCAGCCCTCCACGTCACTGAGGGCGATGTCATCGAAGGCGGTGAGGACACGGTGGAAGAGCTTCTTGGCTTTGCCAAGGTTGCAGAACTTTTTGCCTTGGCCACGAGCTAGAGGCTTCTTGCTGCGGTTCTTGTTGGTGTAGTCATCCTTACCCGTACCGTCGTAGTCATTTTTGCCCTTCTCCAGCTTGGGGCGATTAGCCCGAATGTGGTTGGGGCCATCAGACTCGAAGCAAATCATGGGCCCTCCTCTCTTTCTGTCCCTCACCCTCTTATATGCATGAGAAAATTTTCTAGCTAAGAGGGCTAGCTGGTTTTCTGGGAGCTGCTCTAGTTGATCATCACAAATTTCACACAGAGCAACAAGAGAGAATCCAGAAAACAGTGTTAGAAGAAGAAGGTCCAAAAGCAGGACTGGGATCGGTGACCAATGCCATCGACTGTGACTACGACTTGCGAGAGACAATGTCAATATCGTGAGTCTTGAGGCGTGAATACAACACATCAAGAGTCAAAGTCAAAAGATCTGTCGTGTCCTTGATGGTGGTCACTTTCATCTCCCAAACTCGCAAATCCAAGGCCGCAAGCATCTATCGAGCGTTGTCCAAGTCGGGGTATGTGAGACCGACCACTCGGAGGTTGCTCAAGAACTTGTGAAACCTCGCAAAGCACTCATCAAGGGACTCTCTAACGAGTATTTCAAACTTGTTGTAATCTCGCTTGTATTGGCCCTGTCGTACCGTCTTAATTTGGGTGGTGCCCTCATGGTAAGCATCGAGGGTCACCCAAATGTCATAGGCCGACGTAAGATGAGAGATGCGATCAAATTCGCTTCGGCTCAATCCTTGGAATATGATGTTCCTTGCCTTAGCATTTGCCTCAACATCGGGCATGTTCGCCACATTAATGTTCTCATCGGTAGGAACAAGAAAAACGAGTTTTGACTTTTCGCCAGATCGCATAGCTCTGAATCTGAATGTAAGACTCCATCCTACTCTTACAGAAGGGATAGCCGATCCCATCGAAGATAGGGGGCTTGGTGGAATACTTGTCTGTCGCCATGGCTCAAGAGACCGGTTAAGGTCTACGATGAAGAGCTAACCGGCTCTGATACCAATTGTAGGATTGGAAATGGCAACAGAGGGAGGTGAATGGTGCCTTCAAAAATTGCCCCGAAGTATCCACATACTTCTTCTCTGATAGCTATGAGAGCTATGAGAGCCATGAAACTTGAGAATCCCTCATCTTTTGAACCTGAAACTTTGGATTTCAACAGGAAATGATCTCACAACTGGAAAGCACAAATTTTAAACCATATTTTGCAGGGAAATCAAGAGCTTCAAACATGCCCTGCCTTCAAACCCTAGACAAGAGTAAACAGGGGAACCTCCGGCGCATGACAGAAAATGAAAGAAATCTTTGATTCATCCTTTGCTCTTGGAAATGGATTGGCCAAGAGGCCTTGAGGCTGATTCCCAACATTGAGCAGAACAAGAACAAAGGCAACCTTAACAAGATTTCAACTTAAAATCCAGAAAGCAGATAGCAGCAAGAACTAGAGCAAACTGAAAGAGACACATCACAGAGAGAAAGACATTCAAACACATGAACCACAAGCCTTCTCAGAATGATTAGGGGACATGAATGATTACAGGCGTTTTCTACAACCAACTCAACCCAGGTCTCTCATCCACACTACAGACCCATACGCAATTGGAAGTCAAGAAGTGTCTGCCATCTCACTACATGCTTCCCAACAGAGAAGAACACACCCAGAGAAACACACTCACTACCTTGAGCTATCTACTGCCAACTTCCACTCACTAAATAGATGGAAGGGAAAGAGCTCACATCCTCAAAAGGAAATTCAAGAAGAGTCAGCCACACCTCACTACATGACTCTCATCCAAGCAAGGAAATAAGTCAAAGGGCTTCACTGCCCAACAGCACAACCAAATTTTGGAGGGAAACAAGCACACCACTCCAAACCCTAACCTCCTCCTTCTACTACCGGGTCTCCAACCCATCAGCTTCAACTGAATCTGCTTCCATTTTGCAGCCTTGCGTATTTTACCGAAATGCCCCTGCTGAACCATCCTGGAAGCTTTCTCCTTTCTTGCTGTCGACACCTTGCAACCACTTCGAGTCCTCGTCGCCTTTGGCATCTCCCAACCGCTTTGACCTCAGCACCGCCCGTGCCTAGTCCGGCCCTCCATGCCTCGCCACGACTCCACCTCAAAGTACTGCAGCCATTACAGACAAGAAAACATCACATAGCACCGCTCGAAACAGTATACACATACATTAGCATCAAAAGAAGGTACTCTAGCATGAAATACCCAAATCGACCGATCGTGAAAAAGAATATGCATCCCAAGCACATCCGATCGCGTTCGACCAAGTCCAAACGAACTATACTGCGCCATGCACTGACTTGGTGCGAACCAACCAAATCAAACTCAAACTTTCCAGAACACGAGTCAATTACTCATCACAAACATAGAGACACCTGCACATGGTCTCTCATATCAACTACACAACAATATGCTCAAATGCCCACAAATATGGTACAAACATGCTGAACATCATCCATGCACATACAAGTGGTGGTGTAGAGCAGTGGGTAAGGCGGTGGCCAAGGCGATGGTGATGGCGCCAATGGAGGGAGGCGTAGAGAGATGCGGTAGTTGAGGAGGTGGAATAGAATATGCATTCGGCACCAGTGGTGGAGAAGAAAGGGGACGGGAGGAGAAGCCATATGAAGCTAAGGGAGAAGAAATGGGAATAGCGTTGGGATCTAGTCTAGCAGGTGCCGTGGCTAGGGTTAAAGGTTTGGGGGATTTTCCTATTTTGCGATTTAATCCATGATAAATCTAGAATTTACAAAAAAAAGTCCTTGCAGCATTGCATTTCTTGCCAACGGGCCTCTGGAGCTCCAATTCCGTCTTAGGAATGTCCTACACATCTGTGTTGATGCGTACATATGTAAAGAGATGTCCATGAAGTCTAGTTTTGGAGATAATGTGCCATGTCATGTTGGCCTGCAAGTAAAGAAAAGAAAGTGATCAATGAAATATGTGTAAATGATGGATAATGGCCACAAAATATGAAAAATATACTAAAAATGATGGAAGAATATATTTAGATATGACGCATGTCATAAGGAAATTTGGTGCCAACTCTAATGGCCCAAGACTAGCCATCACAAGCACCCACCACTAGGACATCACCTCACTAAATCCATGAGCCTCCACCCATCATGAAGTTGAAGTCTCCCACCAACTTGAACTCAATCAAAAAGTGATTCTCCTTGAGTTTTCTATTCTCCATGCCTTGCTGTAGACCCTAGGCACTAGTCATTGTCTCGAACAAACCTTATTGGGATACGAGTAGGCTACACTAATGCAGATTAAAAAATTTTATAGTGTAAACCAGGAAGCCATGAGAGTAAGAGATCATATATCATTACCACTATACGCATATTGCAACAGAAATAGAGTTGGTCAATTCAACGAAGAGCGCATCAGTGTAGTGGAAGTAGACAATCGTCCTCTAGCTAACCGTCTCCTTGCAATTATCTTGATCAACACCGCGTGCTAGCACTAGCGTGCACAACAGGTGTTATGAGTGGTGGCGGCTACAGTTTTGATGGGTGTGTTTGGGGATACCTCCTAGCTCCTACACCTCTCTTTATATAGCCTCCAATCAAATCCTTATCCGATATGATCAGATATCGTATTCAACTCGGAAATCCTCAGGTTGGATCTTTATCCAATACGAGTAGAGATCGTATTCCACTCAAAGACTATCATTCAGACCCTTATCATTCCAACCCATTTAGTGTGTGGCCCTATATATTCATGTATATTTGGTCATGGGCCAAAAACTCTTTTCTGATCTATAAATCGGTAGAGGTCCCTAGCAGGACATAACAACTTCAAAACGTATATAAAGATCATATCAGATAAACCTATATAGTGCTCATGTGCTGATCCCTTTGTCTCATGATACCAGATTGAACTCAAGGCGAGAAGTGTATCATCCTATGGTAACTCAATCCTTTACTCGAACCTGTAGTGGATTACTCAATTGTGATTGACTCCTCAACCACAATCGGCATAGCCATGCACTTCCTTAATCCAACTACATCGAGGAGCCCAGAGATATCTGTCTTTTATATAGGAGGGGCAAATTCCATCTTGATCACTTATATTCCTCCGCATGTTTCATAGTAAACTTGAAAGCTACCTTTATGACCACTTAGTTACGGAGTAGTGTTTAGCAACCCCTATGTAAATATTACATATGTAGAAAATAATGACGATCTTAGGTCTAAGGATCCTACATATATTATGTATGAGACCAATAGATGACACCTAAGAATATAATAATTCCTACAATGTCTCATGGTGGATCAATCCAACACCATGTTATCTAACATATGTCCACATTATTAATTTGATATCCTATATCCGTGATCTGTGAAATATAATCATCAATCAATATATGTGTTGATCTATAAATCGTAATTGTCCAACATAATGACATAAGATCAGGGATAATTTAGAATAACATCAAAACATGAATAAAGAGTTCCACGAATAAGTCACATACTTTTTGATCAATGTAAAAGACATTTATTCAAGGTACAAAATAACATATTATTCAAAAGATCGTAAATACAGAAGTGATGCAATCATCTCTGTGACTTTCTCTAGGGCATGTCATTAACAATCTCCTGCTTGTACTAGAGTCAGTCATGCAAGTATCTAATACACATAGCTTTTGTATGCATGTCATGCTTTGGCTGCAAAAGAGGCTTTATCAATAGATCAACAATATTTAAATCTGTGAGCACTTTATATATCTTAACATCACCTCTATTAGTAATCTCGTGAATGAGGTGAAAACATCGAAATATGTGCTTGAATTGTTTATACGATCTAGACTCCTTGGCTTGTACAATAGCTCCATTATTATCAAAATAGAGATACATTGGACTAGAAGCACTAAAGACCACACCCAGCTCAAAGATAAACTTCTTTATCCAAACAACCTACTTCGCAGCTTCAAAAGTTTCAATATACTTAGCCTCCATTGTAGAATCCGCAATCGTATCTTGCTTGGAACTTTTCAACTCACTACTCCTCCATTAAGACAAACCACAACCCAGACTGCGATCAAAAATCATCTTTATCAGTTTGGAAGCTAACATTAGTGTAACCATTTACGACTAGCTCTTCCTCACCACTATAAACAAGAAATGCATCTCTAGTCCTTCTCAAGTATTTTAGAATATGCATCCCTAGTCACCTGGATCTGACTGATATCTGCTCATAACACTTAGAGCATATGACACATCTGAGTGTGTACAAACATGACATATATGATAGACATAATGGAAGAAGCATGTAGAATCTTACTCATTCAGTTTCTCTCATCTGGTGTTAAAGGGCACTGAGTCTTTAAAACTAATACCATGTGACAAAGGTAAGAAACTCTTCTTACAATCTTGCATGTTGAACCACTTCAACACTTTGTCAATATATGTATCTTGGATTAATCCAATTAACCTTTTAGTTCTATCTCTATAGATGTTTATGCCCAAAATATATGATGTCTCTTCTAAGTCTTTCATAGAGAAACTATTTCTTAATGAAGAGTTGATAGTTTCAAGCATAGGAATATCATTTCTGATCAATAATATATAATCCACATATAGGACCAGAAAAATAAGTACGCTCCTACTAGAGTTTTTATAAACATAAGACTCTTCTTCATTCTTGATGAAGCCAAACCCTGTGACTATGCCATCAAAAATGAATGCACCAACTCCGAGAAGCTTGCTTCAATCCATCGACATTCATAAATCTTGCATATCTTTCTAGCATTTTGGGGATTAACAAAACCCTCAAGTTGTGTTATGTACACATCCTCACTTAAATGTCTGGTAGGAAAGCAGTTTTGACATTCATATGCCGTATCTCATAATCAGAATATGCAACAATAGCTAGAATGATCCAGACAGACTTAAGCATGGCAACGAGTGAGAAAGTTTCATCATATTCAACACCTTGAATTTGTTTGAAACCCTTCGCCGCCAATCGTGCCATATGGATATTAATATTTCCATCCATGTCTATCATTTTCTTAAAAACCCACTTGCACTCAATAGTTTTTACACCATCAGGTGGATCAACCAAGTTACAACTTGATTATCATATATGAATTGAATTTTGGATCTCATGGCTCTAAGCTATTTCTCAGAGTCTTGGCCCATCATCACTTCCTCATAAGTCTTAAGCTTATCATTGTCTAACAATAAAATATCATATCAATACCTTATCAACAATTAAGTTGGTCTTTCAGACCTACTTGGGGCTGGTGCCCCTTTCACAGGTTCTATAACATCTTGTACACTCTGTAGAGGTTCAGTAGGAGTCGAAACATTTTTTGATGGCTCTCGAATTTCTTCGAGTCTCACCGTGCTCCCAGTGACTCCTTTTGAAACAAAACTCTTTCTCCAAAAAGGCACCGTTTTGCACAACACTTTGTTCTCATCCCTTTTATAAAAGTAATATCATTTAGTTTCCTTAGGATACCCCATGAAGAAGTATTTACCAGATTAAGGTATGAGCTTGTCACACGTCAAACATTTTACATATAATTCACATTCCCATATTTTGAGATAAAACAACTTGGGATGCTTCCCAATCTATATTCATATGGTGTCTTCTCGATGGCTTTGGATAGAAGCCTATTAATGTGAACACAGTTGTTTCCAGAGCATACCCCCAAAAAGTAATGGCAGATCAGATTGGCTCATCATAGACTGAATCATATCTAGCAAAGTCCTATTCCATCATTCAGACACCCTATTCCATTGCAGCGTTCCCGGCGGAGTTAGCTATAGAACAATTCCATATTGCTTTAGATGATCACCAAAACTCATGTCTCAAATATTCACCTCCATGATCTGATCGTTGGGCTTAATTGTCTTGCCAGATTAATTTGTACCTTATTTTGAAATTCCTAGAACTTTTCGAAGTATTCAGACTTATGCCTCACTAGATATATGTAACCATATATATTAAAGTCATCGGTAAAAGTTATAAAGTACTAAAAACTATCTCTGGCCATTGAGCTTATTGGTCCATATACATCCGAATGTACTAAGGCCAGCAAGTCATTTGCCCTCTCACCTAGACCAGTGAAACGTGTCTTAGTCATTTTGCTAAGCAAACATGATTCACATATTTCAAATGATTTAAAATTAAATGAGTTTACAAAACCATCATTATATAGCTTTATTATATGCTTCTTATTTATGTGACCCAAACATTGTAGACGATCATCGTTGTAAATGAATGCTACGTTGATAGGAAGATCAGCAAGTCTACTTAAATTTAGTAAAATGGAGAGAGTAGCTGATTTGGTAGCAAATTTGTTGTAAATGAATGCTACGTTGACAGGAAGGTCAGTCTACTCAAATTTCTGCACTACCCAGAAGTAAGGTATGACACCACTAGTTGGAACAAAAAGTCGAACTAGAAGACTCATAGATTTATTTTATCTCACGAATCTCGAGAACTACATGTTGAGGAACCGTCGCTGGTGGCCAGTCCGATCGATTCCTCTGCTTAGAACAAGAACGAATCAATCACAGAATCACAGAATAATAGATTGAACACAGAGAGGTAGAGAGAACTCCTGGTCTTTCTTTATTGTTTTCAATTGCTTCAGGTGTACATAATGAGGGGGAATAGGTCCCTATTTATAGTCTACGGTGGGGTGCCCAAATATGTCAGGACTCTGGCCGTGGGCCCAGTTTCCTAACACTCCCCCTTGGGCACTCACCCAACATGTTCATGCCTCACTAAAACTCCATAAAAACCCAGTGGGAAAATTTTGGAGAAAGAGCACATGATACATGTGATGCTGCGATGCACGAATTGCCTCATTAAAAACCTTGGTCGAGAAACTTCATGGAAAACTCGTCAAGGGAAAAAGAGTACAATTCACTCAAATTCATTTAGTCTGCAGGACTTTATTCTTTGGGTACTTAATCTTCATGATCAAGATTTATTAGCGGGCTTGAGAGAATTCTCCCACTGAATTCTGCACTTCTCTAAGTCTCATCATTCCAATTGCACGCACGCACCTTTCAAAGCTAGATGCGGGGAGTGACTTAGTGAATAAATCTGCGAGATTTTCACATGACTTAGTATGCAGTACTTTAATCTCGTCCATCTTTTGCAATTCATGTGCATAGAAGAACTTAGGGTTGATATGCTTTGTGAGATGACTCTTCACATAGCCCGTTTGCACTTGTGCAACGCAAGTGGCATTATCTTCATAGATAATTGTGGGGGTTTGCACAATGTTCATCCCACATGACTGCTGGATGTGGTGAACCATTCGGCAGAGCCAAGCGCACTCTCGTGCGGATTCATACAGTGCTATAATTTCTGAGTGGTTCGTCGAAGTAGCTACCAGGCTTTGCTTAGACGATTTTCATAAAATTGCAGTTCCACCACACAGGAATACACAGCCTGTTTGTGACTTAGCGGTATGCGAGTCTGACAGATACCCAGCATCTGCATAGCCAATCAAGTTCAGATATTGATTCTTTCTGTAAAACAGTCCAAGGTCCTTGCTTCCTTGGAGGTATCGGAAGATGTCCTTTATGCCCTGCCAATGCCTTTTGGTGGGCTCTGCATTGTACCTTGCTAATAGGTTCACGACAAATGCAATGTCCGGTCTAGTGCAGTTTGCTAACTACATGAGTGCTCCCACTGCACTCAAGTATGGGAATTCCGGTCCCAGGACTTCCTCCCCCTCTTCCCTAGGTCGGAAATGATCTTTTCTTGCTGTAAAGACCTCCCGGTCATTGGTACTTTCGAGGGAAATGCCTTCTCGAAGCCAAACCTTTCAAGTTCGACTGATGTACCAAGACTCCTTCAGGGACGTGCTCAAGCTGCAGGCCTAAGCAAAACTTGGTCTTGCCCAAATCTTTCACTTCAAATTCTGACTCCAAGTAGGAGCTTACTTCTTTTATGTCTTCGGCTGTTCCAATGATATTCAGATCATCTACATACACAGATATTATACAGAATCCATTCTGGGATCGCCGTATAAATACACAAGGACAGTCTTCATTGTTCGTGTAGCCTTTCTTGTAGAGAAAGTCGCTTAAGCGATTATACCACATTCTTCCATATTGTTTCAGTCCATACAGTGACTTTTTGAGTTTAACACTGTACAAATTTCTATTTACTTTGTCTTGGTTCGGGAGAGGGATTCCTTCAGGGACTTTCATATAAATCTCCAAATCCAAGTTACCGTAAAGGTATGCTATCACAACATCCATTAATTTCATTTCTAAGTTCAAGTTCACTGCCATTGAGATCAAATATCTAAAGGTGATTCCACTCATGACTGGGGAGTAGGTTTCTTCATAATCAACTCCAGGACGTTGAGTGAAACCTTGGGCTACCAGCCTTGCTTTGTATCTCACTACTTCATTTCTTTCATTTCTCTTTCGAACAAATACCCACTTGTGCCCAACGGGGTGTATGTGGGGAGGCATCCGGCATACGGGCCCAAACACCTCTCTTTTGTTCAGAGATAGTAATTCAGTTGCTATTGCCTTCTTCCAATCTTCCCAATCTGATCTTTCTTACATTCAGCGAGCGATGCAGGCTCGGGATCAAGATCGATGATGGTGGCAATTTTCTTTGCGAAGTACATATCGATATTAGCTATTGTCCTATTCAGGGACTCTCCCGTGTGCACATAATTTATAGCTATTTCTTCATGAGTTGCTTCTTCTGGAGAGATTGCTTCTGCTGGAGCTTTACCTTGCACATCGCTTCTTTCAATTGCGGTGGCAAGTCCCTTTAGTTTTTCAGCTCTGATGTGTGCGCACACATCCATGCCGATGGGGATATTCAGATCCGGTATGCCCTTTTCTAAAGGTGTCATACTTGTGCCAGGTCTCAACTGGCTCCCCTTCTCATTCTGGGGGACTTCAATGATCGGCTATGATAAATCCCTCTTATCCCTTTTCACCAGGCGTCCCCGGTTACTTAGGATTCGAGGAACCGGAGTTCTCATCCCTTTATTTTTTTTTCTGAGGCCTCTGGACGAGATTAAGGATACCTTCTGCTTTTTTTGGTATTTCAACCCTCTCCGGTGCAGTGCGTGCAGGCACATGCGACTTAGTCACGCTCTTTAAATCATTAAAGTGATCAGGCAGTTGATTTGCTAGTTCTTGCAAATCAATTGTCTTCTGGACTTCTCTTGTCTTCTGGACTTCTATTGTCTCAGTAGTGCGCGGGTCATGTGCATGAATTCTTGTGGCTTGCCATGTAATGTCTTCTGGACTTCTCTAGTGCACGGGTCATCTGCATAGAGTCCCGTGGCTTGCCACGTAATTTCCCGACATTCTTCATCAAGGGGTTGATTTCCTCTCCCTAATGTTGGGAAATGTTCGGTGGTGACCCTTGCGCTAGTTACATAGGTGAATAGATGTTGTAGGCCGAAGGTCTAAGATTGATGAGATCCGCTGCATGTAGGACTGTGTGTCCCTAACATGTAGCTGACAAATTACTTTTATGCAAGAGGGGTCGGGCAATAAATTTAATTCTTTTAATTAAAGACTCTGCCAAACCATTCTGGGTATGGACATGCGGTACCGAATGCTCAACTGCAATTCCCATCGCCATGCAATAATCATCAGATGCCTTTGAAGTAAATTCGCCGATGTTGTCCATTCTGATGGACTTGATGTGATGTTCAGGAAACACATTTCTGATGCGAATGATCTGCGAGATCAATTTTGCAAAGGCGTGGTTCCTTGTAGACAACAAAACCCACATATGACCACTTCGAAGAAGCGTCAATGAGCACCATGAAATACTTAAATGGCCCTGAGACGGGCTGAATGGGGCCGCAAATGTCTCCCTGGATGCGTTCCAAGAATGCAGGGACTTCATCCTTCACTTTCAGAGTGGAGGGTCTAGTTATTAGTTTCCCGGTGGCACATGCAGGGCACACAAAATCTTCATGATTCGGGAAATTCTTCTCATTAATATTATGCCCATGCGTGTTATTTATTATGTTTCTCTTCATTCTAAGACTTGGGTGGCCTAATCTGTCATGCTAGAGATAGAAGAATCAGAGCTTCTAAATACTGTTTTCAGAACAGTGTACGCTGCAAGCGCCTTAATGTTGGTATAATATAGCCCAGGAAGATTTTGTAATACCCTTTTCTATTCGCTTCGCGCTTTGTAATGAGCAAGTATTCCTTACCGTACTCTTCTTCAGTCTCAACGTGGAAACCATTTGCGCGGATATTCTTAAAACTTAGGAGAGTTCTAGTCGATTTTGGGTACAATAAGGCTTCTTCAATGACCAAAGTTGTGCCCATGTGGCTCTTCCGGAACCAATTATACATGCATCGCTTCCGGTGATTGTCGTAAGGCTGCCAGTGCTTTTACGAATCGACTGAAAATACTTAGTGTCTCTTAAGATGGTATTCATTGTGCCGCTGCTAGCTAAGCACACTTCCTTAATAGGGCGCCACATGTGTTCTAATATAGGGTATTTTATTAATATGCATGAGAAGGCAATTAACACATAAATAAATACACCAATATCAGAACATATCATGCCATCATAAACTGAATAAATGAATGAATTCTTCAAATATCATCCAACCATCACGAGAAGATAACAATTCTTAAGTACCATCCATGCAAATTCTAACATATGCTTCCACACAAAATAAATGACAATTAAAGTCGAAATGCATTCAGTGCACTGGACTTCTTCTGCTATTTCTCGGGGTGACATTCTCTTCAAGAGAAATCATGACGGTGGCTGCTTCTAGGTTGAGAGGGGTGCTGCTGTCGTAATGGTCTCAAACACCATCAGCGCAGGCAGCTGTTCAGAACGCCCCCCTCAACCGATGCAGAGTGGGATTCATGTGCCCTTTGCCATCCCGTTTTGGCTTGCTAGCCTTATTCTCTCGTGGAGCATCTGATTCGCCTTTCTGGGCTGCGGCCTTACCCTTCCTTCCCCTTTTCTCTATCAAGGGCTTTCGCACCTTGTTGCTCCCGGCGTTGGCTTCACGGCCAGTGGAGCTCTCAGATGGCCGAGTGACTTAGTTCTTGCAGAGAACTTCATCCTGAGCTTCTGCAATTTACATCATATCTGTAACACCCCGGACAGACTGTGGAACTGGAAAGAATTCCCCCAGGCGAATTAACTAGAACAGACTGAGCTATTTGCTGCATACTCAAATTTGCCCGGCTAGCAAACTTTAAAGATGCAAAGGAAAATGTAGCCCCGGAGTCAAACAAAACAAAAGTCTCCACTGAATCCACCAAAAGCGTACCTGTCACCACGTCAAGACGACCCACCGACTCAGCAGTCGGCATAGGAGACTGAGGCTGGGGCGGCTGGTGCACCAACCCCCGGGAATGGCGGTGCCGCCGCTGCAGGAGGTGCTGAAGGCACCACAGCTGGAAACAATGCCGCGGGGGAGGGCGGCCAAAAGTACCCTGGTGGCATCCCTCCAGGAGTAGGGTAGTGAGGCTGAGGCGGCACCCAAGGCTGAGTAGGAGCGGCTGCTAGCATCTGCACCGACCCTCGGGAAGAAGCCGCTGGCGCTGAAGATGATGCTTGAACTGGTTCCCATTTAATGATGCTGGCGGGGTTCCGCTTACAAACCAATGCCTTGTGGCCCTCCTGACCACAATGGCGACAAGCTCCAACCCAGGAACACTCTGAAGCACGATGGCCATCCCCACACTTGAAGCATTTCATTCCCTGTCCTGGGGCCGGACGCATCATAGGAGCATTTGCTGAAGATCGAAAGGTAGATGATGCCTTGGGCTTGGTGAACTTGGACTTGAATGAATTTTGTGGGCCCTTGAACTTCTTTGGAACTGGCTTCAGCGATGGTCCACTACCACCATAACTCTTCTTCCGACTGCTCGCCATACCCTCAGAAGTCACATTACCACCTGTACCCCGCAATCCTTCCCCAAGCTGCATCTCTAGCTCCATGCTCCTAGCTTGCTCCACCAAAGAGCCAAAGTCACGAAGCTCCAAAGCTCCCAACACTTGGCGAAACTCCTGCCTGAGCCCTCTGCGAAACCTCTTGGCTTTCTCCACATCATTAGTAGCCACAAATGGTACAAAGCGGATTAAATTGTTGAAACCCACTTCATACTCTGACACGAACATCTTACCCTGCTTATAGCTGTTCAATGATACCTCCATCCTTTCCACAAATGATGCAGGGTAAAACCTCCTCCTGAACTGCTCCACAAATTGTTCCCAAGTCGCTGGCCCTTGGGCAGTGGTTCTGGCTGACAGGACTACTTCCCACCAGATATCTGCTTGCCCCTTCAGCTGAAAAGCCACATACTGAACCCTCTGCTCTGAAGTCAGACCCAACACTCCCAAATGACTCTCTACGTGCCGCAGCCAGTTAGCAGCATCCACCGACGTGCCCAATCCATCGAAGGTGTCCAACCTCAAAGCATTCCACTGATGCAGTCCCATAACACGCATCGCCGGTACTGACGCAGGTACCGCCACGGGTGCGGCAACAGCTGCAGCTGGTGGAGTCTGGTCCCCCGTAACCGCTGAAGCAACCTCTTCCTCTGACCCCACAGAACTGGCCTCCCCAGCTACAGAGTTCTGAACTTCAGGCGGGGGGACAGCCTGGCCTTGTCCGGCACCTTGCCGACCACGACCACGACCACAGCCTCTACCCCTTGCCATCACTATAACACAAACAAATGCCAAGTCAAACATCATGTACATAACCAATTATAATAATCGACAGAATCATATAGATGCAATGCAAACCCCATTGCCACCTACAGTGCTTAGTGTGTCAAATTTAATATTTCATTAACCACGGACCTACAGCCCGTTCTGATACCAACTGTAACACCCCAGCCAATCAATGACCTGGAATGCTACCAAACTAATAACATAGCAATGAAAACTAACATTCATCTTACAAAAATTCGGCAGAACCTCCTTTGTTTATTGTCTAAATCAGAGGTTCCAACAATCATGACCAAATGATATGAATAACAATAAGCAATATAATCAATTCTAAACAAACTGGATTATGTTTACCGTCGCACTCATAACCACAAAGCTTAAATAAAGAACGGAAGCAATGTAAAAGGGTTCTAATCCTTTATTACATCTTAAACATGATGATCTTTAGTCAACTACCACTTAAGTCATTCAGCAAATAGTGTTTAATGTTCTTTCTTTCTCCCAAGGTGAATAGACCGTGCAAGTGCAACAAACTAATCCTTCTTTATCCCCATGCATGCCGATCCCATGTAGGTACCTAAAACAAACAGCAACCACAACAACAACAACAACAAGAGTGAGTCCAACGACTCAGCAAATATAAATAGTGGCAACAAGAATAAAAGTGAACATCATTTCTCAAGTTCATCCATCAATCATATAAATAAACCATGCTATGCAATATGATCAAAAATCTCTTTATCTCTTCTCTTTCGCATTTTACCGGTAATGCGGAGTGTGCATCCGTCAATGCACACCCATGCCTGTACCATCTGGTACAGGGACCAATTGCCCATACTCCGCAAGTATGGGGACCTTTAGCCCGTCATGTCGTCAACATGACGGGGACCTCGGCGCTTGGTCATCTAGTGACCAAGACTTCAATAAATCAGCATGATGCACAAACGTGAATGTCTCAACAAATAAAACTTGCATTCACAACAACTATGCATCGGAAATTCTCCTGAACACTTCAATTGCAATCGACCATAAACAATATCAACATATTATTAACATAATCAAGATCACATATACTCATAATATAGATCAAATATCTACAAACTAACAATTATCAACAATCCACACTATAAAGTTTAACCCATCATTATACTTGCCTTAACCACGAGAAAACGGGGGATGAGCAGAAGGTGCAGCCCCTGGGATCCGTCCTCCTCCTGAACAATAATTATAATGATTGCTAAGACAACAGTAGTGAGTCTTTAGATTAAACAAAAACACCCCCAAACTAACCCAACATGTTTAGCTTGACTCAAAACCCCAAATCCTTTCAGCCATCCTGTCCCCCTCTACAGACAGTCAACTTCAAAATTTCGTATCTATTGGTACAGAAGTCTGAATAGGGCGTTCTCAGACTTCCTGCAGAGATAATTAAATTATCTAACTAAACCTAGTTGGTGAGTCTCCCTGATTCGGCCATCTTCTACCCGCACCATCCAGTTTTCTAGAAACAGCAGATTCCTATCGGGTCCTCTGGACAGCGCACTAAAATTGCCATAACTTTCACCCCGAGAGTCGGAATCAGGATTTCTTGATCTTTTTGGAAAGCTAAGGAAATTATCTGAAATTTTAATAATATGAAGATCCTTTAATTCCTCCATTTTCTAATCACCCCAACCAATCTACCGAAACCTGACAGGAATTCCCCCGATCTGCAGGACAGTCCTACTAGAAAAAATCATAACTTTTGCTACAAAGGTCCGAATGACGCATTCTAGCACTTCATTGAAATATAATTACGTCCTCTACAACTATCTAGGAGAACTCCAAAGCTAAATCCCCACGGATCTATGTCAAAAAGACCGTCTAACAGAGACTGTCCTGAGCAGAACCGAAAACCGACAATGCTAAACAATTAAATATGCAGCTAGCGGGGAGAATTAGGAGTAATTACTCTTAATGAATCGCTGAAGAATACAGAGAACTCCACACGATCTCTGCCTCCCTTCCTTTTCCCGTCATATCCTCCACCTTCCGGATCCAAAACACTTCCCGGCGAACGATCGCTCTCCTCCCGTCGATCCGCAACAACTGTGATTCCTTCACCAATCGCAGGGGGCATCCATGGAGGTGAAGGTGATGCTGCTGGCCAAAGGAGGCGCAAGGAGGATGTCGGAACCCGGAGCAACGACTCCTGGATCCTCTGTGTAAATCGCACTAGTCCAGGATCAGCTAGTGCACACAGCGTACAACAAAGATAAATATCAACCATAATGACATTTATTAACTGAATATGGGCATGAATGCCAAAGTTTACATCAACGGCACATAAGCCAAAATTAAGTAATAAGCAGCGGAAGAAAAACCGAAGCGGAAGAAGCCCACTGAGCCTGCCCACAGGCAAACGACAGTAAGACGCGACCTATTCGTCCAGATCTTCACCGTAGTCGTCGTCTTCCTCTGTATGGAGATAGCAAGGTGAGTACAAACTTGTACTCAGCAGGTCACCCGGGAAAATGCAACATAATGATAAAGGCTTCAACGGAAGGCTTATAGGGTTAGTTTGCATAAAACAGCATTTAGAAATACAGTAAGTAGATTGAAAATGCTGAATTTAATACAGTAAGTAAAAACAATACTTGAGTTAGAAAATAATATCATCAGTGCAGGCTCCGACCATACACCAACCTATCCACGGGCATCACACCCGGACCATCTTTTCCAAAAGCTCACGTATGGATTCCATCCATCCACACGCTTTCAAACACTCGCGGATTCCATCCATCCACAAGTTACCAATCTCTCTCATGGGTTCCATCTACCCACAAGGTTTTCGAAAACATTTTGAAAAACAAAATCTAATCCATGAAAAACTTTTACTCAGCATGCCCATGACCGTGGGCACGGCTATCCAGGATAGATTATACACTCTGCAGAGGTTGTACAGCTTTACCCACAAGACACGATCATCCTTTTGTGCCACGCGATTACACACTTCCTTAGGTGTGCGGCAAGGAGTCATGACAAGGCCTTTACAATGCAAAGCCTTCAACCTGGTCGAGCCAACTCTAAGGTTTCACCCCAGTAAGGAATCCACCAGACCGGGACCCCCTCTTGAGCCTAGACGAGACTTCTCATGGCTTAACCACGCTCGCCCAAGTGAGACTTCACATGGCACCAACCACGCTCACTTTCAACCTACGACTCAACTCAGGTTGGGACTTCGCAAATTATTCAGCCAGGGCTGTCCCATACCAGCCATGTGGTAGTACGATTAGGGCTTTGCAACAATAGCTCACAGACCGGTCCTTAATCTGACTCAGGCCCAACCACATACCCCTGTGCACGACAATCACCCACTGCGGCTCCAACCAACAGGGCATGCCTGCACCCACCACTCTAACCAATTACCTAAGTCTAAACCAGGTTTATATTTGTTTTCAAAATAATTCATAAACCTCCTTGACTCACCAAAGTCAAGAGTACATCATTTTATGTAAGCAGGGTCATCATTTTATGTGAAAGATATCCCAAAACAAAATTATACGATTAAGCAGGGCTAAGCATTTGATTAAACTCTCTAGCTAACACTAATGTATTAACTAGAGTTTGAATCTAGGGTGACAAGGTATAAGGGATTCAATAACAATGGAGGAATTAACAAGTAGGCAATAACTAAATTTAAAACTGAATTGAAATACGTTGAATAAACATATGCATGCAATATAATTTAAATCAACATAGTTTTATTTTGAAAACTGGGATCAACATGATCAAGGAGGGTGACTTGCCTTGCTCTTCAGCTTGGTTCAAACCTTCGTCGTCGAATTTTCCCGAATCGTCGAAGTCTACACGTGAAAATAACCCACCAAATTCAAATAAATTCAAATTGAACTCAAATATTTGAATTGAGGCTACAAATGGATAGAGGGGGATTTTTGATGAATTTAGAAATTTGAATGGGCTGAATCGGAGTTAGAACGAAGGAGAACGGGCTCCGGGAAGTTTAAATTCAGAGAAAATGGAAAAAAGGATTTTCGGGAATTATTTTTCTACTGAAAAATGATTTATGACGTCAGCCTTGCGTCAGCTCAGGATTTTCTGAATTCGGCCGAATTGTTTTTCAACTGAAAATTCTGGATTAATGCGTCAGCAGGCGTCAGCAAGGGGCTGGCCGGCTGACAGTGGGCCCTCGGTCCATGGACCGAGCCCACAGAGGAGAGGGGGAGGTGAGGTGGCACGGGTGGCGGGGCCGGGCTAGCGTGGCGCCGACTGGGCAGACGCGGCCGAGGTGGCGCCGACGTGGGGTGCCACGCCGACACGGGGCACGCTGACGTGGCCTGCCGGCCGGGGCGGCGCTCGGGCCCGGGGAGCTCGCCGACGCTCCGGCGGGTGACGGCCGGCGGCGAGCGGCGCCAGAGGGAGAGGAGGCGCGGGGGAGTGCGGTGGTGGGGGCGGCGGTTACCAGAGACGGCGGGGAGTTGCCGGCGGGGAGCGTGGCGGCGAGGGCGTTCGGGTCCTTAGGCGCGACGGAGCTCCGGCGACGCTCGAGCCGGGCGGAAGGCGGGGGAGCTGCGCACGGGTACGGGGAGGTCGAGGGAGGCGTCGGCGAGACGTGAGGAGCTTCGGCTCGCCGGCAATTCCTCGCCGAACGTCGGAGGCGGCGGCGGAGATGAACGCGCACGGCGCCGAGGCTCTCAGGGGGCGGAGAAGGGAAATGGTGGGCAGCGAGAGGTGGAGTGGGAGGAAGCGGAGCTCGGGGGCCAATTTATAGGGGCGGAGGGGTACGGGGGCACCGCGGATTTCTCGCCGGAGCGACGAGGTCATGGCGGCGGTTGCGGGCAGAAATGGGGGAGGTGGGGCGCGGAGAAGGCGGGGGAAGATGGGCGCGTGGGCGCGTGGGCGCGAGGCGGTTAGGGAGAGGACGGCGCACGCGGGAGAGAGGGGGAGGTGGCCGGATAGGACGGGGCGGCGCAACGGCCTGGCGGCGGCGCGGCCGGGGAAGAAGACGGGCGCGGGGGAAGAAGGCAAAGCCGACAGGCGGGGCCGGGGCGCAGTGTGAGAGGGGGGCGCGGGCGGCTGCCGGGTGGGGTCCGCGGGGCAGAGAGAGGAGAGAGAGGGAGCGGGGTGCGGACGGCGGATGGGGACGCGCGGGCGAGATCGAACGGCCGAGAGGGGGCCAAGGCGGGCGGTGGAGATGGGCTGGCGGGGGCGACGCGGCGCAATCAGGACCGGCCAGGTGGCGGCCGGAGGTGAGGTTTGACGATTTTATTTTTAGAAATTGATTTTGGATTTTCAGAAAAGCCTAGAAATTCCATTAAGCCTCAGAAAAATACAAAAATAACTCCAAAAATTCCAGAAAAATTCTGAGAACCTTCTGGACACTTTTTGGACTTAATAAAAATATTTCCAACTAATGTTGGTACATAATTTTCATACTTTAAATTACTTTTTAATTTCAAAATACATTTTTAAACTCCAGAAAATCCAAGGAACCAGATAAAAGCCAAATAACTCCAAATAATTAATTTGAATTAGGATTTTTATAGAAAATCAATATATCTTTTTATTTAATAATATTTTTAGGTTTTCCTGAAAATGCTTTTCGAATCCAGCTTTTTCAAAAACAGAAATCCAGGGCAAATCCAACTTTAAACTTTAGGCACAACAATACTTAAATTTAATTCAGATTTTATTTTAATATTATTTATTTATTCATTAATTCATTTTAATTTTAATAATAACCTGGGCTGTTACAGAGGAAGAGGGAGGTGCGGCTCTAGGGGTGCAAGGGGCGGTTGGGGAGAGGGGCGGCTAGGGTTTGGGGGTGGGGCGCCTCCCCCCCCCCCTTTCCCTTGGCCGGCCACCTCCTGGGCCTCGGCCCAAGCCCAGGTTGCCTCTGTTTTGCAGAATTCCCCCCCTAAAATCACTATTAAATCCTTTTCCAATTTTCCCCCTTTTCCCTGATTAATCTATTATTTGACAAATCTCTCCCGGGATATTACAATATCAATCAATTCGGCATATTCCTCATAGCCGTCTTGACGATAATTGCATGCGGATTATACTGCATTGGGGTGAAAGGATTTTCTCAATTTTCTGTATTGGGGTACAAATCCTGTGCAAGGCAGAATTATTTTCCCCGACCGTCTTAAAGTCGGCAAACCTCAGTCTGATCCATTCTTACTCTGCTTGACAAAGAATGGTGTACTTTAGCCTCTCAAACTGCTCCTTGAGTGCGGTCCAGAGTGCGAGCGTGCTTTTCTCTGCCATATACTCATTCTTGAAAGTGAGGCAGAGGTGGTGCCTGAGAAAATGAAGTGTCTGATCATTCTCCTCAGGTTTGGGTTGAGCGTCATTCAGTCCGCCAATCCCAATAGCAGGTGGAGCTTCCTGGCTCCAAGAACAATCTCGACATCAGATGCCAACATCAGATAATTTTGGCCATGTTGGACCAGCTCCTCAAACTCCCAGTTCGTGATGCTAGTCATCTAAATGTGTATAAGTCTACTGCTGGAAGACATGCACGGAATAATTCACTACGGGTAAATAAATGGTACAAAAGGTTCTCGCAATGTTTCAGAATTTTCTATGCATTTTCTATAAATTTTACTGCTAATTCAGTGATTAAAAGCAATTTTCAGTAATTACAATTAACCAAAACAGTAAATAAATACAGAAAATACAGAAATAATAATGGCAAAATAAAATAGGCTTCAAATGCTAAAAATAATACAAAATTTAGATTCCCGAGGCCCTTTTATGCTGAAATATGAAATTTCAGCAAATTCTACAATTTCTGGGGGTTTCTACGCAAAGTTCTGGACCCACTCGTAAATTTGAGGACCTATCGGTAATTTTCAGAACTACCGAGGCCCCTTTTGCATAATTTCGGGACTCAAATGCAAATTTTAGGGCTAAATGGCAATTTTTATGATTCCGGGGACCCTTTTGTAAAATAGCCAGTGTCCTCCCACCGGCCGGGCCTCTTTTCTCCCGGCCCATCTCTTTCTTCTCCCCACCCGCGGCCCATTTCTTCTCTCCCCCCACCCGCAGCCCATCTTTCTTCCCCCGGTCGGCCCATCAATTCTCCCCCTGGCCGGCCCATCATGCAGCCATCCCACCGGTGGCGGCGGCTCCTTTTTGAGCAGGAGGTGGGGTTTCAGGAGTGGGCGGCCCAAGGACGGCGGCGCGTGGGGCTGCGCCCGTCGGCGGCGACACGAGCGTGAGGGGCGGCGGGCTGAGCGGGAGGCGTCGGCTGCGGGCGACGCGCGGGACGAGGCGCGGGCGGCGCACGGCGGGAGGCACCGGCTACAGGCGGCGCTCGGGAACTGCCGGCTGCGGGCCTGGCCGGTGGCGTGCGGGTGGCGCCGAGCGGGGCTAGCGACCGGTGGCGAGGCCGCGGGTGATGGCGGTGCTTCACGGAGGTGGCGCGAGGAGGCAGCTAGGCGCCGCCGTTCGGGGCACAGAGGCTACGACCGACAAGGCGGCAAGGCAGGCGGCTGCGGGCCGCGGCGCGAGTCCAGTGGAGGGGTGCGGCTAGCTAGACGGCGCAAGAGGAGCAAGCGACTGGCGGCGCCGTGCGGGGCAGCGGCCATGGTGTTCGACGGGCGACGCGCGTGCTGGCGCGAAGCCGAGGTGTCTGGGTGGCGCGTGCGGGCGCGAGACCGAGGTTAGCGTGCGGCTACGGGCCGACGGCGCACTACGGCGGGGAGGCGCGCGTGCGCCGTGCAGGGGCGACGAACGGGCGGCTGCCGGTCGGCGCATGCAGGCGTGGTGATGCGGAGGTCGAGGAGGGTTCATCCGGCGGCGCGGAAGCCAGAGCGTCGGCCGGCTTTGGGAGGCGCGCGTGCGGGCGCTTCGCTGCAGGCGGCAAGGCCGACGAGCAGATGGTGGCTTTGAGCCTCCGGCCGACCCGAGTGGCGGCGTCTTCATGCGGGAAGCGTCGCCGGAAGTCGGGGTGTCTCCAGGCGACGGCGCTGACTGCTGGCTGGCGCATGCGGGCGCAGTGCCCCCTTTTTTCTGTGAGATGCCGAATAGAGAATATATTTCTTTTCTTGTGAGTTGATCGTGCAGAATCAAAACAAACCGTGCAACAATTTCCTCTTTTTTCATGCAATATCTGTGCAGAAACTGAACAAGGAAAACAATACATATTGTTGTTTCCAATCTACAATGCAATCAACATCTACCCCGTTTTGTAATCTACCGATCGACATTGTGCCGGCGATTTCAGGTCGGCTCGCGGTAGATTGGGGCGGATTTGCATCGTTTCTAATCTACAGTGCAATCAACATCTACCCCGTTTCGTAATCTACTGATCGGCATTGTGCCGGCGACTTCAAGTCTGCTCGCAGTAGATTAGGGCGGATTTGCAGGGTCAATTAGACCCCGTTTCGTAATCTCCATTAGAGTTTTGTTTTAGTGCTGATCCGTGTGTTTCCTTTTGCGTTGCTTAATCTTGTGTTCACATAAACCCTACAAAATTGTTGGTTGATTCCCTCAATTAGCAAACAAAAAAAAGCTTCCATCTGTTACCGTGCGCCATCTTGAGAGCACAATCTGAGTCGGTTTGTGTTTCTTTATCCGAACTCCTTGGTGGGACTAGAATCTGAATCGACCTCTAGCTCAAACACAATCCGAGTCCAATTGTTCCAACTTTTGTTTCGGTCACTACATCATAGCAGGCCGAACCACATTTGGTGTCTTGTGCTTCACTAATATCCTTTTATCTTGAGACTAGCTGTTGACATTGCAATTAGCGCAGCTCATTAAAATTGATTACACCTTGCTGATTTGTGAGGCTTGCAGCCGCAGTTAGGAAGAGCCGCGGCATAATAAAAAAAAGAAGAGAGAGAAACACGTAATTTTTGCATACGACCTCCGATTGAGACGTTTCTTGATCCGTTGGAAAGGAATGAGAAGATAGAGCTTCCAAACTCTTTTTTTAGAGCAATTTTGTGCCCTCGTATATTCAGTTGCAATTAGCTAGCGTCTCTCTTAGTACTTGGTGCAAAACGAGCTAGTTTCATCTCTGTTTCCGATTGATTCTCCCTAGCTCATTCCTTTGTTTGTATTAAGTCCCATTTATCGTTGCGTGTGCGTTCATACACTTCGCTTAAACTAATTGATCAGCACATAGACAAAATACTCTAGCTTGGATCATTACTTAGCTTTATAATACCTTGAATATTAGATTGCATAGGACATCTACATAACTGTCCAAGCTCCACCTACACCCGTTTGTGTACTCCCTTGCTCTTGGTTACGCTCATACATTACCGGGTTGAGGTCGTTCATTGTCACAATTGTCGATTTGCCGTCCGTGATTCACTTTGGAACGGTAAGCTTGTCTTGTTTTCAAGACAGTGAGTTGCAAGCATCGAGAGAGCTTTTGTTTTACTAACCCGGATATAACCTCGTTTTTTGTTTGTGAGTTGTTCCCATGTCAGGTCACGAGGAGGATCCACCTAATCCGGAGGCGCCGGTTACGTGGACCGAGTACACTCGGTTGCACGAGATGCAACAAAAACAACTTCATGATGGTGACAATGGCGTGCGCGATGAGCTCGGGGAAGTTCAGACTGGACTGAACACACTCGGGGAGGAGGTCACACAATTGCGTACGACCATCAACAATAACTTTCTAGATCTGCGTGCCATGTTCGCACACCACAATCTACGTAGGGGTGCACCAGCTGATGATACAAGTGTGCACGGCCCTCCGGTCGTTCTGCACAATGAGATCAAGGAGGAGCGTGCTATTCGTCTAGATGAGGAGCGACGTCAGCGATAGGCACGTCGCATGGCCGTGTCGCCAAACGTCGGGATGGCAGCCGTGGCACGCCCTCAGGCACATGGGCCTGGCCGAGGCAACGGTGGCCAGGGTGGAGGTGCACCACAGGGTGCCCACGGAGCAGGTTGCATCATGCACCTCGTAACTGGGCTGACGCGGTCGAGCGCCGGGATGACGATTTCCCCGTCGACGACTACGATGACCGACAGCGCCACCACCGCAACAACGTTCAGCGTCCTCGCCACGACGACCCGAGGATCTTGTCGCTAAGCCCAAATTTAATCTTCCTATATTTTCAGGTGATACAGATGTGGAACAATACCTCACTTGGGAGCTGAAAGTTGATAAGTTATTTTGGATAAACAACTATTCCAATGAGAAGAAGTTGTTGCTTGCGTCCAATGGCTTGGATGATTGTGCCACACATTGGTGGGAGCAGTTCATCCGTAAGCGTATGGAGCACCATGAGTTGCCGATTATCACCTGGGAGCAGATGAAGCAGCATTTGCGGGCACGCTTTGTACCTCGCCACTACAAGCGCTCCCTATTTGAGAAGTTGACAGGGCTGAGTGAGAGCCACATAGCCAAAGGGAAAGAGAGTATTAAAAAGAGTGAGTTGTGTGATTCCACCATATGTGAATTTGAGAGCATCCCAATTGAGAGTGTGAGAGAAACACCAAAAGAGAAGAAACAGGTAGATGATGGACAAAGTGAGGATGATTTTGAAACTAACACATTAATGTCTACTTCTAGTGTTGTTTCTCATATTGTGCAGGTTGAAATTGAAGATGAAGAGTTAAACATTCAACAACCGGCATCATTGGAAGTCAAAGATGAGGAGATAACCACGGTTGAAGATGAAGTACTTGCTGCCGCGTTGTTACATCATGATGATTTAATACCTACAACACCTATATCAAGTGAGAAGAACAATAAAGGTAACAATATTGGCGCTAAAATTAATTGTGAAACGGTGAGTACTTGTGAGAACTCATATGTGCGAATGAAAATTCCATGTTCTGAAATTTCTTTGCTCAACTTACATAATGTGGAATTAATTACTCATAAGGAAGTTCTTACTCGAATATCTCCTAGTGATTCTTTGTGCTATATCATGTTTGATGATCCTAAAGAGCTATCTAGTGTGATTTAGAATGTTACTAAAATTTCATGTTTAAAATCACTAGTTAGTACCTATGTATATACATATAAGTTCAATTTGATTGGAAATTATGGTATAGATGATAATTTTTATGTTTACCGAATATGCATTACATGTGATAAGCTTGCTGAATTGAAATTGCATATTTTGGATAAACAAACTTTTGTGCCATATCATGATCACAATGAGATGAGTTTCAATAATAGTGCTTCATGTTTTAAAAGATTTCTTAAGCCTACTTATTCATCCTTTAATGTACAATCATGTACAAATAATCAGAGTAGCGCAGTTGAAGCATGGAAGGAACTAAAAATTTTCTCCCCCATATTTGAACAACTTAATTTGGTTTGGCCCATTAATGACTTGTCCATGTGCTTAGCAAAGTCGAGGACGACTTTTTCTCATGGGAGGGAGAATGATATGAAAGACAATATTGCAATGTATACATCTTATGGTTGTTGTTATATTAACTGGTTTGTGTGGAACAACGAGAATGACACAATAATTGATTCATACATATACCATGCATATGTGTTTTTCTTTTTATCTACTACGCCATCAGATGTTATTCATACGCTATGCAAAAGAAGTGTTGATGACAAATATATATACCATGCATATACATTGTGTTCTTTGCTTAGTATAATTTCAGGCTACCAAAAGCCGAGGACGACTTTTCTTGAAGAAGGGAGGATGATGCGGATACACACATGATTAGTACTTTTCAATCAAATACATTATTTCACTGGAAAGAAGTATTGAGCCGCATTAAATATTGTCAGGTGAATTTGTTTCTTAATGAATTCCCTTCTATTCGTGGGAACGATATACTACCTTATGCCAAATTCTTGTTTATTATTAGGTTTAAATATTATGACGATTCCGAGGCCAAAGCAATGGAGAAACACAAGAAGGTTAATCTTATTTGCTACCAAGAACAAAAAGCTCAAAGCCCATGGGAATGGAAAGGAGAAAGCCAAGCAGCCCATGCAGCTGATCAAGGAGAAAAGAAACTCATGCAGTGGGAGAGCAAAAGGGGAGAAGCCCAAGGACTTAAACTATAAGTTTTGGATAAGATTTTCAAGCCAAATTCGGACTTCCCACGTGCTCAACCCAATTCAAACTCGGATTCAACTCAGAATTCAATTCGGATTCGGTTCGGGACAGCCTGACAGACAGTTACTAAAAAGGTCATAACTTTCACAAACGGAGTCCGATTCAGGTGTTCTTGTACTCGTTGGAAAGATAATTTTAAGGGCTACGCAATGGATCTGATATCACCTTCAAATTCATCACGGATAAAAAGTTATGACCAAAACAAAATGACTGGTGAAAAATATAGTTTCCTTTTTGTGAGAGTTCATATCCAAAACCATATAGGGTTGAGTTGTACTTAGTTTGGGGACCATATGGATATCCCAAGGGGCTATATAAGCCTTATATTGATAGCCTTTAGGGAAGACCAATTTTATGCATAAGATTGAAACATAGCTATTAATTGTTCTTTCAACACCAGAGTTCATGCGAGGACTTTGAGAGAGAACTAGGCGATCCATTGTTCGTTCTACAATTCAAGGTCAAGCCGTCATTCCATTGGGAATTGGGGACTTGGCAGTCGTCGTTTGTGGTCTCGCGACGAACAATTATCCGGTGTGGTTTGGGCGTATTCCGAAGAGTTGAGGGTTCGTGCATTGGCGCGAGTGTTCAACTAGCGACATCGTCTATTTCGCATTAACTATCCACAGTTCCTCACTGAGAAGATCGGGACCCCTCCCCATATTAGAGATGATCCTCATCCGCGTTGCTGTGATGACGGTGCTGGGTGCGCTCCTCATACACCTTAAGGGAGCCAACGACCTCCTCAAAAGCTATGTTGTTGATGTTGCCAAATACTCAATCGTCGTCGCAATATGGATGAACTTGTCAGAGACAACTCGCAGCAACATTTTGACGACGTTCTTTTCTTCTATCTTCTCTCCAAGTGCCTGCATCTGGCCAACAAGCAATGTTACCTCCGTTGCGAAATCATCCACCGATTCCGTATTGCCCATGCTGAGATTTTCAAACTCCCAGCGTAGTGTCTGGATCTTCGCTTCCTTGACTCGATCAGCCCCCATGTGCATGGTGTGGAGAGCTGTCCACACCTCCAAGGCAGTGTTCTTGGCTGCAACATGCATAAGCGTCACATCGCTCAACGCCTGGGAGATGATAGCCATGGCCTTCTCTTCTTTCTTCTCATCAACAACATCATTCCTCGTGGGCTCAATTGCTTCCCATACACCTTGCGCCTTCATGAGGAATTTCATCCTCGTTGCCCAAGCTGTGTAGTTCGTCTTGTTCAGCATCGAGTACTAGAGAGACATCCCTCCCTCCTTGCTTGCCACTGGCGCCGCCTCAACGATCGACATCTTCTCAAGCCGCAAGTACATGGGCATACATCACTCAAGAACTCAACCTTGGCTCTGATACCAATTGTTGGAAATCAGAGGAGCAACGCGCACATTCCTAGTGGTAAACACACACGCACGGGAGAGAGAGAAAGATACAAAGTATTTTTGGTGCTACACAACCGTAGTTTTTCTTTTTTTTCCCCACACTTCTCAAAATGCTAAGTACATGATTATATAGGCCAGCTAGCAGCCCATGCATATACCCAAAACATAACTCCCGTGCATGCACACATAATGGGGGCCAAGTATTATGGCCACTACTTGCATGCATTAACTCATGCATGCACACCCAAGATATAACTCCCGTGCATGCACACATAACGGAAGCCAAGCACTATGGCCACTACTTGCATGCATTAATTCCTAATTACATGCAACATATATCTGATGACCCAGCCATCCCGGCTACTCGCCATCGGCAAATATTTCCTATAACTCGCACCTGTTATCTTGGATCGATCCGCAGGTTCAAGTGGCTCACCGCTACTCCGAACTTTCCGGTTCTCCTGCACCAAGCATAACTCTGTGCAATACTACACTGGTACAATTTCAGGCACACCACCTGTTGCACCATACACACATGCAAATATACTAAAACAAAATACTGAGTCTAGATTATTTCCTAACATCCTCCATGGTGGCACCTCCCTCCTCATCTTCTCCCCCTCTCAAAACCCTAGCTGTCCAGTGCCACTGCTAGATCTTGTCAATCCAGCCGCAACTACATCCTGGTCATTGGGAGGCCTTAGCCACCATCGCCGCCGCCCTTGTCGCCGATCGGAGGGGGAGGGATGCATAAGACGTCGCCGCCCTCACTGCCGGTCAGAGGCAGGGAAGCCACTGTTTGATATCAAATGAAAAGTTTTTTAAAGATTTGATTCAGGGTTGCACGAATGAAAAGTTTGATATCAAATGTTGTTTCGTGTGAACGCAAAAGGGGTTGGAAAGGGTCTCGGTGCTCCTCGGCTTGCTTCTTGAATTCGTGTGAACGCGGATGGAGACAACCGGCAGTAGTGATGAAGGCATGGTGCTAATGGCCTTGAATGTTGTAGTTTCCAATTGAAGGAACACACAATGAGCAGCACGGGCACGTGAGTGGCATTGGCATGGTGCAACTCGGCAGTGTTGCTGCTACATGTAACCTGGAGTGAGCGGAGGCCAAGGTGGGCTCGGCCCAGAGAAATGAAGAAAGAAGTTGGGCTATAGCCCAAAAAGGATTAGAGAAAGATTTGGATTTGAATTTTGGGATTTAGATTTTGTGATAAATGCAAGAACTCCAAATTAAATCTAAATACTTTGAAATAATTAATTTCAAAATTATTTTTTTAGAAATACTAAAATTGGGATGTTGCAAACCTATCTCGTTACAAAGAATCTCAACTTCGAGATTTGGATGTACTAGGAAAAAGAAAGGCAAGAAAACTTGGCCTTAGATCCTCTTCACATGCCCAAGTTGCTTCTCTTTTGGAATCAAATAAAGTACTAAATTAACAAGGAACTTACCAAGCATGTTTGATGCCTCGTGAGCACATTTTGCACTGATGTAGTTAACACATCCTCTTCTATGGGATTGTGGGGTTCTTGGAATTTTTTTCTAGAGTTTGAGATACTCCCCATCCTTCTCCTAGAGATGGCTCTCTAGCAGATGTAGATGAGAATGGAAGCTATAAGAGGGAGTAGCTAGAGGGGAAAATTTTAGTTACACAATAACACAAAGATTGAACATATAAAGTAAGAGAAACACACAATTGCTTAAGAACATAAACATGTCTTACATGAATGCCATGCATAGCACACTTATGAGGGCATGCAGCTCATGCGGTACATAAGAGATTACTATTATCATTACATTGATTCTAGAGTTCATGCGCAAAATAAAAATAGTAGCTCACTACCCAACATATAACAATGTGAGCTTTAGCAAGCTATCCCACAGGTCTCTTCCTGCCTGGGAAGCTGCCAACCTACTTGTGAAGGTAGCCTCCACAACCGTATTGGTGCTGCTCTAGAGTGTAGGTCGGTAGGTGCAGTGGTGCCAGGGCGAACTGGTCATGGATGTGCGGCACTGAAGGTGGCTCATCCTGATTACCTACTGCTGGGGCTCCTCCTCATCTATCTGTGGCTCTAGGCTAGCTGGAGGAAGAGTCTTAGGGCCTAGAAGTTTGTCCGGGTAGACTGGCACTCCGTTGTGTTTGAAATGGTGCTACAGACACAATGGAGTGGTGGCAACAATGGCATGGCCACAAAGGATGAAGGCTCACGGATCTGCTCTACCTCCATATCTGGCCTGTGTGCTTTGTCGAGCTCCTAATGGAGATCGTCCATCTCCTCCTCCATCTGGGCTATTGAATCATAGAGGTGATGCAGTTCCTCCAGAGTCCCTTGGTAGGTAGCATCCATGGCTCTTGTTAGTGCCACCTAGTGGGTCAGCATGGGGCCATCCTCATGGGAGCCAATTAAGAAGGAGCTAAGCATCTTATTGTTCTGGTAAGATGGGTAGTAGCGGAAAGGTGCTCTCTACAAGTTTTCATCATAGATTTCATAGAGACGGCGGACTGACTCTCGAGTGGTGTCTTGAACACCAAGGTCAAAGCTGATGGCCTTGGTGTCATCTCCATCTCATCCATAGATGGCGGCCTCCACATGCCATTCGACACTTTTTCCAACGTATACGTGGTGTCCCTTGAAGAAATCACGCTTCTGGTACTACAGATATCCTAGTAAGTCTGCTAGGTGGTCTACCCAAAGACCAAGTTTCTCGCCCTGGGTGATGTTCCATGGCTTTGGCATCTACAAGGAATTTGAGAGGGAAAGATCAGTAAACCAATTTTGGAAATCAAAAGGGAAATTGGGCAAGAGCAAGATACTAAGAAAATGGAAGAAGAAAATAGCAATAATATGCTATAGGTTTTTGCTTTTTCCAAAACTGAAGTCCTTAGAATAGAAGCCATTCTAACTACAGTTTATCCTGAAGTCGATATGGCATTGATACCACCTCTGTAGCAACCTAGCTTCTGTTATTCTGAGCTAGGCCATGGATAAGTATCTAGTCTACACAATATAACACTGGCAAATATCGCATCCATACAAGCGTATAAATAAAAGGGGTACTAATATTACATAGGCATTCATAAATAGATTGCATGATCAAGTTTTACAGAATGGGCAAGTAGGCCAAATGAGATTGTTCATAGTAAAGTAGTAGAAAGTAAATAAACCAAAAGAGCCTCCATGACCTACCATATGGAATCGACTATGGCTAAACCTAGTCCAGGCCACTGTCTTCAATGTCATAGCTGGAGGCATGATGTATCCATGCATCAGATCATCGATTCCATCATCTAAAACCACATATTAAGAAACAATGAGTGCAAAAGTACGCACCAAGTGTCTATAGCAGAATGCACATGTAGGTGTATAATTCGACCTGCAAGTCTTAACCAAGGGAAGGTCTTATGTTTCTTTTAGCCTAAAACCAATTTGTCAAATATCATACTATAACTAGTTTTCAAACCTATGACTTGTCATTTTTAATTAAAAACCAATATCTAGTTTCAAGTCAAGTTCGTTATGAGAGCAAAATCCCTCTACTTTCATTATCCATTTCCATATCAACATGTTGTAACCATTTTCCATACTTTCATCCATAACCACCATTAATCGATAGTTAATAATTTATGAAAATTGCACAAGTATGGCAGTTATATACTTTTGCCCATGCCCAGGGGCATGACTATTTGAATAGATTTTAATACTCTGTAGAGGTTTACAACTTTACCCACAAGATATGATTAACTCATAATATCGGCCATTACACGATCTCATAGGCGTGCGATTGAGAAAATCGTAACAAGGTTTTTACAATGCTTAGGCTCGATGCTTCCTCCCACTCCAAGGTGATAGTGACCGTTCATTTCCTGGGTTATGCCTCACCCCAGAACATTCCCATCCCAAGGTATGTTTTCAATGAGGGACCCGTTGTTAGGGAGTCTACGACCATTCTCGTCAAAAGAAATCCACAAGGGGTAGTGACCATTACGAGTTACTCCCAACATAACCACAATAGAAATCCAGAAATACATCTATCAATCTATGCGTGCGAGTCACGCTGCAGCTAATAAGCAAATTAGTGCTAGATCCATCCTATACTAGACTTGTCGTTGCACGATTTAGATGTAGAAAAGAGTAACACAAGATTTGCTCCATAATCGACATAGGCGAGACCAACCAATAAACTCAGAGCTCTTGCAATCTCTGCATAGCTATTCTAAAATGACACGTGCAATCTCTGCATGCCAATCCAAATGGCACATGCAATCCCTACGTGGTCAATCCATTCAATATGTGCAATCCTTGCGCCAGTCACAAACCAACCACTCACCTGAGTCTCCACTATTTTATAAAAAATTTTCTAGTTTCTAGTAGTAAACCCTATTACTAGTCCCATTATCATGCTTTCAAGTTCCAGTTGGCACTGTTTGTGTTGAATTTTATTTTACCACTAAAGTATTTCTGAGTACAACCATAATCTGGTAAGATTTAACCAATAATGGAGTTATTATTATTATAAGTATCCTAGAGTGACATGGCAAAGAGAATATCACTACTACAAAAAGCCAAATACTAGATGTCACATCATGGATGGTTATCCAAAATTGTTAGTATTAAATATAATTATAGACGGTTTTAGTTTAGAGACCGTCTATGTTGCTGCTAGCACTGAAAACTGTCCGTGAATGTGAAATATTACAGACGGTTCATGGTTAAAACCATCTATAAAGTATCACATATGGTTTTAACCATAAACCATCTGTAATATTATCAAATATCATAGACAATTATTACTTTGAACTGTTTGTAATAATTCACAGACAGTTTGTATTAAAAACTGTCTGTGATAATTTTACTCTATTAATTGCGCACAGACCCATCGACCTCTATCTTAAATTTCAGATCTATGCTGCTGCTTTGAGCTGGAGGTGGAGCTTTGAGGCCATTCGGTGAAAGGAGACTATTTGGCAAGAGTGATTGTAGATCCACTAAGTTATTGGCTACCTATGGTCAGTAATTTATTCATAATTGCATTATAATTTAGATCTAACTTTTGCTGAAAGGAGAATTGAAAATGGTTTAGATCTAGCTAGCTTGATGCAGAGAGAAGACTATTTACATCTAGCATAGTTTAGGGTTTAGTCAATTCATAGCATATTTCTACTTAATTCAATATAATTAATTATTCCTGCTACATATAGCTACTTAATTTAGATCATACATATATAGTGTACTAATTAATTAATTCAGTATGTAATACTAAATTGTTATATGCTAATGTGGAACCGAAGCTGGATGTACGCTGGGAACCATGTGAGTGAATAGTACATTAATGGCATTTCTGATTTTACAAGAGCTGCTGAGAAGGATATGTTGAAGGTATATATATATATATATATATATATATATATATATATATATATATATATATATATATATATATATATATATATATATATATATATATATATATATATATATAGATACACACACACACTTTCTATGCAATGACTGCAAGAATTTAAAGATGTTTAAGAACTGAGTGTAGATTGAAGCGCACTTGATTCGAAGGGGTTTCAAAAGGGGGTATGCACGTTGGACCAATCATGGTGAAGAGCAAATTACACAGGGAGGTAGTAATAATGACTTCACTGATGAAGTCAATGATATGCCACCGGATCATATCGATTGTTGTTTCAATTCGGATAGGCTACATGATGACAATCTAGATCACATGGTTCATGATGCAGAAGGAAACTATGATGAGAGAGAGTATGTTAAATTATAGGGCTTGATGGAGGACTCGAGAAACCTTTGTGCACATGTTGTAACTCAAAGTACATGAGGTTGTCAGCCGTGCTTGAACTACTGAAATTGAAGGCAAGCAATAGTTGGTCCGACAAGAGTTTCATGGCACTGTTAGGTCTTTTAGTGGACATACTTTCAGAAGGAAATAAGTTGCCTAAAACTACCTAGAAAGCCAAGAAGGTTCTTCTGTCCATTAGGAATGGAAGTAGAAAGAATACATGCATGTCCGAATGATTGTATCCTCTACCTTAAAGAGTATGTAAACATGTATATATGTCCAGTATGCAATGCATCCCGATACAAGCGTAATAATCAATCAAATGATGGCGAGGAAATAGAGGTAAAGAAAGGACATTTTGCTAAGGTGGCATGGTATCTTCCTATAATTCCCCGTTTGAAGAGGTTTTTTGTGAACCCAAAGGAGGCAAAACTGTTGTGTTGGCACTCGAAAGAGTATAAGAAGGATGGAATGCTAAGATATCTTGCTGATTCCTCCCGGTGGAAAAACATCGACAGGAGGTTTGCAGACTTCGGTGCAAAACCAAAGAATATAAGGTTTGGATTGAATACAGATGGAATGAATCTTTTCAGTAACATAAGCAGCTGACACAGCACTTGCCTCGTGACTCTCTTCATCTTCTACCTTCCTCCTTGGTTGTGTATGATGTGGAAATATATTTCACTGTCGATACTTATCGAAGGGCCAAAGCATCCTGGAAATGATATTGATGTGTACCTAACACCATTGGTGAAGATCTAAAAACACAATAGATCAAAGGGATACAAGTATGGGATGCGTACAAATGAGAGAACTTCACTTTACACTCCTTGTTGTTCTGCACTATAAATGATTATCCCGCTCTTGCAAACCTGTTAGGCCAGAGTACAAAAGGGGCCAAAGCCTGTACTCACTGCTTAGATAACAACGAGAGTGTGTTGCTAAAGCACTCATATAAAACCATATACATGCATCACCAAAGGTTCCTTCGGATGGCTCACCCACCTCTAATGGCCTAGATCGGCCATCACAAGTACCCCCACCAGGGCATCATCTCACCAAATCCACAAGCCTCCTCCTATCATGAAGTTGAAGTCTCTCGCCAACTTGAACTCAATCGAAATTGATTCTCCGTGAGTTTTCTACTCTCCATGCCTTGTTGTAGACCGCAAGCATGGGTCATTGTCTTGAACAAACCCTTGGTGCTATAGGAGCACACAGTATGGAAGTGCTCCTTCGCAATCCATTGGATATCGATCTGTGTAATGCCCCCTTTTTGGGAACAAGGATTTCAAACAATCTGCAACAGCCTAGAAGTTTAGTTGGGACGAAAAGAGTATCATGCCTGCTTATGAACAATTAAAAGGGGTTAACTTGATTAAAATAAGACCTAGCAGTCAACTTTTACAGCAATATGGGTGCCTGAGCCTAAAAATTTACTTATATTCAGAAGAAGCGAATAAAACTCCATAGGAACGCTTGAGTGCAGTCATAACCCTAGGACGAATACTTGCATCATCCTTTTTTCTTCTGGTATCTATTGTGGTGGAGATTATAGCAAAACTGAGTATAATCAACCGTACTCAACAAGTTACATGAGGAAATGCTATATAGCTACTTGCCAGAATTCACAAGTGATAAGGATATAGTGGTTTTGTCATGATATGTGGGCGCAGTTTTATTTGTAAACATTTTTAAACACAAAAGAATAGTAACTACTTAAGGAATTGGGGTTTTAAAACTTGATTACCAGACCTCATTATTTTTCAAATCATTTCCAAATCTACTTATGCTCTGCTGTTGGAATCACCCATTGAACATAGCTTCTTTTACCGAAAGCACGGTGTATTCGTGATACCATTGTAATTACTCCATATAGTCGCCCAGCTTTGCCCACAAGATTCCTTAGTCCTCATGACTTAAGAAAATAAGGTCTTCCATCGCTCATCACTTTATGTAGGCTCTACCCAGTAGATCTCCAGCTCAGACCCTGGTATCCACTGACTCGGTCGAATATCTTCTACCCTTCCTGAGGGGAATCTACCATTGTTCAGTATGGTTACACCGTATCTATACAAACACTCCTTCACTCTTGTAGAGATTCAATCGATTTGAACAGCTACTAGACCAGGTTTGATGAGTCTAAACTTGTGGTTGGGTGATCACTATGTTCTTTGCTCAACATAAGGTCATCCTTACTTTCTCTGAGTTTTGTCCTCATTCTACTTTGAAATATTTTCCATCTCTAAACCCAAATCACACTGCTCAACAGAAGTATTACCCAACCAACTTGTAGTTTCCCACGATAATTTTTTCTAGAATCACTTTTACAAAATTATCGGCAAAATATCTGCCAATCAGTAGCATAAAATAGTTCAGTTTCCTATACTACCATGGTTATTTAAGTAGTAGATTTAATATTACTTAGTCTTATCAAGGTGAATATGTCCATCAAAGTAAATAGGGTTTTTTTCAGTGGTAGGATGTAACTAGCTATCATGTCATTCTAAACATTTATTCTACATAAAATATATGTGTGTAAATAAAAGGTAAGGAAAGTACTAGTAAGTAAATAATTAACATAATTTAGGTTCAAAATTATTAAAAACATGTGACTTGCCTCTTTGTCCACAGTCTGATTATTTTACTTTAGTCTTTCGGATTATGCCATCTGCTCGATAGCTCTTGTAGCTCCTCTGTTAATCAGCTAGTCGAAGCTGAATGCTAACGTAAAAGAGCGAATTCAAATAAGTTCCTGCTTTGCAAAATGCAAGTTGGGAAAAAAATAATTAAACAACAAGAAAAGACATAAAAGGAAATGGGTTGGGTGGTCAGAGTTTAACAATGCTTGGGTTGGCTGACAGGGTTAGAGTTTAACAATTGTTATAAATGTGCTGGACGAATTTTAGGGCAAATAAAAACAGGCGGGTCAGAATTGGATTCATGGGGTCAAAATGGTTAGAATAGATATATAATTGATTTTTGGGTGAACAGGGATTTGCTATAGTAATGAATAGTGTTTGGGTCGACCTTAATGAACAGTTGTAATAGTAGGACCATGGTGCGGCTTGGTCCAAAAATGAAAAGGCCAAATAGGCCGCCCAGAACACATGGCCGCTCTGGCCCATGGCACGCGCATGGCGCAGCCCAATGTGCAGCATGTGTGCGGCCAGGACCTGGCCATACCATCGCCTTCTTCATCCTTACTCTACAGGGCGGCAAGCAGAGCGGCGGCGGCGACCGATTGAGCGCCAGCGAAGGTTGCCAACAACAACCAAAGATGTCTGTAGGTTCCTTAGAGTCTTGAGGTTCCATTTTTGAGGTTGACGATTTTGGCCGGTGGCGAGAGGAGGTGCTACGGCCTGGGCATGGCACAAGGCAGCTCCGATGGAGTTCTGATGAAATGACTAGGGTTTTCACCATCTACAAAGCTCGGTGAACCTAGTGGCAGTGCTAGTTTTAACTGGGAAAGATCGAGCAAGGCTGTCCACCGCAAACCCTCTGTGTGCCGGTGAGGAGGCTACGGCTTGGCTTAACGAGCTTGGCTATGGGTTCCTAGTGGCCTAAGGTCCCTACTGACACAAGGAATTGAAAGATTATTGACCAGAGCAAAGAAACGGTCGAGGAAGCTTACCAGCGCAGGACGCGGCGCCTATGGCATTGCCTTGGTCCGGCAAGCAATTGCGTGCTATGGGGAGTGGCTTGGGGTGGTCGTGAAGGGATCCAAGAGCACAGTAGGCTTTGAGAAGTGAAGATAGGCGGTGCAAGCAGGAGACCGAGGATGATAGTGCTGATATGTGGCAGACTTGGTGATGGTCGAGCTCGGTCAGCGAGGCTAGCTTACAGGCGAAGTGACGAGGAGTACTATGGTCCTGACAGTGCCACGTAGGCTGATGGGAGCGGAGCATGGTAGGTGTGGGCTTGCGTCGCCGCACAGCGTACTGATTTGCGGTGGTTGCGATAGTCAGTGTGAGTGGTTGGTAGGGCGCGGAAGAGGCAGCAACTGGCCAAGGGTGAGATGATGCGCGGCGAAGCTAGCAGCGGTTGGTGTGAACGGCGAGGTAGGTTGCGGCGAAGCGAAGACAGCCACGTGGCCAGGGCACTACAGGAGAAGGAGGTGGTTTCTTGGAAGACGCCGGAGAGAAAGGAAAGTAGCTGGCCAAAAGGAGAAGGCGGGAATTCAAAGGAATTTGCCAAATTGGGAAAGAAAACCCAATTCAACTGAAATTTAAGAAAGGTCAAAATTTTGAAAATTTTCAGGTTGTTTCAATATACTTCTTGGCTTTTTCAAAATCTGCCTAAAAACTCTCTCCATCATCGTTATCCTCAACATCGAGACCCTGATCTGTTAAAAATTTTCCCATTTAATTATAGCCTATTTCCTTAATTCCAAAGCATGCATGGTTTAGTACCATATTGCTAAGGCAAGGTGAGGAAGACTAATTTATAAGATGGAGTCCTGACCACTCCTTCAATTGAATAAAGATGGTATGAGGAGGGTTGAGACTAGTCACACACACGCGCACGCGTATTCGCATATTTTCACGTGAAAATCGTGTGACTTGCGACCGTGTCGTGACGTGGCGCGCCACTTGGCAGACCAAGTCTATCTTTATTTTTTGCTGAACCCTGCACCACTCTCTCTCTGTTTGAATGAGATTCAAACATTTGAATGACGCAGTTACCAGTGTATTTACACTGCTTAATTTGTGATTTGATGAGGCAGTTACCAGTGCATAATTCTATTTAAAATGCAGCAGTTACTACTGAATAACTACAGCACCCTTAAAAAGGCCTAGAGACGTCCAGGAAAAAAGAGAGAATTTTTGCACCTCCATTCTTCCTCTACTTTCTGCTCTGCTGTTGTGCTGTGCTGTCTGAACCTCGTCAACCTTTCTTTCCGGCGTACACCTAGAAGGAGGAAGAGCGGCTATCTCCAAACCGTTGCCATAGAGAGTACCTGCACAGGGCGGCAATAAGGTTTCTGGGCAGCGCATCTACGTGACCACGCACTGCACTGCGTTGTCTACGTTTTGCACTGCGTCAAGCCTGCGCGACTTCCTATTCTTCATCAGGTGAAAAAGTAAGTCGTTCGCGCGCACGTTCGACTTTGTTACTACATTTTTCTTGAGTATATTCTGAAGTATGATGAGTAGCCTGCTATTAGTAGTAAGTTTTGCATCACTAGTTTATTGTATTTGTCTCCTAGTAAAATTTGGAATTAAAGTATTGCCCACATTTCCAACATTGCAGAAACCTTATTGCGAATTTTGTTCCAATACATCAATGGCTAGTGCTTCTGATGCGATAAAACCTAAGAGGTTTTCTAGGTCAGAACTTTCGTAGATGGCAAACAAGAGCCAAGTTTTGGCTCATGTCTTTGGGGTTGTGGTGGGTTATCCATCCGCAGTATCCATTTATGATTGAGCAGTACGTGCAGTTTGAAAATGCAAATAATACTGCTCTTGGCTACATTCTGACTGTTCTGGCAGATCAGCTTTGTAATGTGTACATGGACTATAAGTCCGCCATAGAGTTATGGGATGCACTCGAGCACAACTATGCAAAGGCAGAGGTGGGTCGCTGGCTCTACATATGTGAGCAATTTTTTGACTTTAGCATGGATGAGGCTAAGTCCATAATTGGACAAGCTCATGACTTCCAGCTTCTAGTCAGTGAGATTGCGCACCTGGGTTGTGTGTTGCCTCCAAAGTTTGTGGCTACGGGCATCGTTGCTAAACTCTCTGCCTCTTGGCGGGATTTTGCTACTAGCTTGAAACATAAGAGGGTAGAGATTTCTGTTGAGGATCTCATTGCAGCCTCGATGTGGAAGAAAAAGCAAAAGCAAAAGATGCACCTAGCACATCTGGCCAGAACAATGTAAATGTCATACAGAAAAAGACTGTTGCTAAGAAGTACAAAACCAACAAACCGAACAAGACAACTAGTTTTAAGAAGAAAACCGAGAAAAAAGATTTGAGGGACATCACCTACTTTGTGTGCGGAAAAGACAGTCATATGGCGAAGGACTATCGTTTCCGCAATATCAGAGATGGTGAACAGCCTAAGAAGAAGGCTGTTAATGTGACCAAAGGCGAGGCCTCGACTTCAGGAGGGTATGGTAATTCACCTGTTGTCTTTTTAGCATGTCAATCCACTAATTGGTGGGTTGATACTGGAGCTAATGTTCACGTATATACTGATATTTCCTTATTTTCTTTTTATCAGGCAGCAGGGGCTTCCTCCGTCCTAATGGGAAATGGGTCGCATGCTTCTGTTCTTGGTGTTGGCACGGTGGATCTGAAGTTTACTTCAGGGAAGATTGTCCACTTGAATAATGTGCAGCATGCTCCCGCAATAAAGAAGAACCTCGCTAGTGGTTCTCTCCTATGCAGGGACGGTTATAAGCTAGTTTTTGAGTCAAATAAAATTATAATGTCTAAGTTCGGAAAATTTGTTGGTAAAGGCTATGAGAGCGGAGGCTTGTTCTGCCTCAGTATTTTAGAGTCTTGTTATAATCTGAATGTTGCAACTGGTTTAAATAAATGTGAGGCAAATATTTGGCATTTTTGTTTCTGTCATATTGGTTTTGATAGTATTGCTAAAATGTCCAGATTAGATTTAATTCCAAAATGTGAAATTGTGAAAGGATCAAAGTGCCAGTCATGTGTGCAAGCAAAGCAACCTCGAAAACCCTTTAAGGGATTAGAGGATGAAAAGAACATAGCACCATTAGATCTTATTCATTCAGATTTGTGTGAAATGAATGGACTATTGACAAAATGAGGCAAAGGATATTTTCTAACTTTTATTGATGATGCAACACGCTACTGCTACGTGTATTTGCTAAAAACTAAGGATGAAGCTTTAAACTACTTTAAAACTTATAAGGCTGAGGTTGAGAACTATCTAGAGAAGAAAATAAAAAAGATTGAGGTCTGATCGTGGAGGAGAGTATGTCTCTGATGAATTCTCTAAATTCTGTTCTGAGCATGGAATAGTCCATGAATTTACACCACCATATTCACCCCAATCAAACGGGGTAGCTGTAAGGAAAAACCGGACACTAACAGATGTGGTTAATGCCATGTTAGAGAGTGTCGATATGCCTAAGGCATGGTGGGGGAAGCTATTCTAACAGCAACTTTCGTCTTAAACAGAGTAATCACTAAAAAAGTGGGATTACTCCGTATGAGGGATGGAAGAGGAGAAAACCTAATGTTAATTTTCTGCGAACTTGGTGGTGTTTGGCAAAAGTCAATATACCATTGCAGAAAAAGATAAAACTTGGACCAAAAACAGTCGATGGTATTTTTCTAGGATATGCTCAAAATAGCACGGCCTATAGATTTTTAGTAGTTAAATCAAAAACTCCTGAGATTATTGCTAATACAATAATGGAGTCTAGAGATGCTTTATTTTTTGAGAATATCTTTCCTATGAGAACAGCAGGCAGTGCTTCATGAATAGAGAATATTCAAACTGATAATATTAAAAGTGAGAATAATCAAACTTTTGAACTTCCCATCATTTTTGAACCAATATGTGATATCCTGAGAAGGATAACAATCTAGTTGCAGAAGCTCCTCACGGGAGCAAAAGACAAAGGGTTGAGCCCAGGACATAGACGACATGGAGACCACTTCGATGTCGTGAAGACTCCTAGGAGAAACCAATGAGAAAACACAAACAAGATCGAAAAAGCAGCACCATTAGCCCTAATCGCCAAAGCAAACCCTAGCCGCCAGGGGACGTCGTGAGACTCCACGGATGATATTAGTCGTTTATTAGGGCCCATTCTTCCCAGATTCATTTGTGAGAGCTGCTATTATTTAGAAAGAAATAGGCCAATTCTCCAAATTCTGGAGATGAATTGAACGAGTTGCATGTCTCATTCTTGTTATTCCAAGAAAATACAATTTTTGTACATCCTTTGTTGGATTTCAAACTTAATTTTGGACCATTTTGTGTACAATTTAATTATACAAACAATCATGTAGTAGCAATTGTTAGAAATTGGCCCATTTAGTTATGACATATTTTCTTAATTCCAAAGCATGCATGGTTTAGTACCATATTGCTAAGGCAGGGTGAGGAAGACCGATTTATAAGGTGGAATCCTTCCCACTCCTTGAGTATGGAAAGAGATGGTATGAGGATGGTTCTGTCTAGTCACACATGCGCGCACGCGCGCGCGCATATTCGCGTATTTTCGCGTGAAAATCGCGTGACTTGTGACTTGCGACGCGCGACCGTGCCGTGACGTGGTGCGCCACTTGACAGACCAAGTCCATCTTTATTTTGCTAAACTCTGCACCCCTCTCTCTCTCTCTCTCTGTTTGAATGAGATTCAAACATTTGAATGGGACAGTTACAAGTGAATTTACACTGCTTAATTTGTGATTTGATGAGGCGGTTACCATGCATAATTCTGTTTAAAACGCAGCAGTTACTAGTGAGTAACTGCAGCGCCCTTAAAAGGGCCTGGAGACGTCCAGGAATAGAGAGAGAATTCTGCACCTCTATTCTTTCCCTACTTTCTGTGCTGTTGTGCTGTGCTGTCTGAACCTCGTCGACCTTTCTTCCCAGCGTGCACTTGGAAGGAGGGAGAGCGGCTATCTCTGAACCGTTGCCGCAGAGAGTACCTGCACGGGGCGGCAATAAGGTTTTTGGGAAGTGCATCTGCGCGACCGCTCACTGCACTGCAACATCTACGTTCTGCACTACGTCAAGCCTGCGCGGCTCCTGTTCTTCATCAGGCTAACAATTAAGTCGTTCGCGCGCACGTACGACTTATTTACTATATTCTTCCTTGTGTATATTCTGAAGTATGATGAGTAGCCTGTGTTAGATGTGAGTTTTGCATCATTAATTTATTGTTTTTGTCTCCTAATAAAATTTGGAATTAAAATATTGCCTACATTTGTAACAGCAATAATTATCACCCCTAGCCTGGCATGAAAGAGACCAAAAGAAAGATTCAGTCCTTGAGCTCAAATCTTACAAACATGTACTCTCTACGTTTAACAATATACAATGCTTCGACAAGACACGGGCTCTAATAACTAACTTTGATCATCAATTTTTCAAAGTAACATGTTAGTTACAAGTATAAAAATATTATATTCCTAAAGTAATTGTGATAACAAATCTGATGGTACCATTTTCATATGATCAATATCTAAATAGCTTTGTACATGTTAGCGGGAAATTTGTCCATTCAAATTCTAAAACGTTATGTATTTCTAAAAGGAGGGAGTATCAACCTTGAAGCATTCAACATGGATGCAATATTATACTCCCTCTGTTTCGCTATATTTGTCTATAGCCTCGGTAGTATCCCTTTCAAAATATTTATCTATTGAGAGAATTAAAAGTGTAGTTATTGTAATATTTTCATTCTCTACCTCTACTTAATTGCTTTGGAGAGGTTAAGTGGTTGTGATATGTCATTTAATAGGGGGTATATACGGTCATTTCTTATTAACTTTTCTTAGACTTGGGCCTTATGGCTTATTTTTCACTGTTTGGTACTATAACTGGTTTATTTTGTACTATAGCTGCTGGTGGCGTTTTGGTCTAATTAAATTTAAAAATATTAAAAATAAAAAATAGCTTAGCTCATCACGGACAATATAAAGAAATAGAAAAAAGAAAAAGCCAAAAACCAAAAAAAGCTAAAAAAACTAGAAAAATGATGAAATTAAGAAACTAGAAGCCAAAAGTTCAACAAAGAAACCAAAATAAATAGGACCTTAGTGTTTTTTTTTATTTATGCGGACAATGGGCGTGGACAAATGTAGTAAAATAGAGAGAGTAGCTGATTAAGTAGCAAATTTGTTGTCAATGAATGCTACGTTGATAAGAAGATCAGCAAGTCTACTCAAATCTCTGCACTACCCAGAAGTAAGGTACGACACCGCTCCTTGAAACAAAAAGTCGAACTAGAAGACTCATATAGATTTATTTCTATCTCTTGAATCTCCATAGCTACATACGCTTAGGACGGTTGGGAGTGTGGAAGGGGGGAAAAGTTGGGACTTGGGCAGCATCTTCTTAGGGGTTGTTTGGTTTGAGGAATAGAGCGGGATGAAATGGGATGGTTCATTTGACCAAGTCTATCCATGTGTTTGGTTTGTGAGATGGAAGTTGGATGAAATGATACAAAGCGGGATGAGCATATTAAAATTTAGAGAATATTCCTCTAGATGTGTACCATATGGTTCCAAGTTTTTTGTGGAACCATCTCATCTGATCCATTCCATTTGACTTTCATCGCTCCAATCAAACAGCCTCTTAATTAGAATGAAAGCGATAGTGGCCTTCTCTTGTCCATATAATCCTGGTGGACACCCCAAGGCAAAGAAAAGGATTACCCATCCTTTCACAATTTGCTCCCTCGGTCGCATCAAACCGCAGATATTTCCATGGCTGTCACTAATTTGTAGGACCTTACAATGTAATAATTATGCGTGTGCAGAGGGGTTAGACTTGAATTCCTGGGAATAATTCAAAAAACGACCGACAAGTTAAGAGGAATTTTCAATCCCCGCATAGGCGACTTCCTTCATCACTCAGGAGCACCTTCACAAGTCTTTTTTGTTTCCCATCAAACATAAAATAAAATATTGAAATTATGTTCCGCTCATGCATGTTGCCTTTTCTATTTGAAAATCTTGCAAAATTTATGCTTTACACGATCCATCTGCTATATCTTCTTTAATTTTACATTAATCAAACAAAAACTTTAAAGTTGAGTTAAGTCAGGAAATTCACAAAGTCGATTTTCACACTATACTATTTTCGTTTGTCAAAGAAAATGATAATGAGATGGGCTGAGATTTTTTCCTCAAAAGTTATTTTCAAACATTGCCATTGATAGCCACGTGCCCACTTGCAACTCATATGTCACAGTACACTAGTTATGTACTCGTGCGTCGCAACAAAACTAATTAAATGTATAGATAATCATGCTATAGAAGATAGTTGCTTTGATCGGTTGGAAAGTAGAGAATGGTAAGAAGTTAAAAAAAATAGAGCGGTGGAGGAGAATTGACGTACAACCACCAACTCATTCTTTTATAATAGTAATGATAATCGTCATCTTCACGACGACAGGCCAGTGGCATGATGGTGGTAGTAAGGGTATTTGCTCTTACCCGTCCAGGGTACCCTTGTGCTTTCGAAAGTGTTTGCCAGTGTTTTGTAAGGTCCTCAACCTCCGCCATTTGCGCCATATGTAGCTGGACGGATACATGTGTACACTACTATAAAAGAGGCTAAATTGGACACTTACATCACAGATGGTTCCTAGGAACTGTCTGTGCTGTAAGTATTACAGACGGTTCATACGAATAACCGTCTGTGGTATTTTCACAGATGGGTTTTAATACAAACCGTCGGGTTTTAATATAAACCGCCTGTGAAGTATTACTGATGGTTCTAGATAACAACCGTCTGTGATAATGGTAGATATCATAGATGGTTCTTATCAAGAACCGTCTGTGATACTTCACAGACGGTTTGTATCAAAAACCGTCTATGATATGTTTTCCGCCTTGCAATCCCCCAAAATTTCACAATTTCCCGCCTGAGTCCTAGTAGGATTCAATTTTGAGACACTTTTCAGTAAAATGGGCATAACTTTTGCATACAGTGTCCGTTTTCGACGTTCTTGTACTCGTTGGAAAGTTAACGACGAGCCCGATCCAAAAACAATGACCCGCTTGTGCTAGTAGCCTTCTAAGACCCTCAAAATTGGTAATATTTAGCCCTAAATTTGCATTGCAAGTTTTTTGTTTCTGTTTTTTGCCAAAATTTTCAATCTTCCCTTTGGAATTTGGGTTTTGTCTCAGCTGCAAAGTTGTAGATTTCGTCAAAACCTTTCAAACGAGTATATATAAGCCTTTGCTATTTTATAAGTCTTATATAAACCATATAAGACTTTGCTATTTTATTTTTTTAGACTAGCTATTTATATTATACCGATATATTGTCTTTGTGATATCATAGACGGTTTTTGTTATGAACCGTTTGTGATGTCTCTATCACATATGGTTTGTAATTCGAACCGTCTGTGATGTCCCACCACGTCACCAATCCGCATCATATCCCTCAGGATCTCGATCTCATCCGTCTATTCTCTCCGCATCGAATGGCAGGCACCATTCTCCTCCCCACCTTTCGCCCCTTATTAACCCCCTCTCCCTACTGATGAACCAATACCACCTGTACTACTCCAACTCATTTGTGCGCGGCAAGGGTAGGAAGGGTTTGGCAAGAGCGACTGAAATTTCACTTAAAGCAAGATGGAAACGAAGAAGGCAATGACAAGATGGAAATGAAGAAGGCTGGCATAGAAGCTATTGATTTTGTCATAGAAGCTAAAAATTGTGTTCGTTACCTTTTATTTCTACTACATGAAAATTTTTCTGCACCACTTGTTTTAGATTATACTTTAATGTACTGTAAGCATTTTTTTGAATTTATAGCTGTGAAGTTTATCTTTGTAAAATTATAAGTGTCCTCTTATGTATGCAGTGCTATGGGTAACCTACTTGATATCTTGTGATGTTGTAATGGTAGATTCTAATCTTAATGAAAATAGAATGTGTTGTTGTGTTTGTTGCTGTATTTGCTTGTTTTCAAATGATATAGTTAACATTTCCTGAGGCTAACCGAAAAATAGAAAATTTTAGGTATAGAATGAATTATCACAGACGGTTTTGTGGTATAAACCGTCTGTGAAGAATTATCACAGACGGCTCGAACAAAAAACCGTCTGTGATAGGGAAGTATCACAGACGGTTCTATATACCAACTGTCTGTGATACTCACACATCACAGACAGTTGGTAGCTAAAACTGTCTGTGATAGTATTTTTCACAGACGGTTCTAGTTATAAACCGTCTGTGATGTAGTTATCACATACGGCTCACAAACCGTCTGTGATAACTTCTGATTATCACTGATATATAAATTCAGACGGTTCAAAAAACCATCTGTAATGACCTCTTTTTGTAGTAGTGGTATGTGCGTGTTCAGAGGGGTTAGACTTGGATTCCTGGGAATAATTCAAAAAACGACCGACAAGTTAAGAGGAATTTTCAATCCCCGCATACGCAACTTCCGTCATCACTCATGAGCACCTTCACGAGTCTTTTACTGATTAAAAAGTATATACTGTTGTTTTCCATCAAACATAAAATAAAATATTGAAATCATGTTCCGCTCATGCATGTTGCCTTTTCTATTTGAAAATCTTGCAAAATTTACGCTTTACACGAATCCATCTGCTATATCTTCTTTAATTCTACATTAATCAAAGAAAAACTTTAAAGTTAAGTCAGGAAATTCACAAAGTCAATTTTCACACTATACTGTTTTCGTTTGTCGAAGAAAATGACAATGAGATGGGCAGAGATTTTTCCTCAAAAGTTATTTTCAAACATTGCCATTGATAGCCACATGCCCACTTGCAACTCATCACAGCAAGGCGATGATGTTGGTTCACACTCCAAGGTGGCGACATCAAGTCGTTCAAATGGGGCTCTTTCAAAGGAGGCAAGCAACAGAGGTAAAGAAGCAACCAAATCTGATTCTAGCACGTTCTCCACCGCTAGAACAAGTCAAATAGAGTACTTCAAGTGTAAGGGCAGGAGTCACATGATGAGCGATTGCCCAAATGCAAGGAAGGTGTTACTCACACATGAGGGATATGCCACGGAGGGCGAAAGCGAGGAATCTGAACATGACGATGAGAAATTCAATGATTCTCCGCAAGACGTTGTGTATTGTGATCCTAGGGTTGGTCCAACTTTGATGACTCATAAGGTGGATGGTGACAATAAGCTAATTGTTGAGAAGGGGCAGCGACGTGGTGTTTTTCAAACCCAATGCATGATCAAAGGCAAACGGTGCAAGCTTATAATCGATAATGGAAGCTACAACAATGTGATCAGCAAGGACGTAGTCGATGCACTCTCATTAACCACATGGCATCATCCTAAGCCCTACTATATGCAATGGCTTCACAATGTTGGTAAGCTGAAAGTTACTCATAAAGTTCACGTGCCGTTTTCAATTGATGGATATGAAGACAAGGTGGAGTGTGACGTCGTGACTATGCACATGTGTCACATCATGTTGGGGCGTCCGTGGCAGTTTGATCGCAATGTTACACACCAAGGGAGAGCCAATCGCTTCACTTTTATGCATAAAGGTGTATTTCAATCTTTGCTGACCAAGAGAGATGAGGAGATTATTTCTGACATTGCCATCAAGGGCAAGGAGCTTGTGAAGATTACCACAAAACCGAGGACAGTTTCGCTTGAAGGGGGAGGGGATGATGTGGCCAAGAGGAAGACACAAGATCAATCAAGCTCTCGTGATTGCAGTTCTGTCAATTCTGAGGTTTCTAAGATACACAAAATACATATTTGCAATGCTAATGAAGTCTACTTTCCAAAAAAATCAAACGGCGCTTGATTTGGAGCTTCCTACATAAAGTTATGGCAATTTCATTGGAAGTTGCACGAGCTGTCCGGAGAGACGCGCGAGACTTGCCAAACATAAGGAGTCCGGGTATTGCAATGCAAGTAAGGATAAAATCCAACCACACCATGGCTTTCTAAAGGTTGAGAAGGATTCCTTTTCAGGTTCCAAATGGATTTGGAAGCCCCTTGAACAAGAAAACAAAACATATAAAGATTTGAAACCGATTCGGACTCGGATTGGGACAGCTGGCAAGACAGATACTAAAACGTCCATAACTTTCACAAACGGAGTTCGATTTGGGCGTTCTTGGACTCGTTGGAAAGATATTTTGAAGCCCCACACAATGGATGAGGTGCCAGCCACGGAATCCTCATGGTTAAGTGGCAAATTGAGAGAGAAACCAGAGGTAGCAGTTTAGGTATTTCCTTTTTAGTTCGTATTAGAGTTTGTTTCGGCCTTAGGCCAAGTAGTGCGTGAGTTGTAATCAAGGGCGTGCATTGTGCACCAATATAAGGCCAGGGCCTTAGCCCCATGGTAACGCAAGCTATGATATGATAAGTTTTTAGACTCATGAAATAAAGGAGAAAATCGCCATGATGGTTGGTGGCGGACAAATTGCGTGATTGCAAGGTTTTCTCGTTTGGAGTTTGCGAAGTTGGTGCAAGGCAAGAATAGGAAATTCTTGAGATTGCCCATAGAATCTACAAGGTTCATCTCTTCTAATTCGTGTCTTCTTGCTAAATTCACGGTTTGGGGAGTTCGGCGGATTGCTTCTAGTGTGCGCCTTGCATACTAGTGCAAATTGCCTTATCAATATTGTTTGCTGCATCAAGACAAGGAGAAGACTCTATCCAAGGAGAAGGAACCTCGCTGATCGTACCGGGAAAGATCGGGCCATCCCTACGCATCAACTAATCCTTAGTTGGTCCGCATCAATTGAGGCCAGCGGGAGGTGGAGCGAGGTGTGGCAGTGCCGGGCGGGGCTTAAATAGGGGCCGGGGAGGGGAGGGTGGCCGCGAATTGCTCGCCGGAGGAGACGTGGGGTGGCAGCGGTTACGGGGAAGGTGGGGATCGGGTGCGGGAGTAGGGGAACGGCGCGCGACGTGCGAGGGAGGAGAGGGAGGTGGGCACCGCATGCGGGAAGGCGGGGGAGAGTGGAGGCCGAGACAGGCAGAGTGGTGGTTGCGGCCGGGTGGCGCGAGGAGAGAGAAGACCGCGCGGGGAAGACGCGCCTGACAGGCGGGCCCCACGCTCTGCTCTCCCTCCATCCCTGTAGCCGCCGCCACTCTCTTCCCCCTCCTCATCCTCCTCTCCACAGCCGGTTGAGAGCAGCACCAGCAGCCGCGCCGGTGCTCAGGGCCACTCCAAGCCCCATCCACCGCCACCCGTCTATCCTCCGAACCCCTCGTATGCTTGTACCTACATCGACCATAGCTTTCCTTAGGTCCTCGTGGTGACAACCGCACCGCTAAGGCCCCTAGGGATGTCTTGTGCTAATCAAGTGCACACAGGTCGTGGTGCCCTATGAGTAGGTTGGACTGTCTTTGCTAGCCTTGTTTGAACAACCATCTCGTGCGTCTCTTCTTCCCATCCTCATCCATTACCATGACTAGTAAGTTGCTCGTGCGTTGCAACGGAAAACCAAACAAAAGTAATACGTACTATCAAATATACATGTTCAAGCAAAACATACATGTTCATACTCGTAAATAAATCAAGCATCATATTAGTTAAAGAAAGATGAGAGCCTTCATTTAACAAAGATAGAACACACTAATAAAATATAATAAAAAACAAATTAAATATGTTATGTTCCAAAACTAATTTGAAACACTGCACTGATGGCTGCACTACTGGCAACCAAAGAAATAGGGGACATTTGTTCACTTCAGATGAAAAGCAGCATTGTACTGCACAGAAAGAAGAAAATATAAACTTGCTGGCAAGGTTATCACCCAATGGACCAAAAGGAAATGTATTTACTTCAAATAGAAAATGGAAAGTAATGCTTAGCCCATTTATCCCATGACAAATGCTGGTGTACATAGCATGCTAAATAATCAGATATGTGAGGTAGGACAGTGATAATACTATTCCACCATGAAATTAAACACCTATCAAACCAACCTTTGGCTAAATGTAAACAAAAACAAAAGCAAGAAACCCGAACAAATTCGAAAAGACATAATGAGAAAGGGACAAGGGCAATAGCCAATATACAAATCCTATGTAGCACGGACACGCCGCAAAACTGCCGTATCCGTGTCCGACACCGTGTCCGACACGGATACGACATGGACACGTCTTGGACACGTGTCGGCGACATATCGGCCGATTTTAGAATTAATTTTAATTATTAAAATTCTCGACACGTATCGGACACACTAAATATACGAGTCGGACACAGCATGGACACAACCGGCCCAGGAATGGCCCAAGACACGGCCGACCCATAACACACGCACGGGCGTTGCCCTAACCATAACCTCTTAGCTCCCGAGCGCGTCATCCCCATCGCCCGTTTGCGCCGCCGCCCGCTCCCGCCGGCTCCCACACCTTGCCGCCACCCGCTCCTGCACCTCGCCGTTGCCCGCTCCCGCCGGCTCCCACACCTCGCCGCCGCCCTTCGGCTTTCTCCCCATGTGCCGCCGGCTTCCTCCCCACGCGCCGCCAGCATCCCCGCTCCACCAAGGTATCATCTCCCCGCTCCTATCCTATCCTATGTTTGTGATATAACTTGACGTCAGGATTAACAAAACAATTCATGAGGTACATATTCCAAGTATACACTTTACAAATTACAAGTTTACAATTTACATTATTTCAGTTTAATAAGCATGTGGAAACATAGAAAATAATACATATATATAATTTATTTATTATTTAAATATATATAGCTGTGTCGCCGTATCGGTATTTTTGGGAAAACGGCAAATTCCCGTGTCGGTGTCGTGTCGACGTATCCGTGTCCGTGCATCATAGTACAAATCTCAAACGTCCCTCAGTGTGTTTTTCAGGCTAAAACAAGGGTTGGAGTGATGCAGAGTATCCAAATGTTCTGAAGCAGTAAGCAGAAAGTTTGAGGTCACTCCACTTGTTAGCACCTAAGCTCTAAGCAATAACTTATCTGACCTTGCAAGAGGGCCATATTTTACAAATAACAAATATAAATATATGGCCTTGCAGATCATACCACATGCGATTTATCCCAAGAAAGAAAAGATGAAAAATACTGCCAACTGACTACGATTAACACATCAAAGATTAGCTACCTTGACTGCCAACTGACCGTCCAAGGCGCAGCACCACCAACATTAGCAAGTGATTGAACAGGCTGCAAGAGAGGTGATCGTGGGCTCTAATTTGATACCCACAGCTACCTTGATTGCTCAAAGGTCTGCTTATTTCAGCAATGGTTTATCATCATCGACCCTCGTAAGGATTACATTTCTTCATTCTAGAGAGAAGGGTCCATTACCATCAGATGGTTGTCTCGAATATATAGGTGGCAATAGCTTCAAAGATGAACACAGAAGAAAAATATGCAAAATATACTGGCACAGAAGCACCATTAATAGTAAAATAGCATTGAGAGGGCTCAGCTTCACCTTTGCTTGATCATACAAAGCCAACCCTCACATCTCTTGCTGCACAATCTATTCATCCTAATGTAGTTGGAGCTGTGCTGGTTATCACTTATCAGTGGTGGGTGCTGGTTATCACTCATCAGTGGTGGGGCCAAGAATTATAGAAAATGGGGACCAAGTAAGTCTTACAAAGTTACAATGCAACAATATTTGATCAGAATGACCGTCCTAGGCACAGAACCACCCACATTAGCGAATGATCGAATAGGCTCCAAGAGAGGAGAGGGTCGGCTCTAATTTGATACACACAGCTGCCTTAATTGCTCAAAGGCATGCTTCTCAGAAAAGGTTTATCGTCATCGCCCCTCATCAGCATTTCGTTCCTTCATTCTAGGGAAATGGATCCGGGTCCATTTACACATCAGATGGCTGCCTCAAATGCTCAAAGGCAAGCATCCTTACGTGATCATTGTTGCCCATTGACAGCAGGAGTAGCGAATCAAAGCATCAGAAATGAAGAAAGTCCTCGAAAAAAATCCTAAATCAAGATATTGAGGAATGCATGGTAGATTGTTACGAGTCTATGACCAATATATGACAACCTTCCTGCTATCGAAAACTTTGCTTGGATATCCTTCTTGTAACAACAAAACAAAAGGCCAAGTGAAAACTCAAATAGGTAATTTTCTACCATATGCGCCCATCAAATACTCACTTTGGTCAAAACCACATTTAGGATGAACATAAATTTGTTCTATACAAGCTAACCAAAAGCAACAAAATTTTATAGAAGCTATTAGAAACACAATATTTAAATTCATTTAATAATCAGGATGTTGTAGCAAGTCTTATGACATATATTACAATAGAAATTTCATGGAACTCACTTTTAGTATTTCACTGTTGACAATTAAAGCTTTGTCTACAAATAGTAGCAGAAGCTGAGAGAAAAAAGGTCATACCATCTAATAAGTACTCAGGAGCTACATGACCCAGGGTCCTGGAAAGCTTCAGATTCCCTTTGCAAATATACCAACCAGTCACTGCAAGGCCAAAATTCTACAATCTGCACAAATGAGGAAATGAACATTCACAATTTTTACTTCCTTCCAATACAGGGGAAAAAAATAATTAACATCTTATCTACTCTATGAAGCATCCATCAGGAGGAGCTGAAATTTCACCTCGGCCGACCAAACCCCCGACTCGGAAGCCGCATCAGACGCCACTGTATGGTTCCCAGCCATTGCCGCCACTGAATGCAAGGCAATGGAATGGCGGAGGCGGCACCCTAGAGGTGGGGAACTGACTTAGAGGCACTGGAGGCAGTTCATGAGCTTTGTCAAAGTTGAGAGAGACATCGAAGTCCTTAGTATGTCTGATGGACCTGAACATCTGTACGAAAGAAACAAATAGCAAGCCAGTTTATATATATATATTTCAAATATAGTAAGAAAAGTTAACCTACAAGGCTACAACTATAACTCTATAAGTCAAAAGAATAACGAATTTGCTAACCTTTATTGGCATTTTCTTCATCCTCGGCACCAGTACTTGATCAATACTTTCATCTTTGACATAATCTGGGCCATCTATTTCAAGCACGAAACTGTAAGTAGAACCATCAATCATCCCCAGCTTACGGTTTAACTTAATTCCATCACTTAAGTTAGCAGCATGCAGTGAGGCACCCAGAACAATTGCTTCATCAGCATCAAGATGCTTATCGAGCTCACTCCGTCCCAGGAATTCCTGCAGCTTGGCCTGTACCAGGAGAATACAAATGAACTCAGTGAGCTAAAATGTGGCAAATGATAAACATTGCACTAAAACACTAACGAATGGTGAATGATGGAATTAGATAAGGCGTGTAACTCTATTTCGGAAGTAAAATAAAGTCCTATATGTGACTAACAGTGGTTTAAAACCCCTTTGAGAAGTGACAACAAATATAACAAGTGCAAAGCACTGAATTGAATTCATGATGAAAGCTTCTCTGTGAAAAAGTGAAATGAAATATAAAGCAGGCAATCATGTGCTTCACATGCAACCAGGTTATAATAGTAGTTTAGTTTCTCTGAGCATGAATGGGTGCATGGAAAAAGTTCTCATTACAGCGCTCAATGCAAATCAAGTAGAAGCCTAAAATGATAACTAAATTTAATCACCTGCAATTTTGGTACCCGATAGCTCCTCCTATTAGCTCTACAGCATAGATTACATGGCAGGCAAAGTTTGAAATTTTAACGATACATTACATGTTTTGTGTTTTTCAACCAAAAAAGTTAGTGCCTCTTATGAATCAGTACAACAGACAATTAACCCTTCACGAAGCTAGGTTGCAACCAGAATTCCTAAGCCTAATAGCCGTAACCAAAATCCCTAAAACCTAATCTCAGAACAAATAGCCCTCGCAAAAATAACTAAAAAAAATCTCAGAACAAAATCAAATAGCCACAAGGCCGCAGAGGATTACCATGCCCCAAGCGAGATCCAATTTTCCTGGGTTAACAACAAAGCCAGCAGATTTCCGGGTACACTTTAGGTCGATCGATTGGCACTCACCTGGTCGCGTCGGGAGTCGGCGAGTCGCGGCGCCGGAGACGGAGCAGCTGCGGATCTGTGGGAGGGAGGCGGCCTCGGCGGTGTCCCCCACCTGAATCCCAGCAGTTAGATCTGCTACGTTGGAGACGGAGGCGGGAGGGACGGAGGGCTGACGGGGGCGCGGGCCCGGCCGGAGGCGGAGGTTGCGTGAAGCGGCAGCCGCTGGTGCAAGAGGAGGGAGAGGCCGAGGCGGAGGACGGGGGCGGGGCGGCGCGCGCGGAGCTTGCGCGCGAGGCAGAGGTACTCCCACGCCCCGCCGCCGCCGTGCTCCGCCTGCTCCTCCAGCCGCAGCAGCCAGGCCTCCTTCGCCGCCGCCGTCGCAGCCGCCATGGGTGCGGGGAGAGTGGAGAGGAGGGATCGACTCGGCCAGCAGCAGGTGGAGAGGACTCGGGCGGACCGGACGGGCTCTGTTTGTTCCGTTTTCGTGCGGCTTCGGAGTTGTTCAATGATGTGCATGATCCGGCTTCGGAGCAGGTGGAGGATCGCCGCCGCGCCGCCGCCCTGGTGGGAGAGGGGGAGTCCGCGCGGGGTGGGGAGGATCGCAGCCGCGCCGCCGCCGGGGGAGAGGGGGAGTCGCGCGCGGGGTGGGGAGGATCGCCGCCGCGCCGCCGCCCTGGTGGGAGAGGGGGAGTCGCGCGCGGGGTGGGGAGGATCGCCGCCGCGCCGCCGCCGGGTGAGAGGGGGAGTCGCGCGCGGGGTGGGGAGGATCGCCGCCGCGCCGCCGCCGGGTGAGAGGGGGAGTCGCGCGCGGGGTGGGGAGGACGCCGCCGTGCCCTAGGGTTCCTGCGTGCGGGAGAGGAGAGGAGGAGTCGGTGAGTCGCGCGTGGGAGATGGGGGAGAGGGGGAGTCGCAGGGTGGGCGTGGGATGGGGCGCGGGATGGGTTGATCCAAACAACCTGGGCCGTTGGATATGAGTGGGTAAGGAGAGAGAAAGGTGGGAATTGATCCTTGATCGTTGATTTCACTGGTTGGTTTTCCTGGGGACACGAATTGGTGTGGACGCAGAAAAACTCATGACTGCTGGGGGCACAATTTGAGGTGGTCGTAGGAAAGAACTGAACTGGTGGATTTTAGGGGTAGAAGAGACGAGTGGGTCGAAGGACAGTAGACTGCTACTCCCCGTTTGTTTCCTTTCTTCGGTTTTCGCCGTTGCCATGGCGGATAGATCGAAGAATAGTAAGATCCGACACTAGTCCCCCTCTCTTGTTGGTCCGACTCTTTCAACCTCCGTCCACTACCATGACGTGTAGGTCGAAGGATCACGGACACCTTACATCTATCTTCCCCCTTTCTCCCTTCTCAATCCTCGCTAATCTAGTAAGGCGTGGATCGAGCTTCCATGTTCCATTCCTTTGATTCCCGTCGACTGCTATGGCGAGTGGATCAAAGGAAAGTAGACCCCATAGCCCTATTCCCTTTTGTGCTACGCTCTTCTCGGCTCCCGACCTTGATATGTCATGCGGATCGAGAGGACCCAAAGCCCAATCCTCTATTCTCGAGTTCTAACCTCTTTTGCTTCCGCCTATTGCCATGGCGTGCAAGCCGAAGTGCCATGGGACCCAACCCTGAGTTCTTGCTTCGCGTTGTTGTTCGCTCGTGTTCAATTGCCGTTATAGATGTGACTTGTGGGTTATAAGGCTACATGGCCAAAACCCTATTGCTTGTGTTCTAGTTCCACTCCCCTCGGTTCCCGTCGATTGTTGTGGCGAGTAAGCCGAAGGATCACGGAACTCTATCTGCTCCTCCCCTCTTCATCCTCTCTTCGGTCCCCGTTGATCACCGTGGCGAATGGATCGAAGGACCCGAAACCTACTCTCCTATATCCCCGGTTCCACTTTTTCTCGGCTTTCATCGAGTCCATGATGCACAAGTTGAAGGACTGTGGAACCCTTCCATCTAGTTAGAGCTCGTCTCTCTACCTCTCTTTATCGCGATCTTCTCGGTTCCCATCAATCGCCATGACGCCCGGATCGGAAGGTCGTAAGCCGTGGTGTTGCTTAGGACGAGCTAGGGTCTAAGCCTTGATTCTTGAAGCCGTACAGGTCGACAAGGTCGGCCCGGGAAGTATTGGCTATTCCAAGGTTGTGACCCGAGCTTGTGCTTAGCAGACAACCACTTTCATATCATTTTAAGCCCAAGGATCGGACTCGCTTCGCGAGGGCTAAGCTTGTTTACCCGTGGTGTTTATTGGAGTTATTCGACCTTCTTCATGCCGCTATCGTTGTTTGGGAGTTATTGGTTCTTGTTGGCGCTCTTTTATTGCGACTTGTTTCGAACCATTGGATCTTATGGTTTAGGGATTGATCGCTCTTTCGCTTGTTTGTCGCTCTATCGTGGTAGTTATATCGAGTGTGACGTTGTTCGAGCCGATGCCCAATGAAGGGAGGAACGCGGACGACAGCAAGATGGAAACGACTACGTATATATCTACAAACGAACAGGAACAGGTGCCACGTCCCACCCAACCTCGTAGAATCCCATTAGGCATGCAATAGAATGCTAGCGCTTTACTTTCTGCAATTATCTTGTGATAGGTTGCATGGTAGAATTGCTTGAAGCCTATACCTTGTCGCAATCTTACTCCTGCACACCCGCTGATAGGATAGACGCTCGCTTACATACACTTGCTATTTACTTCTACTACTATGCGTGATATCTGGCGATGTGATGCATAGTGGAGACATGCTTGTGTGTGGACTAGGCACTTGGTGCCACTGCTATGGTTTATATTATGGGAGAGAGATTCTAGCGTGTGTCTTGGGTGTGTGGTGAGGGTCGAGTCGACCAGACAGGGCGCTACGACGAGTCTTGGACGAGTCTTGCCAGGAGAGTGTGACCTGAGCCTCTCTAAGGAGTGCCTGTGGCAGGCGCATGTGAGCTGAGTAGTTCCCGGGGGTGAGACTCTCCGCGAGACGAGTCCCCGGGAAGGTGGTGCGGTCGAGGGCACGGGAGGTAGAGCTTCCCACTTGAGGAGATGTCTTGTCTGGTCCTTCTAAGGACTGAGTTGGGAGAACCGGTCCATAGGAACCCTTCGTGCACGCCACTCGCTCCCGTTTGGGCGGGGGACGGATGTGATCTATCTAGGGCGATACCACTACTGCATAGGATGTAGGTGATAGTGTAGGGAGGCAAGGGCGTATCCTCTAACCCTCCCGAGACCGCGTAGTGACCACTGAGAGGCCCGGTACTACGTCTCACAGTCTCAGCGTGCCGGTGGGACTCCGGGGTGACTCAGGGCTGAGTTGTAGGGTGGTATCGTACCGGGTGGATGGCAGCCCGGAATCAGCCTAGACAGGGGCCACTGTCGATGATGGTGATCTTGTGGGTACAGGTGTATACGCTCTGCAGAGTTTGATCGATCTATACGTATAGCTGTGTCCACGATCATGGACATTCCTATGTTTCTCGCTTCACTTGACTAGAGAGTGGTGTCTTCTTCTCTTCCCCCTGGGTTGGATAAGGATCCGGCCCGAGGCCGTTGAGGCAAGGACGAGAGGGAGTCGTCCTTGTCGCCTAGAGAGCGTGGTGGTGAGATGTGAGAGTGTGGTGTGACTGTGTGGGATATGGGATGGGTGGATGGATGGATGGCGTAATACTTGGTGGATATTTATACCTTGATGATGAGATATGCATAGGAAACCCACAGCCAAATAATAGGACCTCTTTCCTTACCCTTGCATTCCACATACCACATAGCAAAGCAAGCATAGGGTGGGAAACAGTGGCCAGTACGAATCGTACTGAAAGTTGTTGACACAGGTTGGAGCCGACTACGACAACAACGGCGGAGATTAGAAGGATTAGGTGGTCTTGTTCTACGCTCAAGCTGCCTGAGGATTATAGAGTCTTTGACCCGCTGTCGTGCTACGCTTTACTCTGATGATGTTGATCTGTGTGTGTTTTCCGCCAAGTGTGGCGTTGTACTAAAATGTAAAACCATGAGTTGTAGCCTCCTTTACACTTGTAACCGTATTGTATGAACTGTGGTACCAGCTGGATAATGATAATGTGATGGCATGAACTTCCTGGGACTATCACATTATATTGTAATCTGTGGATTTCCCTTTGAGGAAATCGCGGGTCGTTTCAATTATCTTGATAAGCATTATGAGCCGATTGTCTCTGATAACTTCTAAAGAATTCCTCTCCATAATCTTTTGCAATATTTGGAGCTACAGGTGCAATCGGCTGAGACAATGGAGGAACAGGCACAGATTGTGTTGTAACTGGTGGTGAAGTGTGCTGGAACGGCATTGTTCTGACTGCATCGGACGTCTCTGGTACCTCCATTGGTCTCTTGTCTGCTCTTCCAGCTGCCGATGTACTAGTATCAGTCAATATCGTTCCATGATTTTCTTGCATCACAGTGCCGCTCATTGAATCCCAGATTGCCTTCTTGACAGTATTAGTGAAGATCCCTGCTTGATTGAGCAAGGCGTTCTGGACAGCATCATGAACAACATCCTTTAGTATTTTCTTGTCTGCATCAGTAGCCTTTTCCTGATCTATTTCTTGTTGAGTTAATCCTCTTGGCAAATTTCCTTTCTGATAAATTTTATTCCTAGTTTTGCCAAAGGATTGTAAGCACTTGACTCTGAATTCTTCTATAGATTGGTCTACTAAAGCCCTTTGTTCAGCAGTCAACTCATCGTATGAAATCTGCACTTCATCTTCAGCCATATTTGACGATTGTAGTCCCACTGGGCGTGCCAAAAATATGTCGACGCTGAAATTAGGTTCAGGTCAACACACGACAGACCTGAGAGATTTGCTTAGCTCTAGTGCAGGATCTGTCGATTTTGGATCGTCGATGTTGGGGTGCTGGCGTGCCAGTCAATTTAACCTGCAATTGACAAGGAAAGAAAGATAATCAGTAGTTTAGGATGGAACGTATCGGCTTGGATTCCGAATAGTTCCATAAGCTATCAGCTAAGGAGCCGATAACATTAAAGCATTGACTAAGGAGTCGATATCGTTACTCCGTAGATACAGAAGTGTATGCCATCGGCTATTGGTCCGATGAGGGCAGTAACGAATATAGCCGACGAATAAGATTATAAAATCATGCAGCATGGTTCATCGGCTGTATGATCGTAGCAAGCAAGTAATATTCCACCTTAATTGTAAATAAATCTATATATAAACTGATAGAACCTAATCTATTGTCACCACCAATTAGGTCAACTTTGATGCAGCGTTGGCAGCAGGGTGATAGACTTAGATCTTAAGAGTCGATAGATTGAAATACAATAAAATAGAATATTAGAAGCAAGCTAAAAGGACTAAGATTAAAGTATCATCGGCTTCTAAAAGCACTCTATTTACACTTAAGTAAATAGAACAGTCGACAGGTTAGCAGATTTATAAGATGTTAGCCGATGATACTCTAAAATTAGTCGAATAAATTGTGATTTTACTAGGCCTAACAAGAGATCAAATGATGCAGCCTTGCCAAACGTAATAAAATCGATAACTAGATTAAAGCCAGATCTAATAAGAGGTCAAACGATGCAACCTTATTAAATAAGATCTTAATCAAAGGTTTTGACAAGTATCTAATCTAACACGAGGTCAATCTGATGCAGCCTGTTAAACTTGATACGAGTCGATAACTAACGGTACTTACGAGCAAACCCGAGATCAAAGATGATGCGGCCTTATTTGCCGAAGAACTCGTCGAATTCTACTTTACTCCTACTCCTAAGAAAAAGTGGCGTGATGTCGAAAGTTGTATTGTATTGATTGGATTGTCAGTTTACAATGACTTGGGCACATATTTGTACCCTAAGCCGATACAATCCTAGTCGTCTACGACTAGGGCTTATTCTAAAATTCTAATTGGACACGACTAATTTTACATAAGGAAACTAAACCATCAAATTACCCAGGGATCCTACAATTCCCCCTTTTATCAAATCTCGCTGCTTCTAGCCGATCAGAATAGAATCCGGCTTTTAAGAAATCCACCAGCTTCCATATATCTTAGTTTTTCCAAATTCTGGTGTCAACAACATGTGTCCGGCATGAGATATAAAGGTTGAGCGACTAAGCATACTACCTGTTGTAGGGGTGGCCCCCACCTAAACCCAGCAGGCCCGTTAGAAGACTGTAAGGACCAGAGTAGAACATGCGTAATGACTCAAATACCCCTAGTAGGGATAACCTGATGTAAGGGCATAATTGTAAAATCGCTCCCCATGTGTATATATACGAAACACCAGCCATGGGGGGAGAGGCAGGGACATTACACGCTACATCCTCACTCCCCACTACCATCTCTCTCTCTGTTTGGTCTGTAACCACAACAGTTGGCGCCGTCCGTGGGGAAGGACGAGGACAAGCCCGAAGATCGAAGAAGGAGATGGCACCGAAAAAAGCTTCATCGACAGCGGCGAAGGGAAGGAAGACGGTCGGGTCGGAGTGGCGCGTGAACACCAGGGCCTCGGCGTCAGCTACCGCGGGCGCGAGCGCCGGCGTCCGCGCGATGACGACACCCGACCCCGCCACTGCGACGACGACACCCGACCCCGCCACCGCGACGATGACACCCGACCCCGCCACCCTCGCTGCCACGCTCGCCGGTAACGCGGACCAGAGGGCTGGTGGTAGCCGTAATGAAGCGACCGGCAGCCTGGGACCTCGGGAGGCGATAGTTCCTGTTGTAGGGTGGCCCCCACCTAAACCCAGCAGGCCTGTTAGAAGACTGTAAGGACCAGAGTAGAACATGCGTAATGACTCAAATACCCCTAGTAGGGATAACCTGATGTAAGGGCATAATTGTAAAATCGCTCCCCATGTGTATATATACGAAACACCAGCCATGGGGGGAGAGGCAGGGACATTACACGCTACATCCTCACTCCCCACTACCATCTCTCTCTGTTTGGTCTGTAACCACAACAGTTGGCGCCGTCCGTGGGGAAGGACGAGGACAAGCCCGAAGATCGAAGAAGGAGATGGCACCGAAAAAAGCTTCATCGACAGCGGCGAAGGGAAGGAAGACGGTCGGGTCGGAGCGGCGCGTGAACACCAGGGCCTCGGCGTCAGCTGCCGCGGGCGCGAGCGCCGGCGTCCGCGCGACGACGACACCCGACCCCGCCACTGCGACGACGACACCCGACCCCGCCACCCTCGCCGCAACGCTCGCCGGTAACGCGGACCAGAGGGCTGGTGGTAGCCGTAATGAAGCGGCCGGCAGCCTGGGACCTCGGGAGGCGATAGTTCCCATACCGACTCGCCCGCCGGGAGTACCAGTGGCCCCACCCGCAGCTGCGGTAGAAAGCGCCCTGCTGGCGGCCCTCAACGCGTTCCAGCGGGAGCTCGGAGACCTTCGCGGAGCTGTCCGAGACATGCAAGAGGCTCGGAGCTAGCAGGCCACACCAGTGGTCGCGCCGGAGCCCACGCCCGAGAGGGCGGACAGTCGCGATGCCCCCACATCCAGTCGCGCCCCGCTGCGACGTGTCGATCCGGAGTCCCCGCTCTCAGCAGGATTGCAGCAGGCGGAATGGCCCGAGGACTTCAAGTTCCCCAGCGTCATCGAGCCGTTCAAGGGCGATACGGACCCCCGCGAGTTTGTGCGCGTGTATGAAACCGCCATCGAGGCCGCGGGGGGAGACGATACCACAAAGGCGAAGGGGCTCCCCCTCGCGTTGCAGGGAGTGGCGCTGTCCTGGTTTTTTTACCATAGAGCCGAACTCCATCTACGCGTGGGAGCAGCTCCGCGACCGCCTCCACAACAACTTCCAGGGAAACTACGTCGAGCGAGTCGACGCGGATCAACTCTTCGCCGTGAAGCAGAAACCCTCGGAGAAGCTCTGAGACTACTTCAAGCGCTTCGCGAAGATACATTGCCAAGTTAAGGACGTCAACGAGACCACCGTCGTCAATGCAGCCATACAAGGCCTCCGCCCGGGTCCGATGGCTGAGTACAACGCGCGGAAGCCAATCAAGACGGTAGCAAAACTCTTCGACAAGATGGAGCAGTACGCCAGGGCGGAAGAGGACGCCCGGCGGAGGCAGGGTAACGACTCTGATATCAACCAGGCTGGTGGCTCGACCAGAGTCGAAGATCCGCCCAAAGATGACTCTTCGAAGGGCAAGCGCAAGCAGGAGTCGTCCAAGGACGCAACTGACCGCAGTGAAGCCCCGCACAAGGAGCCGTCTAACAGGTCCAAGCGAGGACAGCAGAAGTCGCGACGGGGCCACTTTGTCTTCGACATCGAAGGCGGTTCCGAAGAAAGCACCTCCGCGGGTCGTGGCAATCGGGGGCGCCGAGGCCGAGGGGGTCGCGGCCGCGGCCGGGGCCGCGACGACAGAGGCCAGGGCGATTACGACGACCGGCAGCACGGGCTGTGGTGTGAAGTCCACGGCTGAGGCACCCACGACACACGCTCGTGCGTCTCCATCGCGGCGCTCCGCCAGAGCGTCACTAGGGACAGGAACCCAAAGGCGCGTCCGCCTGTGGTGGCCCACGTCCTGCTCCCGTACGAAGCCCCCATGCAGATTCAGGGGCAAGGGGTACAGCCTCAGGAAGGCCCCCTGCGGATCCAGGCTCACGTGCAGCAGCCCCGGGAGGGCCTCCTGCAGCTGCAGGCCCCGGAGGCAACACACTGCAGGGTCATTAACGTCATATCCGGAGGCTCTGCGCTGGAGTTCGCCTCAGCGCGACAGCAGAAGGCCTATGCGCGAAGGTTACATCACGTGGCGGCGTACCCAACGCAAGCACCACCGGACTGGGCACAGCGCGAAGTCACGCTCACACCCGAGGATGCCCGAGGCGTAGACTTTCCTCACCAGGACCCCCTAATCATCTGGGTCATCATCGCGGGATGCGACGTGGGGCGTGCCCTCGTAGACGGAGGTAGCTCCGCGAATGTATTGTTTGCGAAGGCCTTCGACCAGATGGGGATCCCTCGAAGCCGTCTAGGGCCCTCGGGAGTTCCCCTGCAAGGCTTCGGGGGACAGCCCCTACGGGCGCTTGGCCAAATATGCCTTCAAGTTTCGTTTGGCCAAGACGACAACGTGCGGGCCGAGGATGCTACCTTCGACGTGGTTGACCTCCCGTACCCCTACAATGCCATACTAGGGCGCCCAATCCTAAACTCCTTCGGCGCGGTGCCGCACCACGGCTATCTATGCATGAAGATTCCGGGACCGCGGGCTATCATTACCATCCGTGGCGACCAAGATATGGTCCGACGCATCGAACCAGGTACCAGGTATCCGCGTCGCGAAGCTCAACGACAATCTTAGGGTCGGCGCCGCAGAGCGGAGGTCCCGCGGCGTCGTTCGAAGGCAGCTGGGTGGGCCCTACAGGTAGCCTGACCACTAGAGGCTTCAGCCGCGCCGGGGGCATACGGTTAGTCTATCCCTCTTTGTAATTGCTCACCCGCGCAAACGGGAAAGCAATAAAGTTTACCGTTTGTCGCTCACTGCTGGTTATTATGCATCAAAATGCGGCGAAGGGCGCGCGGAGGCCTGGCCTACGCGCGCCCTCCAGGCGCTCAAAACCAAAGATGCACGTTCGCGTGTGCACTCGCCGTAGCCAGGGGTACGGGACTGAGTATAAATTGAAGTCGCACGTTCGCGTGTGCACTCGCCGTAGCCAAAAGGTGACGGGCCTGAGTATAAACCAAAGACGCATGTTTGCGTGTGCACTCGCCATAGCCAGGGGTACGAGGCTGAGTATAAATCGAAGTCGCACGTTCGCGTGTGCACTCACCGTAGCCAAAAGGTGACGGGCCTGAGTATAAACCAAAGACGCACGTTCGCGTGTGCACTCGCCGTAGCCAGGGGTACGGGACTGAGTATAAATCGAAGTCGCACGTTCGCGTGTGCACTTGCCGTAGCCAAAAGGTGACGGGCCTGAGTATAAACCAAAGACGTGCGGGGGGACGCCTTCACACGCACTCCACGGAGTATAAATAAGACGTGACGTCGAGGTTCACCTCCGCACGCGCCAGTCTACGGACTCTAAATAAGACGTGACGTCGAGGTTCACCTTCGCACGCGCCAGTCTACGGACTCTAAATAAGACGTGACGTCGAGGTTCACCTCCGCACGTGCCAGTCTACGGACTCTAAAAAAGACGTGACGTCGAGGTTTATCTCCGCACGCGCGAGTCCACGGACTATAAAAAAAAAGACGCGGACGCTCTCCCTGCGCACTCTACGGAGTCTAAACAAGACGCGAATTCCGCGCACGCCAGGGACCTCGTCTCTATGCGTACTCCCCGGAGTATAAATAAGACGCGGACGCTGATCCCGCGCACTCTACAGAATCTAAATAAAGTACGGGTGCCCTCCGCGCGCTCGGCGCAGCAGAGATGCGGATATTAATCGCGCGCCTCGCCGAGCCGGATGGCGCACGAAGTACACCAGAGGCTGCCCCCACCGCGAGGGGCAGGAGAGCGCGGCGTGCATGCACTTTCGCCTCTGCACACGCTATCCTACCAGGCAACCAACACGTCCACCTCGACTGGGCGGACGGAGCCCCCGCGCAACTACTTCGCCAGCAACGCACTTCGAGCGTCGAGACCTCGCCCCCGCGCAACGTGTGCCATGCTAGTGAACCCGAGAGGGAAGCTTGCACCGCATATCCCAAAACGCCGGAGAGTCTCAGATATATTGAAAAAAAAATCACAAAGGTACAAAGGCCCGGCGGCATCCCTGCTGCGATAGGCCACTACTCCGCGGGCTCGTCCTTAACACGCGCTAAAGCCAGGGACCCGCCCGAAGAAGGCCGGCCTGCCCAAAAGTTCAACGAATCCTCGGCACTTTGCCAGCGTCGAAGCCGCCGCCGGGTCACAAGGCCAGATGCAAGCAGGCGCCCCCAGCAAGGAAGCTGCTCGGGACACAAGTCAAAGTCAGCTCGTGAGGCAAGGGTGCACTTTATTTATTCAACAAAGGGATGGGCACTACAACGCACGCCCGCGCCTAGCTACTTTGGCCTCGCACCTGTGAGCCTTCGGCAGGTCCGGAGGCCCCGACGCCGCCCTCGTCGCGTCGCGGGACTTCGTCCAGAAATTGGCCGAGGCTCCCCTTCTCATGAAGGGACTTCCGGAGCTCAACCTGCGCGGCGGCCACCCCGACGTAGTCCCAGATCCGCTCGTAGAAGCATTTGACGGCGCGGCGGACGGCGCGGACCCCGCCGGACATCACTCCGCCCCGCCGGGCATCTCCAGCTGAGGATCCTCCAGCCCGGCGATGTGTGTGCAACCGCGGTGCCGCAGGAGGGCACAGATCATGCACGACGCCACATAGGCGCAGTGGTCACCGAAGGAAGTCGCGGCACTGCGCGCAACGTCGGCGGCATCTTGGATCCAGCGAAGGGTCCGCGGCAGCTCCTCCGGACCGAAGGTGTGGTCCGGCACTTTCGCCACAAGCCCCTCGAGAAGGCTCTCCAGCGCCTGCAGGGCGTCCCATGCAACCACCGAAGCCTCGTCAAGCGTTCGGTTGCGCTCCGTCAAGAGCAAGGCAAGTTCGCCCTTCTCCTTCTCTAGCGAGGCGACTTGCTGCAGGAGGCCGTCCCGCTCCATCGCGAACTTTTGCTGCGCGGCCTCCATAACGGATTCCCGGGCCGACGCAGCAAGTTCCCCAGCGTGCGCCTTCGCTTCGGCGCACTCCGCTTCCAGCTGGCGGGCGCGGGCATCTTGGGCAGCGCGGATCTCCGCGGCTTCACGCAGCTGCCCCTCGGCGACCCGCAGCCTATCTTCCAGCGCCCTTTGCGTCTGAAGATACGCCGTCTGAAGGGCCTGCCCCAGCACCAGCGTCTGCAGGGCAAAAAAGCGGTTCAGCAAGCCCGGCGTTATCGAGCGTGGTCATTTAGGCATATACTCACCCGCACCCCTGACACCTCGAAGGCGTCCCCGAGACGATCCACCCCGTACGAGGGCAGTGCCTGCTGCCTGACGCTGGCGGCCGCGTCATCCACGATGCCGTGCCACGCCCTTAGCGTCTCCGGCGGGGGAACGAAGTCTACAGGGCCGGAGCGCAGGATGTTTGCCCCAGCAGCACCAGGACCTCCATGCTCCGGCAGAAGCTCCTCCTCTGGAATAAGCGACGCTACGGGCAAGTATGCACGTGAGCACACCACAGGGAGCAACAGAGCGTACCAGGACAAGTCAACTTACATTCAGTGGCGGCCGGAGGACCGTGGGGGCCAGCAGTTCCGTGAGGAGCAGAGGCCCCCGCGGTTGAGGTCGCCGCAGTTTGCTCCGGCGGGGTGGACGGCCTGGCTTGAAGTGCAGGGGGAAGGCGCCGCAGGAACCTCGGCACGGGCGTCAGAGTCCCACAAACTCCCGACGCTCGTCACCACGGTGAACCCCCTCGCCGTCTGCGCGAGCCACGGCCGCTTGGCCGGAGCAGGCGGCAGCGGCCCCGTCTCGGTAGCCGCTGCGGGAGTAGCTCCCGCGGATGCCGCACCAGGGGACGAAGGTCCCGTGGTGGTAACCTCCACGAGCGGCATCCCGGCTTCGGTTACCGCCATTGGCGAAGGCCCAGCCCCGTGAGCCTCCGAAGGGGAGGCCGAACGCTGCGCCTCCGACGTCGCAGCGATCACGGCCGAAGATTGCACCTTCGGTGTCACGGCGGCCAGGACCGAAGGCCGCCCCTCCGGCGTTGTAGTAGCCGGGGCAGAAGGCTGCGCCTCCGGTGGCGGGGCGACCGTGATCGGAGACGCAACCACAGCCGACGCCCTTCCTTCGGCGTCGCTGCCCGACTCGGATCCTATCTTGACGACCGCCGGGGGCGACGAGATTTCCTCCCTCTGGCCGGTCGCCGCAAGCCCGCCGCCCAGGGCGCCCCTGGACGACCCTTCGCCCCCGGCGTCCTCAGCCTCCAAGTCCGAGTCGGCGTACTTGGCCGAATCCGACTCCGCGTCGGCCGCGCTGGCAGCAGCGGCAGGGGCGGCCGCTATACCAAGCACGGCAGACGCTCCGCTTCGGCCCCTCTTGCGAGACGGCGTCTTCGTCTTGGCGGCACCGGCATCCCGAGGTTGCGGAGACGGACGAGGGCGATCCGGCACGGCAAGACCCAGGGCCTCGCACGCGCGGTTTATGCGCCCCAGCCCCGCCGCCGCAGTCGTCGATGCGCGTTGCTCATGCTCCCTGCCGGTGTACGGCCCGAGGAACACGCGCGCCAGCCGCTCCGCGTCCTCTAGGCTAATCCCTAAGTCCAAGCAAAAGAAAAAGGGGGATGAACACATAGTATACTTCGCGCGAACAGGAAAGAGGCGATCGGCACTTACGAGGATCGGTCGGCGCCGGCAGTGCACAGACCGACGGCTCAACGTTGTCCTCCCGACGCCTCTCAGTGGCAAGGCGCCAACTGCCCGCAAGCGGTGCCACGCCATACATCACGAACTCTTCGGCGAGATCGCGCATGTTGAAGCGGGCCGTCAAGCCCACGAGTCGCCGGACCCTCCGCCTGTCTTCGTCGTCCAGGGTCCGGCCGGGCGAGGTCTTGAAGGCGAGCGGCCGTCCCGTACACTCGAGGCCGCTCCCGCTCTCTACACGGTGATAGAACCACCGCTTCATCCAGTGGGACTCCCACTTCCCGCGGGTGGAGTTCGCAGGGAAGAGCTTGGTGCAGCCCGGCCGAAGGACGAAGCTGACACTGCCGAAGTTCGACAGCGTCCCATCCTTACGATCCTTGGGCTGGAACCGTGCCTCGTGCAGGTACGCAAACAAAGAAGAGCTGGGCCAGCACGCTCCCGAGCGTAAAGCCCAGCTGTATACGGCGAGCCGGGCCACGGCGTTCGGAGTCAGCTGCGCTAGCTCCAGTTCGAAGGTCCGCAGCACGGCACCCACAATCGCCGCCGCCGGGATGCGGAGCCCTGCGTCTAGGAAGGCGACGAACACAATAGCCTCCGACGGTTCAGGGTGTGGCTCCGTCTCGTCGACGGAAGGCAGTCGCACCGCCTGACGATCAGAAAGCTTCCCTTCACGCAGCAACCCTTGGATCGTCTTCTCGGTCACAAGGGAGCGGCCCAGCTCGCCGGAAAACGAGCCCTCCTTCTCCGCCGCCAGCCACCGTTTGTCCGCCATCGCCGGATCGCGTACGCCGAGCGAGTACTTCACCTCCAGCCGCGATGACCGCTGGCGAACGCCGCCGCTGCCCGCCGCTGGGCTGTGATTATCGCCAGACGCCATCACTTCTTGCGGAAGAAACAGTGCGGCCGCAACAGATGAAAAAGGGGCGTAAAGGGCGATGTGGGCAAAAGGAGAGCGCAGGAGTATGGGGGCACGGTTACGGGGGCCATCTTAAGCCACCTCACCCCTGGGGCCGCCTCCGAAGCGTCGCGACGGTCCGCATACCGGGCCCAACCACAGTGGTGCAGAAGCCCGTCTCGCACGATTCCCCGTAACCGAGACCGAGGCGTCGCGGGGGTATGCGCCGCACACAACCGCAGAACCAAAGACAGTCAATGCAGGGCGTTGCGGTCATGCAACCCCTGGCATACCACGGTGCCCCAATTATAAGCCGCCACGTGCCCCACTCGCGCGAAGGCATAGTACGATGCGGTAGCCTGCCCTTTGGCAGAACGAGCGTCGGGGCGGAGCGCGCGCGCCTCTACTTCGACTTGGGCGCCAGCTTCGCTACCACCCGTTCGAAGGGTAGGGGACGGAGCGCGCGCGCCTCTACTTCGACTTGGGCGCCAGCTTCGCTGCCACCCGTTCGAAGGGTAGGGGACGGAGCGCGCGCGCCTCTACTTCGACTTGGGCGCCAGTTTCGCTGCCACCCGTTCGAAGGGTAGGGGACGGAGCGCGCGCCTCTACCCCGACTTGGGCGCCAGCTTCGCTGCCACCCGTTCGAAGGGTAGGGGACGGAGCGCGCGCGCCTCTACTCTGACTTGGGCGCCAGCTGCGCTGCCACCCGTTCGAAGGGTAGGGGACGGAGCGCGCGCGCCTCTACTTCGACTTGGGCGCCAGCTCCGCGGCCACCCGTTCGAAGGGTAGGGCACGGAGCGCGCGCGCCTCTACTTCGACTTGGGCGCCAGCTCCGCGGCCACTCGTTCGAAGGGTAGGGGACGGAGCGCGCGCGCCTCTACTTCGACTTGGGCGCCAGCTCCGCTGCCACTCGTTCGAAGGGTAGGGGACGGATCGCGCGCGCCTCTACTCCGACTTGGGCGCCAGCTTCGCTGCCACCCGTTCGAAAGGTAGGGGACGGAGCGCGCGCCCCTCTACTTCGACTTGGGCGCCAGCTTCACTGCCACCCGTTCGAAGGGTAGGGGACGGAGCGCACGCGCCTCTACTTCAGCTTGGGCGCCAGCTTCGCCGCCACCTGTTCGAAGGGTGCGGGATGGAGCGCGCGCGCCTCTACTTCCACTTGGGCGCCAGCTTCGCCGCCACCCGTTCGAAGGGTAGGGGACGGAGCGCACGCGCCTCTACTTCACCACCACCCGTTCGAAGGGTAGGGGACGGAGCACGCGCGCCTCTACTTCGACTTGGGCGCCAGCTTCGCCGCCACCCGTTCGAAGGGTAGGAGACGGAGCGCGCGCGCCTCTACTTCGATTTAAGCGCCAGCTCTGCTCCCACCTGATTGGAGGACAACGGATGGCCCACGCGCGCCTATCTCGGATGTGCGCCGCTTCCCGTACCAACCCATCGGAGGATGAGGCACGGAGCGCAAGTGGTATCAACAGATGTTTAAGAACGCAGAACAGCCCATGCGACCGCAACAACTCGAGAATACAAAGGTCAATTCGCGGCAAGAGCAGACCTGCTATCGTAAACAGATATGAGTCGCCACACCGACATATGCTCATTCGCACAGTCAGAGCAGGCGGATGACTTCATATCTGTCTACGAGAGCAAGTCAGGCCTTGCCATTTCCACGTCAAGCCGGCAAGTATTCCCATAAATAGGACATCTTTTGTTCACCAGCGCTCGCTGACATTAGCGTCGGTCGACGCAGTCATCAAACGCAGATGAACAATAGTTGGCCTACATGTGAGAAGTTAACCATGAACAGGTACGGGACGCGCAGCAAGGGATGTCCAGGGAGCGGCCCCAACGCCAACATATTTATACCCAGCCTCACCAGGCGAAAAGTCGCCAGCATGGAGCGGCGTCAACCGCCGGCATGTCAACCGACGGAAGCGCAAACAGGGGATACCGGGCGGTTCGACTACCAAGGGTGCATAAGTGCAGCCGTCCGCAGCCCACTGCGTGCACGTTGGAAACCGTCGCATGCTCCACCCGCGAGAAGACCCAGTACTTGAGGCGACAGCCCGCCCCCTGGCAAGCCAACCACCATTAAAAGCGCACTACTCGTCCGCATGATCACGTCGGCCCCCAAGCGGCAAGGCCAGCGGAGCGCGCGCGCCTCTACTTCGACTTGGGCGCCAGCTCCGCTGCCACCCGTTCGAGGGGCAGGGGACGGAGCGCACGTGACCGCTTCGATATCACCCGCAGCTTCGGCCACAGACGCTCCGAAGCACGTTAACATTATGCAAAGCCGGAGGAGTTCACAGGCCGCAGGGACGGAGGGGGCCAAAGGACTCGGCAGCATGGCTTCGGCCCGGTGAAGCCCTTCACCATGAGAGGCTCCTGTTGTAGGGGTGGCCCCCACCTAAACCCAGCAGGCCTGTTAGAAGACTGTAAGGACCAGAGTAGAACATGCGTAATGACTCAAATACCCCTAGTAGGGATAACCTGATGTAAGGGCATAATTGTAAAATCGCTCCCCATGTGTATATATACGAAACACCAGCCATGGGGGGAGAGGCAGGGACATTACACGCTACATCCTCACTCCCCACTACCATCTCTCTCTCTGTTTGGTCTGTAACCACAACACTACCCATCATAAATCCGGGTACAAGGAAGATATGGAAATCTAGGATGTCCTTAGGGTACTCAAATTTAGACACATGCATGCATAAGTAAAGTGATTAAAAGTGAATAGAATGTCAACATGGTCAAGGGCACTTGTCTTTCCACCTAGCATTCAGTTGCTCAGAATTCTTCAGTCTTCAGCTTTCGATCCTCAGCTTCTAGTCCTTAGCTCCTGGTCTTCAACGCTCACGAACCGCTCTTCTTCTGTTCGCGGATCGCACCGAACCACGGCACAAGCAACACACACATGGAAATAAACAAACAAGCAGAAGAACTAAAGAACAAACACCAGGCAAACGAGAAGCTTGAAAAGGAGCGAACAAAAAGGCATGATTCGTTGCTACGATCGCGAGAGCGCAAGAACAACCAAAAGCAGAGCTATCATTGAAAGGACGCACTATCGGGATTTGCATCAACACGGAAGACAAAGCTATATGCTTGATTCATTTTATTTGACAAAACAAGGTGATGGATATTTTGGAGAAACATCCTAAAGTGGAATTAAGTCAAATTAAACTCGAACATGAAAAGCCGAGGTATTACCTTAGTCATATTTGATTTAGAAATATTGACGTATAAGTTATTCCACTTTAACTTTCAATTAATAAAGAAAGCACATGTGATATAAGCTAAACGAAGCGTTTATGTTTCGAGGTCAACTAAGCATGTTATAATTGAAAAGGCATTAGCATTGATATTAACCACATTAGCATTTATTTATGAAAAGAGCGATGTATACACCTAAGTTGCTTTTAATTGCAAACTCGTTGTATAAGCATTAACTCAGATTAACATTTAACTTATAAAACTCAAAGGAACAAAACATGTTAAATGCCATTGCTAACACGTAGCATCGGTCGGCACGGGCGCAACGCAACGAGAAACACCGGGAACAGAGCTACGGTTGGAAAGAAACTGTAGGACCGAACTGGCAACCAGAGGGGGGTGAATGGTGCCTTAAAACTTCCTAAGTATTCACACAATCTTCTTCTCCAATAGCTACAAAGCTATGAAGAGGAAGATTGAATGTTCACTGGAGAACAGAAGATCAGACTAACACCCGAACTAGAAGTGCCGCTGGCCGAGGACAAAACAAAGCAGTCGAAAGGTTCTATCGTGATCAATCTGACAAAGAGATAGACCGTCTGTTTCAGAGAGATCGAACGCCAACTCGTGGTTGATCGAGTCACTCGGTAAGACAGAGGATCCACTGAAAACCCGAGATCAGACCGACAATAGAGACTGCACAGTAATGACCGAAAACAGAGAAGGCGCGCACGACCAACAAGACAAGCCAGAGCTCATGACCACTTGCTTTGATTTCCAAATATCTTGTGATTCACAAGGCAATCGGGTATGAGACTTTAGACAACGTTTGCTCAAGACCTTTGACAGAGAAAATCCAAGGCAACGAAAACCTCTTTGCCGAGATCTGGACATACGGCATGATCGAAACCGAAACAGAGGATTCGGTCGAATCACGCACAAAGGATTCAACGTGGTTGTAGCGCATGCAGAGCACATACTCTGCGCACGACCGTGGAAACCAAAATCCAAATATCTCGTGAACCATTAATCGGGAGAACGTGAGAATTTAACCAAAGACCGAAGACTTCCTATATAAGAGAAAATATCAAGAAAACCAGAAGTCTTCACTGAGGTCGAGGAGAGCAACAAGGTCGAACTCAAAACAGGGGAAACATGAGACGCACAACTGCCCGACCAAAAAAACTCCGCAACCAGACTTTGCTCTTGGGAACAACCAAGCCAAGATAGCTTAAAGAACGCTTTCCAAATCAGAGCAAGTCGAATCGCCTTAAAACAAAACAACCTCAACCAGAGAAGAGAGAATAAGATAGATCAAAACAGATTGCAAACAAAACATTTAAGACATCTCAGACAAAACACTTCTCAGGTAGATCGATACAGAGAGATGAATGATTACAAAGGAGGTTTCTACAGCCACTCCCAACAGCCACTCCCAACAGCCACTCCCCTCGGGAGGACAAGCTCTAATCATAGAGTGAACACATGCACACAGACTCCGATGGGAGGGAGAGGCGGCTGCCTCCAAGGCCCAGCCAGCCAACTCTCCTCTCACACTTGCCTCCCCTCTCCCTTTTATAGGCTCACACACAAACCTAGACCTAATGGATCCACCCATTAGTCCACACTGGGGATCACCCGTTAACCCCAACTAACACCAGGTTTTACCTCTCACTTTGCCTACTAGCAGAAACGGACTCCAGTGCTTTATCCGCTAACACCAACGGCTTCACTGCTTTGCCCGTTAACTCCAACCACTCCTGTGCTTTGCAGAGACACAGCTTCCCTTTGCAGCCTTCCGCATTTCTCCAAAATGCCACTCCGCTGCCTTCCCGGAAGCTTCCTCCTGCCTTGCTGTCCACGCATGCAACCACTTTGAAACCCAAGTCTTCTTCGGCTTCACCCGGTCGTTCTGGACCTCAACATCTCCCATGTCTAGTCCCGACCACTCCAAGCCTCACCAAGACTTGTCTCCGCACGTCCGCGCCTGCCTTCAACCGATCGGACCTCAACTCCTCCAGAGCCTAGTCCCAGTCTGTTTCGCTGTGCACAACCGCACCCGGCCTCTTGACCGTCTGGACCTCAGCTCCTCCCTGAGCCTAGTCCCGGTCCTTCTTGCCGTTGCATGTCGCGTCCGCCTCCGGTAGCTCTAGCTCCGGTTCCTCGTCTCCTCGACTTGCAACCACCTCACCAGCCTCGATCATCTTCGGCGTCTCCGACCGTCTGGACCTCAACACCTCCTGTGCCTAGTCCCGGTCCTCCCACGCCTCACCATGAAATAGCTCTGAAGTCCTGCAGCCACACAGGCAAGCAAACCGTCACATAGCACCGCACCAGACAAACCATTGGTACAACCAACAAGTTTTCCAGTGCAACACCTGGTCGTAAACCCCCTACGACCATTCGAATGCCCAAATCATGAAGTGCCAACAGCCTACGACCACTCACTAGGCTGCTACAACCGCCAAGACCCAAGCTACGACCATCGCAAGCTTGCAACGATTACCACACAGCGGCTACGACTACCGACTACCAAGACTGGTCGCTATGATCACAAAGTCGAATCAACTCCTACGATTACCAAGTCGTAGAGCCAGATATCAAGTCGCGAGCCTTTACGACCACCAAGTCGTAAAGCTCAGCCGACCACCAAGTCGATCCCACGACTACCAAGCCAGTCACCAAGTCGAACGGCCTCAGCCGACCACCAATCAGTCGCCTAGGATCACCGATCACATAGGCTTCGACTTCTGCACCCGATCGCGACAACTACCAAGTCATAAGGCAGATCACCAAGTCGTACTGAGCTTATGACCGCACACAACATTGCTACGACCACCACGTAGCTTTCTACGACTTACCCAACCAGGTCGTACCAACTTACGACTGGTCGAAACCAGAGATCAAAACTTGCTTAAGACCTATGCCCGTTACCATAGTCCATACGACCACCCAGTGGTCCATACGACCACCTCAAAGCTTGCTACGACCATCACAAGCCACTACGACTCTACCGCACAAAGTCTAGACCCAAACGACCGCTCTGTTGCACCAAACAGAGAAACACTCACGCTCACCATAGCCTTGCTGCAGCCTACGACCGCACACACCATCGCTAGCCCATGCTACGACCACTACTAGAGGTTCCAACGTGGTCGAACTCGGTTCAGACTACTTACATGAGTTTCACCGTGGTCAACACCCCTTCCGACCACATTCAACCGTGTTCGACCGCATTTCGGGCACATCCGACCGCAGCCCTCGAAAACGTGGTCGTAACTGCCTTCGAACCACGGCCAAAGTGGTCGTAAACGCCACAACGTGGTCGTAAACAGTGCGCACAGCTTCTGACCACGACCAACGTGGTCGTAAAGCCTTTCGACCACTCGATCAACAATTCTACCAGGTTCCGACCAGGAACAACAATGTCGTTAAAAGGGTTCCGACCTCTCTTAGACGCTACGACTGCACAGAAACTACTCAATGGTGGTCGTAAACTTTCTGGTGGTCTTCGACTTCCAACAAGTGGTCATAAACTTGCCTGATGGCCTTCGACCATAGCTAAAATTGGTCGTACGCCCTCCTGGTGACTTCCGACCATGGCCAAGGTGGTCTGCCGACCACTCAATAGTCACAGCATGGTCGTAAACATTCTGGCGACCACCCGAAGGAACTTGCGACCTCGCAGAGACAACACACCGTGGTCGTAGGCAATCTATGACCACTCGATAGAGCTTGATGCTCTGCTGAACTCTAAGATGTAAGCCCGATTATGACTACCAAGTCGTAAATGCCCCCTTTTCGACCACATGGTCGCATGACTACCCAACAGAAAGAGCCATTCTCAAGGCTTATGACTTTGCAGAGACAGCTCAAACCTCAAAAACCAAGCTCACTCTTCTAGATCAAGAGTCAATTACTCATCACAACCATGAGGTGACCTCCACATGGTCTCACAATCTCCCCCTTGATGAGTATATTGACAAACACCGAAAAAGGCATGAAGATTAGTTTGTTTTTGAAATGAAAAAGGAAAGAAGATGCAAAAGCCCCACATGGTCTAAAAGAAGTAAAGAAGGAACTCATGACCATGTTGACACAGAGTGAAATGGAGCAGACAGAGAAAGATCAAATTTTCTACAAAAGCTCCAAATCACACAAAAAGTCCAATCTTGCTCATGGTCCAAAAAGCAGTTGCTCACATGACCATTGTCATAGCAAGATGACCAAGCATTCTCCCCCTTAAAACCTTTTTCTATCATTCTCCCATCCCTTAATGCATTCTCCCATTTTAATGCCTTTTGCACCCCCTTAATGCCTTTTTCTCTACCCTTCTCCCCCTTTTGGCAATAGAGTCATCAAGATGCAAGGAAGAAAAATAGAGCATGAATGAAATGGAGTGCCTACAAATGATTCAATTTAAACAATGGGAGCAAGGGGAGCCATGAAGATTATCCTAAGTGATTTTACAAAGAGTATACCAAGCCATAAAAAGTAACAATGCTATCTAGATCATAACAAACCATGTATTGCCAAGCTCAAGCCAAATAAGTCATAATCTGAATTTAAATGGTTTGATTAGCATGTCAAGTCACTCAAGATCATAGTCTAGAAGAAGGTATCCAAACATGAGTCAAGCCATGTCAATATTCTAAGCTGAATCAAGAAGCTATAGTTGAGCTCAAAAATGAGACATTTTGTTCAAGCACTAGGTATCACTTGTAGCACTTTGGATACCACTTGTAGAATACTTGTAGTTGAGCAAAATTAGCACATTTGGCTTTTATCAGAAATTCATGATTGATTTCAACCATTTTTCACAAGAATTTTTGTTTTCATAGCCATGTGCTAGATCTCAAGCCTTATGCGATCACTCCAAGCAATAAGCTTAAGGAGGTGATCTTGGTCATCCAAAACTCCCCCTGAGTTCATGCCTAGTGCAATGGCAAGCCATCTCATGAGACAGAATTGGTGAGATCAGTTTTTTCGCACAAAAGAGATCTTTTTGCATTTACTTGAATTAGTTCAAGAACAAAGAGTTAAAACTTAACTCATGCATCACTAATGAACTAAATTAGCTCAATCTAAACCTCAAAAAGAGATTCAAGACTCAACTTAGCCTATTCGACATGGCCTGAATCAAGAGAGGATCACTAAAACCAGACTAGTCACAAGATTGAACAAGACATGATTTAATTCAAGTTGTTCACATTTAATTAAGCTAGTATGGCAAGAGCAAAGCAACACATAGAAAGGCATGATAAATCTAGCAAACTATCACAAGACATGGCAAAGTGTAATGCATGATATCATGTCACATAAAGATAATAGTCAAGGCTCCAAAGACTGTACAGGCATTCATGTGAATTTTATGCATTATCAGACAAAAAAAATTGCACAAGAGATGAACTCCCCCTGAAAAATAGCCCGAACAGACAAAAAGGCTCCAACTCCCCCTAGAGAAGGCAAAATGAGAAGAACCAGGAAATTTGGCACAAAATCCAGAAAGAGAAGGTTCTAGCTCAAAGAGGTGATTCCCAAACACACTCTATCCTCATGGTCTCTAGTCTATAACCTCATACCACAGGGCAAAAGCACACTATGTCAATACACAAGACTCTCGTGGCCAAGAAAAAGTTCAATCTAGGTAGAAGAAAATCCTAGAGAACCAAAACCCAAACTAGGTAGTAAATGATCCTAGAGAACCATTTGGATGAGAAGTGTGATCGAGACAATATCACCTAGAGTCGGTTCCTGTCTAACCAATCGGACCCTTCCTCCCACTAGAACAGATAAACAAAGCAAAGCCAAGTGGAGGGAAGCAAAACACTAAAGGATCACAAGGGAGAACAAACCTCTGCCGCAATCGCTCGGTAGATTTTGCTGTGGTCGAAGATGGTTCCGGGTCACAGTCGCAGTCGTGAACCAGCTTGGTCATGATCGTAGTTGAGTTCAGAGTCGCGGTTGTATCCGAGTCCAGACCGTGGTGGAGTAATCGAAGTCGTGTTCTGGTATGGACCTTGGTAGTGGTCGCGTCTGAGGATCGGTCGTAGTTGAGTCCAAGTCGTGGTCGTTAGTCGAGTCCGAGTCATGGCCAAAGTCGAGTCCGGATCGTGGTCGTGTATGGGCTCGGCTCATGGTCGTAGTCCCGTCCAGTCCGTGGTCGTCGTGTCTTGGCGGTGGTCGTGTACGAGTTTGACCGAGAGTCTAGACCATGCTCATAGTTGCTGTGACATAGTCGTAAAGACCAATGAGCGGTCGTAAATGCTGTACCAGTCTCCCTCTCACATTTGCAACCTGCAGTTCAAACACAGGGACGACTGGTGTCCTAGTACTGGGGTAAGTGATATGCAACATGGAACCAATACTGAGACAAGAGACAACAACAGTAGCATTACAAATTTTAATGCGTGAGAACACACCCCCCACAAGCTCTATCTAGCCCTCATCAAAAGCACCTAGAACACAAAGTCTAGTGCCACCCAATACTAGAATAAGCTTGTGACCTATCCAAGTTCTCATGATATCTACGCATAAGCACAGACTAATGCTACCAAGATGTTGTATAGTTTATGTCATGCCAAAAACCGGAATGAGTAAGATCAAGGTAAACATGTATCTCAATGAATCACAACCATGCACATAGCAGGTGACAGGAACAGTCACAGAAGCATATGCTAGCATGGATAAAAGCATGTATACTAGAAAAGATACAAAGGCATGAATAAACACAGCATCATGACACAGAGAAACTATCCAAGATATACTCAAGCTCATACTGTCCATACATATGCATACATCATGTAGACATACAACATGACAAATCAAAATCATGAAAAGTATGCTAACATGTATAAATAATGATGAATGAACATAAGGAGCAAGATGTGAACCATGATAGATACTACAGAGCACAAGGTCATGATGATACTTGACTTCTAATACACACATTCTATTTAGCTCGTGAAGTCAAGTCAAAGCTTAAGCATCTAACAAATACGACACGGTACATAGATACTTAAGCAACATACACATAAAGGCATGACATGAAAGTTTTTGAAAGAAGAACATGCCAGTATGGTACAAGTGAGCACATGAACAAGCACATCATGCTAATTATGATCAATCATGAATAAAAGAGCATGAAGATAAAAGGTAGCTCACAAAGTAGGTGTGGACGCCAACGTGAGAGCATATGCCTCTTGGAGGCCATCAAGTGGAGAACCAATGAATGTTCTAGTCACATGATGAAGCAGAAGACTAAAACCCAATCAATCCCATGTTCTCCAATTAGCGTTTGAAGACCTACAAATGACAAGAATAGAGTGCCCAAGTCTTGGATCCCGAAGGGTTAGTAAGAAGATGCTTGAGAACCCAAGACTTGACACACGGCCACTCAGCAGAAATGAGCGTGGTCGTAGCACGAGGGGCGTAGTCTTGAACGACTACGGCCGAGAGACGTGGTCGTAAAGTGTTACGATCACGGCAATCGAGCAACAGCCCGCTCAGGACCAACACCTGTGGTAGTATAGTCTTCCGACCATGGTGACAAGCAGAAGTGTCCGCCAGCAGACGTGGTCGTATGAAGCTACGACTACGTCCGAGAAGCCGAAGCTGTGATCGTAAGACATTACGATTACAACGACGACACAGCAGAGGAACTTGGCTTTACTAATCCAAACTCTAGCAGAAACAAGCTCCTCTACACAAGTGTGGTGAGTCAAAATTTTAATTTCTCATTTTCAGATTTTAACACGCAAGTAGAGAAATTAAATTTACGCCATCTACAGAACTAGACTCACAACCTACACAAGATAAATGAGATTTACACCTAGCAAAAACAATCGAGCAATTTATCATCTAGGCATCTCACATTCTCCCTAAGAGCAAGTATATTCATCTTGGACAAGGCCAAGGTCACAATGTGGTTTTACCTTGCTCATGAAGAGTTAGCGCTCGTCCTTTTTATCATCATCATCCGTGTGTTCTTTCAAGACTTTCTCGATTCTGGCACTTGAACAACCAAGAAAAGAACCAACCAAAACATCAAAGAGACTCACACCTTCTCCTCGCCGTAGGTGCACACCTCGTTTGGGCGAACGAGGTCTACCATTTAAGAAACGGCGGAAATCCTTCCTCAGGTCAGCACGCAGACAAAGAACAACAACAAAAGGAACAAGTCTGCGATGCTGACGATGTCCATCCTTCTCACAAAATGAGCATTGATGTAAGTGTCCTCCATGAAACATGGTCAACAGGACAAAGCACCATCCTTGCTCAAAAAAGAGAAATCCCTTGGACTAACCGAGAAGAGCCAACAAGAAAAGCACTAGCCAAAAATAGAAGCAACTAAGCAAAAGGCACAAGTGCTATCAACAATAGAACTATGCTCAAAGAAGGATCCACCTCTTAAATGAAAGAGGTGACAAAGTCTCAAGATGCAGTGCTCGTATCATTGCACTCCTCTCCTCAAAGAACTTTCATCATCTTAGAAAAAGTGACAATAAATGCTAGAGAAGAGAATGCAAGAGTTTGAGTTGGTCCTTTGTCTGTTTTCAGATCTAGTCCGTCTAGTTGGAGAGCAGGGTAAATCAAGACAAATCAAAGTACTGAGAGCTGTGCACCGAGGGAAAGCACCAGGTCGACGAAGTGTAGTCGCAGATGGGGCCACTGAGACTGTGGTCATAACTCTTAATGACCATGTCCCAGCACCTGCGAATACTGCTCTCGTCGCCGTTCTCAGTACGGTGACTGTGCTTGCAAATAACATCACCCTCCAACCGAAATCAGCCTCTTGTCGCAAAGGACATCATTGGCAAAACACCCCAAGCAAGATGCAAAAAAAAGCTCATAAGATCCCCAACTAGTTGCCATGCTCCAGATCTGTTAAGATCAAATATAGAGCAAACCTTGCTCTGATACCAATTGTAGGACCGAACTGGCAACCAGAGGGGGGGTGAATGGTGCCTTAAAACTTCCTAAGTATTCACACAATCTTCTTCTCCAATAGCTACAAAGCTACACTACTACAGAAAAGGTCATCACAGACGGTTCGAAATCGTCATCACAGACGGTTATCTGAACCGTCTGAAATTATGGGTCAGTGATAATCCAAGTTATCACAGACGGTTTTCAAACCGTCTGTGATTATCCGATATCACAGACGGTTTTTTATTACAAACCGTCTGTGATTATCCGATATCACAGACGGTTTTATATAAAAAACCGTCTGTGATATCGGATAATCACGGACGGTTTGTAATGAAAAACCGTCTGTGATATCCGATAATCAGAGATGGTTTTTTATAAAAAACCGTCTGTGATATCGGATAATCACAGACGGTTTTTAATGAAAAACCGTCTGTGATATTCCTCCCCCCTAACAGAATCTATTTCTGTTTATTGGCTAGCCTCAGGAAATGCTAGCCATGCCCTCTGAAACAAGCAGATAAACAAGTATAGATACAATTCACATCTCAATTCATTTGACAAACATCCAATTCACATCTCAATTCATTTGACAAACATCCAATTCACATCTCAATTCATTTGACAAACATCCAATTCACATCACATTTCATTCACAGACATAAGGCATCCATTTCGCAAATGAATTAATTGAAATGAAATAAAATATCCATTTACAAATTCAGAATTACAGAGTGATAAGAGCAATAAAAATCAATCTGCGCAGTGGAACTCTCCATCTGATTTGATGACTTTAGCCCACAAAAACCAAAGCAACTCTCCTCGAATTTTTGCTAAGTCCGGCTGTTCCAATGCAGATTTAGAGATGGGCGCAACCTGTAGATAGGAATATCAACGCGCGCACATATAACACGTGACATGTATGAAATAATTGTGGGAAGATTGACAAACCTTAGCATTAGTGATCTTGGTGGAATCGAGGAGTAGTCTCATATGGTGGCACACGTAGTATCCACACGTGTTGCCCGGCTGCTGCTGGTGGCACTGCAAAAAATAGAATGTGTTAAATCAAGTGGCATTACTACTATGTGTTGTATATGATTAATTAATATGTAGCTAGGGAATACCGGAAACTTGCGATCATGTTTCAAGGGCTTGGCCCCCGTCGTCGAGTCACGTGTTTGTTTAACGTATGTAGCGAACGACCTTCGTTATTCGAAAAAGTTAGATTAGTCATTCGAAAGTGATGAACCATGTGGAGGTGACCACATGTGAGTGATGAGTAATTGACATCGGTTTAGGATAGTCGAGTTTGGTTTGAGTGGTTCGGAGTCGAGTCGTTGCGTGGTGCAATCGGGCTCGGTCGGACTTTTGGTCAAACTTGGTCATTTGGGCTTAGGATGCATATTCTAATGTGTTGACAGGTTTGGACTTCATCTGTGGTAAGTGTGATGGTATTTAAGCTCTCATGTGTCGAGCGGTGCTATTTGACGTGTTTCTTGTCTGTGTGGCTGCAGGACGTCGAGCGGAGTCGTGGCGAGACACGATGGACCGGACTAGGCGCAGGTGGCGCTGAGGTCAGAACGGTCAGGATGTGTCGAAGACGACGTGGACTCGAGGTGGTTGCGAGGCGTGCGAGGCAAGGAAGCGCGGAAGCTTCCCGGAAGATGCAGGAGGGGCGAATCGGGAAATTCGCGAGGCTGCACAAGCAGGAGCGGGCGCCGTTGGATTTAGCAGGCGTAACGGGGCGGAGACCCGTTAGCCAAGGCTATAAAAGGAGAGGAGGGGCTGCATGCCCACTTGAGCATTTTGGAGGGAACTAGTGTTAGCTCTAGTCAAAAGAGGCTTTAGGAAGTGGTTGGAGGGTTGGTGTGGATTGCAGGGTGTGCTCCCCCTGTGCATATGTGTCTCTACGATGTGTTCCATGTGAGCCTCTCTCTGGTGTTCATCCTTCTTCACAAGCTTGTATGGAGCTCTTGAGTTGGGAGAGGGAAAGGAAGGATTGAGAGACTTGTAATCATTCCTCTGTATTCAATCATGTATCTCTCTTCCTCTTGGACAATATGAAATGGTGGAGTTTGGATTTTGATTCAGTTTTGTGCTCCTTGTTCTGTTTTTCCTTCGATCCTCTCTTTTGGTGATTTATGAGATTTTGAGTTTCTTGTTGGTTCTTGCTGTGGAGGTGCAAAATGGGTTGCTATGACATGGGTGATGCTCAAAAGCCACTTGGCTGGTAAACTCCAAGAGCAAACCAAGTTTTAATCTGAGATTTACTTTGTTGGCCTCCTCTGTTCTTCAGTTCAATTTCTAGGGTTTAGGTGGAAAGCTTGATTCCCTTCGTGAGATGTCTTGAGATTTGGTCTGAGGGATCCTTGAGATATTGCTAACATATCCCTAAAATCTCAGGTGCAAAAGATCTCTATGTGAGGAGTAATTAGATTTCCTTGAGCCCTCTCTGAAAATTCAGTCACTTCTAGGGTTTTGAGTGTTCTTTGTTTCTCCCTTCATGAGATGAGTTGATATTTGGTCTGAAGAGCTTTTTGCTATTGCTAACATGACTGCAAGAGCTCATGGCCAAGGGATCAATATTTGAGGAGAAATTTGGATTTTAAGGTTGGCTCTGTGTATTTTCAGTTTCTCCTCCCAAGTCTGAAATTTTTGATTATCTCTTGTTTGATCTTGCTATTTGAGGCCCTCATAATATTTGAAATATATATGTGACCCCCTTGGCCAAAAGAAATAGCATTATCTCTGGTTATTCTCTGGTCTTGGCAAGGAGAAGGGAGGTTCTTCATTGCTGTCTGAAAACCTGCAACTCGGGCTGCTGAAAATGGGGGGGCGGTCTGACCGGCCCTTGAAGGGCGATCTGACCGGCCGAGCGGTCTGACCGGCCGACCCATTGCGGTCAGACCGGCCCCATGGGCGGTCAGACCGGCCAGGCTCTGCAGGTGTCGGTTTTTGTCATTTGTGCTGAGATTTGATGCTTCCTGTTTATGGTAGATCCTTTTCTTTATTTGGGTGATACTTTAGATCTCTTCTCTCTGCTCTGGATTAGGTGAAAGGTTAACTGCTTGCCTCTCTGTGGTGTTGCTTCGTATCTCTTTTTTTGAGGTTTAGATCTTCTGTAAGCTTTTGGATTCTCCTCTCTTAGCTTCTATAGCCTTCGAAGAGGTGATTTCCAGTGGGTACTTGGAAGGGTTAAAATTTTAATAGATCGACATTCACCCCCCCCCTCTGTCGCCATTTCGGTCCAACAATTGGTATCAGAGCCGGTTAGCTCTTTTCAATAGATCTTAACCGGTCTCAAGAGCCATGGCGACGGACAAGTACTCGACCAAGCCTCCCGTCTTTGATGGCCTGGATTACCCCTTCTGGAAGAGCCGAATGGAAACATACATCCAGGCTCAGGGGTATGCCATTTGGCGGAAGGTGAAGGTCCGATTTGTTGTTCCTGCCGATGAGAACATCAATGCCGGGAATATGCATGATGTTGAGGCAAATGCTAAGGCAAGGAACATCATCATTCAAGGCCTGAGTCGTAGCGAGTTTGACCGCATCTCTCATCTCTCGTCTGCCTTCGATATCTGGGAGACCCTCGATGCATACCATGAGGGCACCACCCAGATTAAGACGGTACGACAGGACCAGTTCAAGCGGGACTATAACAAGTTCGAGATGCTTGCTGGTGAGTCTTTAGATGAGTGTTTTGCGCGTTTTCACAAGATCTTGAGCAACCTCCGAGCGGTCGGTCTCACATACCCCGACTCGGACAACGCTCGTCAGATGCTTGCTGCACTCGATTTGCGCGTTTGGGAGATGAAAGTGACTACCATCAAGGACACTACGGACCTCTCGACTTTGACTCTTGATGCGCTGTACTCGCGTCTCAAGACTCACGAGATTGACATTGTCTCTCGCAAGTCGAAGTCACAGTCGATGGCTCTAGTCACAGATCCCAGCCCAGCTTCTGGTCTCTCTTCTGATTCTCTTGCGGTTTCTTCCTCGCTGCTCTCTGTGACATAACTGATGATCAGTTAGAGCAGCTTGCGGATGATCAGCTGGCCCTCCTTGCTCGAAGATTCTCCCATGCTTACAAGGGGAGGAGGGACAGAAAGAGAGGAGGACCCGTGATTTGCTTCGAGTGTGGTGGCCCCAACCACATTCGGGCAAACTGCCCCAAGCTGGAGAAGGGCAAAAACGACTACGGTGGTTCGAGCAAGAACGACTACACCGACAAGAACCGCAACAAGAAGACTCCAGCTCAGACGCCGGGAAAGAAGAAGTTCCGCAACTTTGGCAAAGCCAAGAAGCTCTTCCACCGCGTCCTCACCGCCTTCGACGACCTCGACCTCAGCGAGGTGGAGGGATGGAGCGACGACGACGGGACCGGTGACCAAGAGCCCAAGGATGGCGGCGACGACTTCTCCGGCATGTGCTTCATGGCCCTCGAGGGCGAACTCAGCGACAGCGAGCTGTACTCCGACTCGGACGAGGTAGGCCCCACCTACGACCAGCTCAATCAAGCATTTCTTAAGCTAGGTGGTTTTCATGCTAGAGCTAAGGCTAGGTGTGCTGAGTTAGAGAAGGAAATAGATAGACTGTCACTAGAGATAATTGCTCTTACATCTGATCCTCCTAGTGATTGTGATACATGCTCTGCTTTGCTGGTTGATATGGAAAAATTAAGGACTTCGCATGATAGTCTGTCCTCTGAGCTTGATACTGTTAAGGTGGAGAACATTAGTCTGTTGGCTGAACTAGAAATGAGTAGGATTACTCCTATTTCATCTGCTCCTGTTGAGACTAGTGCTTGCACCTCATGTGAGGATAAGGACAATGCTCTTAGAGGTCTTTATACCATGTTGCTTGATCTGCCCGAGTCTTGTGAAAATTGTAATAACTTGAAGATGAACCTAAAACGGGCAGATGACAAAATATCTGAGATGTATGCTTGGTTGTGTGAGCCAGTTCCTTCATGCTCAAACTGTCCTAGATTAACTGCTGAACTTGAATCTGTTTCCAAGCAGTTTCAAGAAATGATTGATCACAATAAGAAACTGGCTAATTATGCTTCTAAGGACCCTGTTAGCTCACCATGCAAAAATTGTGAACAACTAAAAATTGACTTGATTGCTTTGGATGAGAAATGTGTGAAGCTAACTAAGGACTTACTAGAGAAGCCACAAACTTGTTGTGATGTGATTGCTGAGGAGGGGGAGAAGCCCCAGGGGAAGGTAGAGACGCCTAGCGACGCGAACCAACCTGCTAGTTGTAGGACTTTCCATTCTGAGTCGGCTGTGCGTGCACAAGCCATTCGTCCCTCTGCTGTTGGTTCTTCATCTGCTCCCTTACCCCCTGCTGTTCCTTCTTCTCCCTGCTCTTCTTGTGCCTCTCTCTTTCGGGAGTGTCAGTACCTTATGAACACTCTCGAGAGATTTGTAGGCGGCAAGAAGAAGCTCAATCTTATTCTAGACCAGTCCAAGATTTGCAGATTTAATCAGGGTCTAGGATATGATTTCTATGAGGATATGAGGAAGCATCCACCTGCTATTCTCCGACCCATAGTGGGAGGTGTGTTCGAGGTCGAGCCCAGATCTGATGAGGTCAAATTCAAATCAGCGGGTTTTGTTCAAGGGATCTCTGACAGCAAGGTGAGTCCACCTGCAGCTTCGGCCTCTCAGAAGGCGAAGCCTCCCCGTGCTACTTCTACCTCTCAGAAGGTGAAGTATCACTGCACCTTCTGTCAGAAGGATGGACATACGATCGACCGATGCTTCAGGCGCGCCAGGATCGCGCAGAGAGACCGTGTTGCAGCTCTTAGGCATATTCAGGGTCAGCCCCAGACCTCGAGTGCATCTAAGACCAACACGAGGTCTAGGTTTGCTTCAGACGTTTCTGATGGGTTTGGGCAGCATCGAGGACTTGGTTTTTCTAAGTCTTCTGTTTTTCATCCTCATGCTGCTCCTGGTCGTGACTTCCGCCGTCCTGAGGGTACATCTCGTCTCCCCCGTCGAGACAGTTACCCACGGCGTGATCAGCGTGTTGCCGGTGTTCCGACTCACTCTTCCGTAGCAGTCGGACCCCGCAACAGCTTCAGGTCTGCTCACAGACCTTCTGCTTCTTTAAGTCACAGAGAGCGTAGGGTAGATAGAGGTCAGTCGTGCTTGACTACTTCATCTGCTCGACGTGTTGTTCAGTATTGGGTGCCAAAATCACTCTTGATTTACCCCAGTACTGAGACTTTACTCTCTGTTTGACTCAGGTTCGCCGGGTAGGGAAGGAGAAGGTTTGGCTTGTAGACTCCGGTTGTTCTCGTCATATGACCGGAGACTCCCGTTGGTTCTCCTCCCTAGCCCATGCTCCAGGTGATGAGACGATCACCTTTGGAGATGCTTCGTCTGGGCGCGTCATCGCCAAAGGTACTGTGCGCGTTAATGCTTCTTTTATTCTTAAGGATGTTGCCTTGGTTAGTAAGCTGCAGTACAATTTGCTCTCCGTTTCTCAGCTTACCGATGACGGTTTCGAGGTGAGCTTTAAGAAAAACAATTGCAAAATTCTTGACTCTTCGGGTAGTCTAGTTTGCGGGATTTCTCGTTTTGGGAGGATCTTTCGTGCTGATTTTTCTGAGTCTTCTGGTGATCCTCTCCGGTGTTTAGTTGCTTCTGAGTCCCGCGATTTGACTTTCTGGCATAGGAGACTTGGTCATATAGGATTTGACCATTTGACCCGAGTTAGCGGCCACGATCTCATTCGTGGTCTGCCGAAGCTCAAGATGGTTAAAGATCTGGTTTGTGCTCCATGCCGGCACGGCAAGATGGTTGCTGCTTCACATCCTCCGGTTACTGTGACCATGACCGACGCACCGGGACAGCTGCTCCATATGGACACTGTTGGACCAGCTCGAGTGCAGTCAGCCGGAGGGAAGTGGTATGTCCTTGTCGTGGTCGATGACTATTCGAGGTTTTCTTGGGTGTTTTTCTTAGCCTCGAAAGATGAGATATTTTCACATTTCCGAGGTCTTTTCAGTAGGCTTTCTGTCGAGCTCCCGGGTGCCTTACGAGCGATCCGCAGTGACAATGGCACGGAGTTCAAGAATTCCTACTTCGAGAGTTTCTGTGGTGAGACGGGTGTAGAGCACCAGTTCTCTTCTCCGCGCGTCCCACAGCAGAATGGCGTTGTGGAGAGGAAGAACCGTACCTTGGTCGAGATGGCCAGGACGATGCTTGATGAGTACTCTACACCGCGAAAGTTTTGGGCTGAGGCTATAGCTACCGCGTGCCATGTTTCCAATCGAGTTTTTCTTCAGGCACACTTGCATCGCACTTCTTATGAGCTGAGATACGGGCGAAAGCCCAGCGTCTCTCATTTTCGTGTGTTTGGTTGCAAGTGCTTTATTCTGAAGTCCGGGAACCTAGATAAGTTCGAGTCACGTTCTTGTGATGGTATCTTTCTAGGTTACTCGCTCTCTTCGCGGGCTTATCGGGTTTGGAACTGCGAGTCAAGCAAAATGGTAGAGACCTGTGAGGTGACCTTTGACGAGGCCAGTCCGGGGACTAGGCCCGACGTTTCAGTTTCTTTAGAGCAGTCCGAGCCCATCTTCGTGGATGATGAGGATGATGGAAATGAGGGTTGTCTACCCGATCTAGTCCCTCATCCACCCCTTGAGGTGCCTTCTTCCACCGCACCTCGGGGAGATCAGCCCATGCCTTCTGCCTCTTCTGGAGCTAGTGGCTCTGTTCCTATCTCATCGGCTCACGAGGTAGAGGCCACTTCTTCATCTCATCCAGGACCTCCTAGACACATTCAGAAAGCTCATCCTTCCGAGCAGATCATTGGAGACCTTTTCGAGCGTGTTACCCGCTCAAAATCTGGCTTATCTCAATTCTGTCTCCATTCTGCCTTCATTGCCTCCTTTGAGCCCAAAGACGTTTCTCATGCCTTATCTGATGAGTCTTGGGTCAATGCCATGCATGAGGAGTTAGAAAATTTCGAAAGAAACAAGGTCTGGTCGCTTGTCGAGCCCCCACGAGGTCACAATATTATTGGAACTAAGTGGGTGTTCAAGAACAAGCAGAGTGAGGATGGAGTGGTTGTTCGGAACAAGGCTAGGCTGGTAGCTCAGGGGTTTTCCCAGGTTGAGGGTCTTGACTTCGAGGAGACCTTTGCCCCTGTAGCTCGACTTGAAGCCATTAGAATTCTGCTTGCCTTTGCAGCTTCTAAGGGTTTCAAGCTTTACCAGATGGACGTCAAGAGTGCCTTTCTCAATGGCCTTATTGAGGAAGAAGTCTACGTCCGCCAGCCTCCTGGTTTCGAAAACCCTAAATACCCTAACCATGTCTTCAAGCTTTCCAAAGCTCTGTATGGACTTAAGCAGGCCCCTCGAGCCTGGTATGAGAGGCTTAAGTCCTATCTTCTGAGTCATGGTTTTAAGATGGGTAAAGTAGACAAGACCTTATTCATCCGCCGTCATGGCACTGAGTTTCTGCTCGTCCAGATCTATGTGGACGACATCATCTTTGGCGGCTCCTCACATGCTCTCGTTTCCCAGTTTACCGATGTCATGAGCTCGGAGTTTGAGATGAGCATGATGGGCGAGTTGAGCTTCTTCCTTGGTTTCCAAATCAAGCAGACTCGGGAGGGTACATTCTTGCATCAAGGCAAGTACACTCGAGACCTCCTGAAGCGCTTTGACATGAGTGATGGTAAGCCAGTGTCCACTCCGATGGCTACCTCAGCTTCACTCGACCCAGATGAGGATGGTGAGCCAGTTGATCAGAAGGAGTATAGAAGTATGATCGGCTCCCTCTTATACCTCACTGCCTCGAGACCGGACATACACTTTGCTGTGTGTCTTTGTGCTCGGTTTCAGGCTTCTCCTCGCGTATCTCACCGCCAGGCGGTGAAGCGCATCTTTCGGTACCTCCGAGCTACCATTGACTATGGTATCTGGTACTCTTCCTCATCCTGTCTTTCCTTAAGAGCCTTTTCGGATGCAGACTTTGCCGGCTGTAGGATAGATAGGAAGAGCACTTCTGGCACTTGCCAATTCATTGGCACTTCTCTCGTCTCTTGGTCTTCTAGGAAGCAGTCCGGTGTTGCACAGTCCACCGCCGAGTACGTTGCTGCAGCCAGTTGCTGTAGCCAAGTGCTTTGGATGGCTTCGACCCTGCGGGACTTTGGGTTAGTCATAGACAGTGTTCCACTCTTTTGTGATAACACTTCTGCAATTAACATTGCTAAGAACCCAGTGCAGCACTCTCGGACCAAGCACATTGATATTCGCTATCACTTTCTTAGAGACCATGTAGAGAAGGGTGATATAGTACTCCAATTTGTGGAGAGTGACCACCAGTTGGCTGATATCTTCACCAAGCCATTGGATAGCTCGAGGTTTTCAGCTCTGCGGGGAGAGCTTGGGGTGGTTTGTCCTTATGGACTGTAGTGAGGGGGAGCTTTGGGCTTTACTGCTTTCCTAAATTTGATTATGCTTCTGTCTCATTTCTGTTGCATTGCATTTGCGGGTGCATTTGGGATTAGTCCTTCCAGCTTAGGTTAGAGTGTTTTTCTTGCCGAGTTGCTTAGACTTCTTACTCTTATCTTATGCTTCCAGGATTAGCTGCTTCTTATCTCACTAGATTGAGCTCACTCACTTCTTGTAGGATCTAGCGAGGGTCGGGCCACCCTCGAGTAGACAGGGTACGTGTTTGCTCTCTAGTGTGTGGTTTACGGTCAGCTAATAGTCCTGGAGTCATATGGGGTAGATGAGAGTCGGTCTAAGCCATAGTTGTCTCTATATCTTATCTATGCTTTAAGGACTGCCTGTTTGCTGTTTTCTTTGCCAGCTTCTCGATTTATTGCCTTGGTTCAGGAGGGAGTGCATTTGGGAGCTTCTAGAGCTTAATCTTGACTTAACTCCACTTGAACTTAAAGCTGCATCATATGTTGAGGGGGAGCTGGTCTTTCATGCATTTTCATCATTCTAGCATTATAACCAAACTGCATGGAGCCTTGATTATTATCCTGTTATGACATGCTTACAATGCTTTTACACCTTGCCATGATTTATGCTTCATTTGCTAGATTTATCATGACTTCATATGTATAGACTAGCTTCTGCCATGATAAGTTAATTAAAATTGCTCAACTTGAATTAAAACTTGTCATGCTCACATTCGAGTCTAGTCTTGCTTTAGCGATCCTTTTGTGATTCATGCCATGTCAAATAGGCTAAGTTGAGCGTTGAATCTCTATTGAGCCTTAGATTGAGCTATTGTAGTCTCTTGATGATGCATAGGTTAGTACTACATGTTAAAATACAAAAAGATCTCTTTTGTGCGAAAAAACTGATCTCACCAATTCTTTCTCATGAGACGGCTTGCCATTGCACTAGGCATGAACTCAGGGGGAGCTTTGGATGACCCAGATCATTGTCTTAAGCTTCTTGCTTGGCATGATCGCATAAGGCTTGAGATCTAGCACATGATAAAACAAAAATCTGGTTGTCTACAACCTTCGGTTTCAAAAGAATATATGTCATTTGTGCTCAATTTGCTTAAGCTACAACAAGAATCAAGTACTTCAACTATGTTTCATTCTCGGACTTGTAGCACTCTATTTGGTCTCAATTTGAGCTTCTTAGTTACGCTTAGCTTATTGACATGGCCTGCATCATCCTTGGATATCTCTAGCTAGACTTTGCTCATTAATGACTAGACTTGCTCACTTAATGCACTTCATTTTCAGATTGTCATCCATTTGCTCTAGCTGGCTTGTATATATGTTGTCATGATCTGGATAGCGTTTTATTGAGTTATGGCTTGGTGTAGTACTTGTTGGTCATTATGGATAATTCTCATGGCTCTAACTGCGTAGAATAATCAAACTTTAGCCATTTCATCCATTTGCATGTCATATTCTCTCTTTTGCATCTTGATGCGTTTATTGCCAAAAGGGGGAGAATAGAGAAGAAAAAGCAGTTTAGGAGCTTTCTAGAGCTTTGGAGGAAAATTTGCTCTTTCTTATGTAGCTCTAGTGCTCTTTTGTCGACATGGTCATTAGTTTCAATTTCACTCTTTGGGCCATGTTGGATTCTTCAAACTCAAACTCTTCTTCATGCTTTTTCTGAGTTTGTCAATATACTCATCAAGGGGGAGATTGATGAACCATGTGGAGGTGACCACATGTGAGTGATGAGTAATTGACATCGGTTTAGGATAGTCGAGTTTGGTTTGAGTGGTTCGGAGTCGAGTCGTTGCGTGGTGCAATCGGGCTCGGTCGGACTTTTGGTCAAACTTGGTCATTTGGGCTTAGGATGCATATTCTAATGTGTTGACAGGTTTGGACTTCATCTGTGGTAAGTGTGATGGTATTTAAGCTCTCATGTGTCGAGCGGTGCTATTTGACGTGTTTCTTGTCTGTGTGGCTGCAGGACGTCGAGCGGAGTCGTGGCGAGACACGATGGACCGGACTAGGCGCAGGTGGCGCTGAGGTCAGAACGGTCAGGATGTGTCGAAGACGACGTGGACTCGAGGTGGTTGCGAGGCGTGCGAGGCAAGGAAGCGCGGAAGCTTCCCGGATGCAGGAGGGGCGAATCGGGAAATTCGCGAGGCTGCACAAGCGGGAGCGGGCGCCGTTGGATTTAGCAGGCGTAACGGGGCGGAGACCCGTTAGCCAAGGCTATAAAAGGAGAGGAGGGGCTGCATGCCCACTTGAGCATTTTGGAGGGAACTAGTGTTAGCTCTAGTCAAAAGAGGCTTTAGGAAGTGGTTGGAGGGTTGGTGTGGACTGCAGGGTGTGCTCCCCCTGTGCATATGTGTCTCTACGATGTGTTCCATGTGAGCCTCTCTCTGGTGTTCATCCTTCTTCACAAGCTTGTATGGAGCTCTTGAGTTGGGAGAGGGAAAGGAAGGATTGAGAGACTTGTAATCATTCCTCTGTATTCAATCATGTATCTCTCTTCCTCTTGATCAATATGAAATGGTGGAGTTTGGATTTTGATTCAGTTTTGTGCTCCCTGTTCTGTTTTTCCTTCGATCCTCTCTTTTGGTGATTTATGAGATTTTGAGTTTCTTGTTGGTTCTTGCTGTGGAGGTGCAAAATGGGTTGCTATGACATGGGTGATGCTCAAAAGCCACTTGGCTGGTAAACTCCAAGAGCAAACCAAGTTTTAATCTGAGATTTACTTTGTTGGCCTCCTCTGTTCTTCAGTTCAATTTCTAGGGTTTAGGTGGAAAGCTTGATTCCCTTCGTGAGATGTCTTGAGATTTGGTCTGAGGGATCCTTGAGATATTGCTAACATATCCCTAAAATCTCAGGTGCAAAAGATCTCTATGTGAGGAGTAATTAGATTTCCTTGAGCCCTCTCTGAAAATTCAGTCACTTCTAGGGTTTTGAGTGTTCTTTGTTTCTCCCTTCATGAGATGAGTTGATATTTGGTCTGAAGAGCTTTTTGCTATTGCTAACATGACTGCAAGAGCTCATGGCCAAGGGATCAATATTTGAGGAGAAATTTGGATTTTAAGGTTGGCTCTGTGTATTTTCAGTTTCTCCTCCCAAGTCTGAAATTTTTGATTATCTCTTGTTTGATCTTGCTATTTGAGGCCCTCATAATATTTGAAATATATATGTGACCCCCTTGGCCAAAAGAAATAGCATTATCTCTGGTTATTCTCTGGTCTTGGCAAGGAGAAGGGAGGTTCTTCATTGCTGTCTGAAAACCTGCAACTCGGGCTGCTGAAAATGGGGGGGGCGGTCTGACCGGCCCTTGAAGGGCGGTCTGACCGGCCGAGCGGTCTGACCGGCCGACCCATTGCGGTCAGACCGGCCCCATGGGCGGTCAGACCGGCCAGGCTCTGCAGGTGTCGGTTTTTGTCATTTGTGCTGAGATTTGATGCTTCCTGTTTATGGTAGATCCTTTTCTTTATTTGGGTGATACTTTAGATCTCTTCTCTCTGCTCTGGATTAGGTGAAAGGTTAACTGCTTGCCTCTCTGTGGTGTTGCTTCGTATCTCTTTTTTTGAGGTTTAGATCTTCTGTAAGCTTTTGGATTCTCCTCTCTTAGCTTCTATAGCCTTCGAAGAGGTGATTTCCAGTGGGTACTTGGAAGGGTTAAAATTTTAATAGATCGACATTCACCCCCCCCCCTCTGTCGCCATTTCGGTTCAACAGAAAGGAAAGAAAGAGTACAATGTACAATGTACGTACCTATCGAGTATTCGGGCGATAGCTGTGTACTTGGATTTGTTCTTACTTAGAGAATCAAGGTATATAGCCTTGTTCCATTTTGGTATAATTACAATTAAAATCCAATGGAATTCCTCATTGTATGGCATAAGAACAAATTCCTTATCTTGGTGAGCCAGCAGTGCTTTTACAATATAGTCCTCGACGAAGGATGCATTCTCGATGATGGTATCAATGGCGACCAAGCGTGGGTCAAGGAAACCAATTCGTGATTTCGATGATCTAGCTTCGGTCAGCATGAATCTATATATAGCACAGAAAAGCAACAAATTGTGACATATATCGGTATTACGTGAATAGAGACTATGATTGTACAGACTTACAGCGTCCAGCATCGAACGAGTGAGGCGTCGAGAGCGTTGAGCGTGAAAAGTTCAAATATATCGTCGAAGGTCACCGCGAAGACACATTCCTGAACTTCGTGAATGAAATGTTCCTGCTTGAATTTGACAGTGATACCTGAGCGCCGTTCTCCCTCTGGCTTATTGGACTGTTCCATATACCAAGTGTGGAATCTTTGGCAACCAAGTCCTAGTTCTAGGAGCTCTTTCTTGAGTACCATCGGGTCGCCTAGCACGAATTTGCGGGCCAATGGCATGTACGGGATATCGTCATCGTCCTTCATCTTTGATTTGCCCCGGCCACTGCCTCGATTGTCGCTCGACTTTATGCTAGTCGACTGTAATGGTATAGACGGTGCAAGTTGCTCTCGCGAGAATAGCTCCCGTGGAGATAGCACCGGTGCAGGTAGCTGTGGTTCGCACTGCCCGTGTGGAGATGGCACCAGTGCAAGTTGCTCTGGCGAGAATAGCACCTGTGGAGATAGCACCGGTGTATGTTGCTGTGGTTCGCACTGCACTTCTGGTCCTGCCACCGGTGAAGAAGCCTCCAGGGAGATGTCGCTTTTGGGCCACTGGATGAATGTTCCAATGGCCTGTCCTAGAGTCACGATCTCGTCGTTGGGGGGCTTCGGTAGCGGGACCACCTCAAAATTGACATACACACCATCCACATTAACTTTTGCGAAGCCTGGCGCTAAAGCTTGACCGTGCACCACGGCCCCGATATGAGACGAATATGCCTGGCCCCAAGCAGCGTACAAGGGAATGGAGCCATATCTCACTTGGAGCCTGCAGTTCGTAGGCTCCTACATAACGATACAAAATTAGCTACTCGAATAGGCCTACCAATGGAACAAGCATTCGAGAGGTAATAATTATTACCAGGATGTCGTCCACAGGAAATTTGGACTGGGTATGCGTCGGATTGGACGAGCAGCTACTCGGACGGTTGTGCGGGCTAGCTAGCATAGCAGCGGCGGTGGTGGCCTGATAACTTTCTGTCTGTTTCCGCACCTCTTCTCTGATTACATCACCCATCTGAGCTAATATCTCCTCTTTAAGAGATTCCTTGATCTCTTCTCGTAGCTGTGCGTCACGCTCGGCTTTGTTTCTCTTCCTACGCCGATACATTCCGGAGTCATCTTCGAAACCATGTTTCCAAGGAACGTAAAGCCCAAGGCCTCTCGTACGACCCGGGTGCTCCTTATTTCCCAGGGCCACGGAGAGCATATCATTCTCCCTTGTTCCCTGGAATGATCCCAGGGTAGATTCAAAACTCAGCTCTTCCTGCAAGAGCACGAAATGTCATTTCAACTCATACGAAGTTGTGGAGTAATTACAAGCTACGTAGTTCTATCGATATCTTACCAGGCGCTGGGACACTTGCTGGTCTGTAGGGTTTCGAAAGGAGACGTCCCCCGATGTCGTTGTAGATGACCTTGCTCTAATCCAATTTCGTGCGTGGTCATCCGGGATATTGGAAAACGGCGGGGCGATGTCCTGTGCAGCTGCCAGGTCATCCTCCTTCATCCACTGCGGGATTTTACCCGCATACCCAGCTGTGCCAAGTCTGTGGGGGTGTGTGTTTTTTGCCTGGAGGGCCTTGTGCGCCGTACTTGTACTTTTGAACTCTTCGGACGTCTTCATCGCCTTGAACTCTTCCCATTGTGGTTCCAGGAATGGGTATATATGAAAAGGCGTTTCGTCCGTCTCCACGTATTTCTTGACAAGCGTGCTCTTGAAGTTCTTCCATGCTTTGCACGCCCCTAGGTAGGTTTGTCGTTGCACAGCGTGTAGGTGTTCTTTTGGGAACTCGAACGATGCCAAAATTTCGGTCCACAGCTCACGTTTCCGAGTGTTAGGCACGTTCTTCCACGAATTGTATGTGATCTCAATTCGTTCTCGTGCAACTATTCCGACCATGCTTCGGAATGCGCTTACCGCTTTTTTAGGAAGGATAGGGACCCCAGATGCGTTTACCGCTGTGATGGTCTGTCGGCCCTCAGGCTTCTTCGATAGCTCTCTTCCTTGGCGTCTTGATGTTGGAGCGGACACCTCCGGCGATGATGTTGAAGAATGCGCGGGTGACGTGTTGCTCATTTTGTGGGTCTATTAAGATAAGATGAGAAAGTGATCATATTGAATTGGAAGACAAGAGAGGAGTAGAGGGGAGGGGGAGAAGGGAGGGGGTGATATGGACATAGAGAGGGGGTGATGTGCCTATCTTAGCACCTACTTTAGTTGCTAATACTATAAACCAAATAGCAAAGTCCCTAAACAAAGTTCTATGAAGCAAATGGAACAAACCAGTGTATCAAGTTCATTGAACCGGATACACTGGAGTGTCCCACTTGCTTCATGCCCTTTGAATGTCTATGTGGCATATATTTTTACTACAAGGTCTCTAAACAAAGTTCTATGAAGCAAATGACACAAACTAGTGTATCTGGTTCATTGAACCTGATACACTAGAGTGTGTCACTTGCTTTATGCCCCTTGAAGGTCTGTGTGGCATATACACAGCTGCAGCTGCACCAATGTATCAAGTCCTTCGTTTTCCCGCAAAATTCAAGTTAATTTTATTACAAAAGTGCAAAAAAAAGACATTCCAGATTCTTCGGTGAGCAGCCGACATCGCCGACTTCTTCGGTGAGCGACTATCCATCTGCTTCTTCCCACTCCTTTTCTTCATCTCTGGTCTCTGGATCACGTACGCCAGTAGCGATGATTCAGTTAGATGAATCATCGCTATTGGCGTACGTGATCCAGAGACCAGAGATGAAGAAAAGGAGTGGGAAGAAGCAGATGGATAGTCGCTCACCGAAGAAGTCGGCGAGGTCGGCTGCTCACCGAAGAATCTGGGAATTTCTTTTTTTTGAACTTCTGTACTAAAATTTCCTTGAATTTTGTAATACTATTACTACAAGGTCTCTAAACAAAGTGCCTTTCCTAACACCTACTTTAGTTGCTAATACTATAAACCAAATACTATTACTACAAGGTCTCTAAACGAAGTTCTATGAAGCAAATGACACAAACTAGTGTATCTGGTTCATTGAACCTGATACACTAGAGTGTGGCATATACACTAGAGTGGTCCTTGATTGCTTAATGTGTTCTCTCAAATTGTAGGGGTGATGTCTAGATACATGGAGCATTTGGGTGGAAAGATCAACTGTTTCGTCAGGCGCATGACTGCCAATTCGAAGCATACCATAGCATCCGAGGCACATCCGAGGCCTGCTGTTGTGTCTTCAAGACACAGCTGCAGGCCTCGGATGTGCCTCGGATGCTATGCTATGCTTCAAATTGACAGTCATGAGCCTGACGACACAATGTATTTCTTTCCACCCAAATGGTCAATGTATCTTTCGCAATACTCTTCCTTGATTGGTGCTCTCAAATTGTAGGGTTGCACATGATAAGATGAGGAAGCAAGAAAAGTGAAACATGATGCTCAATGTTACGAAGAGAGGAGAGGAGTAGAGGGAAGGGGGAGAAGGGAGGAGGTGATGTGGACAGAGAGAGGGGGTGATGTGCCTATCTTAGTCCCTAAACAAAGTTCTATGAAGCAAATGACACAAACTAGAGCATCCCGTTCATTGAACGGGAATTCTAGAATGTGTCACTTGCTTCATGCCCTTTGATCATATAATCTTCCTTGATTGGTTAATTTGTGCTCTCAAATTGTAGGGTTGCACAAGATTAATCTTGGCCGTCCCGCTACTAAATCATATACTCTTCCTTGATTGGTTATGCCAAATAACAGCATCAAGCATCAAGCATAACAGTATGAAGCATCAAGCATCAATGTAAGATGTACCAACGTAGACTAATCAACTGCAGTATCAAGCATAAATATGTACTATGTACCAATGTATCAAGCATAAAGCATAACAGCATCAAGCATCAAGCATAACAGTATGAAGCATCAAGCATCAATGTAATATGTACCAATGTAAACTAAGCAACTGCAGTAAACAATGTACCAATGTAGTATGTACCAAATAGCATATCATTAACAGTATGGCATCAACCCTAAACACTAACAGTAAGCATCAACCATAACACTAACAGTAAGCATCAACCCTAAATATGTACTATGTACCAATGTATCAAGCATAAAGCATAACAGCATCAAGCATCAACCTTAGGGTTTTGGTGACCTTAGGGATGGCGGACGAGGAGGAGGCGGCGACGCAGGAGGAGGAGGCGGCGGCGACGGAGGAGGTGGAGGAGGCGACGACGACGGAGGACGAGGAGGCGACGGGCTCGGCGAGGCGGCGATGCAGGAGGAGGCGGCGGCGACGGGGGACGAGGAGGCGACGGGCTCGGCGAGGCGGCGACGGAGGAGGAGGAGGCGACGGACTCGGGGAGGCGGCGACGGAGGAGGAGGAGGCTGCGGCGACGTCTTCGTCCGGGGAGGCGGCCGGCGAGGGCAGCCGGCGAGGGCTCGGGGAGGCGGCGGCGACGACGGGCTGGGATTTAGATCGAATCGAATAACTACAACGCACACGAAAACCCTTGGGAGAGGGTATATATGTAGGCAGATTATCACAGCCGGTTCTAAACTTAGAACCGTCTGTGATAAATATCACAGCCGGTTCGAAGTGTAGAACCGTCTGTGATAGTAAACTATCACAGACGGTTCTACACTTCGAACCGGCTGTGATAGCAAACTATCACAGACGGTTCTACATTTAGAACCGTCTGTGATAAGCCTTTGCCGACTGTCGCAATTAAGACAGCACCAATAACTACACAGCTGCATTCATATCAACCACCAAACAGCTGCATTCATATACAACACCAACCAGTTGATACATTTTGACAAGGTCTCAAATACATCACACATATACATTTTCACATATACATCTCAAAATTGATACATCACACATTTTCACATATACATCTCAAAATTGACTACATCACACATTTTCACATATACATCTCAAAATTGACTACATCACACATTTTCACATATACATCTCAAAATTGACTACATCACACATTTTCACATATACATCTCAAAATTGACTACATCACACATTTTCACATATACATCTCAAAATTGTCTACATCACACATTTTCACATATACATCTCAAAATTGTCTACATCACACATTTTCACATATACATCTCAAAATTGTCTACATCACACATTTTCACATATACATCTCAAAATTGTCTACATCACACATTTTCACATATACATCTCAAAATTGTCTACATCACACATTTTCACATATACATCTCAAAATTGCCTACATCACACATTTTCACATATACATCTCAAAATTGTCGCACATTTTCACATATACATTCTTATTGTACTTGCTTATTTCCTTTAAAAATTAGCCCTTCATCATGATCAATGCGTACGTAACTGGTTTCGTCACGTTGTTCATCGTCGACCCTTATGCCATTTCCAAAAGGAGGTAACTCGTCAAATTGATTGTATTCCTCCTCGTCCACTACATTCTCCACTCCGACAATTCTCCTTTTTCCATGAAGATTGTAGGACCGAAATGGCAACAGAGGGGGGGGGTGAATGGTGCCTTCTAAAAACTCCCCAAGTACTCACACGATAAATCGGGCGAAAGAACTAGCTTCTTCGATCGAACACACGTGGTCGTAAGCCAACTGATGGTCGAACACCACGTGGTCGAACACTTGCCTGAGCCGACAAAAGAAATCAAACAGTGATAACTGAGAGGATGAACCAAGAACAGGAGGACTCGAGGCGCACAATCATCCGGTAAAGTGAACTTCTCTAATTCGACTCCTGCTCTCGGGAATGAACTGGCCAAGTGGCCTTGAGACAGATTCCCAGTTCTGAGCTAATCAAAGCACACAAAGACGAAAGCAGACTCACGAAGAAGAGAGGAGAGAAAAGGATAGCAAGAAGTCCAAGCTCTCAAAACAGATCGCAAACAAGTCAATCACAACATCTCAAGACGACAGAAAACAAATAGAGGAAGAGAGATGAATGATTGATAATGGAGGTTTCTACAGCCACTCCAACTGGGAGATACATGAGCACACATGCTCCATCCCGAGAACCCACACACTCACAAATAACAAAGGAAGAACAGAGCAACTCGGGGATCAGAATCTCACAAGTACCCGAGCTCTACCCTCTCTATTTATAGCCACACACTCACACACCAAAGAGGGGGAACCCGCAAACCCCCACCTAACACCGGGTTTTCAACTCACTTTACCCACTAGCGAGAACGAGCTCCAGTGCTTTACCCGTTACACCCAACGGCTCCACTGCTTTGCCCGTTAGTGCCAACAACTCCTGTGCATTGGCAGAGACACAGCTTCCCTTTGCAGCTTTCCGCATTTCTCCAAAATGCCACTCTACTGCCTTCCCGGAAGCTTCCTCCTGCCTTGCCGATCACGCTTGCAACCACCTTGAGCCCCTAGTCTTCTTCGGCTTCACCCAGTCGTTCTGGACCTCAACATCTCCCATGTCTAGTCCCGACCACTCCAAGCCTCACCAAGACTTGTCTCAAGATCCTAGTCAAAAACTCCTCCAGACCGATCGGACCTCAACTCCTCCAGAGCCTAGTCCCAGTCCGTTCCACTGCGCACGACCTCACCGTTGCCCGTCGTGTCCACTTCCGGTAACTCTAGCTCCGGTTCCTTGTCTCCCGGCTCACAACCACCTCACCAGCATCGATCATCTTTGGCGTCTCCGACCGTCTGGACCTCAACACCTCCTGTGCCTAGTCCCGGTCCTCCCACGCCTCACCATGAAATAGCTCCGAAGTCCTGCAGCCACATAGACAAGCAAACCGTTACATAGCACCGCACAACACAATGTGTACAGACATCTGCATAAAAGGAACTCAAAACATGCTTCACAAGGTCGTACATTCACTACGATCGGTCAAAAAATACTTAAACATTAATTCTCAAGACCTACGATCGTTACCATAGACCATACGACCACCCAGTGGTCCTTACGACCGCCTTAAAGCTTGCTACGACCATCACAAGTTTCAGTTCCAACTTACCGACCAAGTTGTACCAACTTATGACTGGTCGAAACCATAGATCAAGACTTTCTTAAGTCCTACGACCAGTTCCCAGAGACTACGACCAAAACCAGAGATTCCATCGTGGTCGAACCACTTTCCGACCACGTTCATCGCTTTCCACCGTGGTCGAAACCCTTCTCGATCACGTACGACTTGGTGCACTGTGGTCGAAGCCCTTCCAACAACGTTTGAACACTTCCGACCGCAGTCGCCCACTTGCGACCACGCTCCAAGCTCGTCTGACCGCATCCGACCGAGCTACGACCATGTTCGCCCTTAACGTGGTCGAAACCCGCTTTCGTTCTTAGGAAGTGAAGTCTGCGACAACGTGGTCGTATGACTGCTTTCGACCACCGACTACGCCTTACGACCGCGTTCTCCGTCAGTGTGGTCGTAACTGCCTTTGACCACGACCAAACGTGGTCGTACTAGGCTTCGACCACGGCCAACGTGGTCGAATAGATTTTCGACCACGGCAAAACCAGTCGTAGACTTCCCTGGTGACCTACGACCAAGGTCAGAGTGGTCGTAAACGCCATGTGGTCGTACAGCCTTCCGACCACGGCCAGAAAGAGTAAAACATTGTTTTCCGGCTTTCGACTGCTGATAGAGTGGTCGTAAACAACCCGGCTGGCTCCCGATTGACGACAATAAGTTCATAACCTGCCCGACAGGCTTCCGACCACAACCAATGTGGTCGTAAGAGCCTACGACCACAGTCAGAAGCTACGACTTTGCACAGAAGGCGATTCCGATCACTTCTAAGGCTATGACTTGGCAGGAAGAGCCCAACCCAAAATCAAACTTTCTAAAACAAGAGTCAATTACTCATCACAAACATGTGGTCACCTCCACATGGACTCTCAATCTCCCCCTTGATGAGTATATTGACAAACCCAGAAAAACCATGAAGATGAGTTTGAGTTTTAAGAATCCAACATGGTCCAAAGAAAGAGAATGGAGCTAATGACCATGTCGACAGAAGGAACATTAGAGCAACAACTGAAAGAGCAAATTGATCTCCAAAGCTCTAAAATGATCCCAACAGACTTTTTTTTTCTATATTCTCCCCCTTTTGGCAATAAACACATCAAGATGCAATAGGGAGAATATGACATGTCAAAGGATGAATATGGCTGAAGTTTGTTTATTTAAGCATTGAGAGCCATGAGAATTATCCATAATGACCATAATGTAATACACCAAGCCATAACTCAATAAAACGCTATCTAGATCATGACAACAATCTGAAATGTAATGCATTTTGTGAGCAAGTCACGTCATCAATGAGTAAAGTCTAGCTAGAGACATCCAAGGATGATGCAGGCCATGTCAATAAGCTAAGCGGAACAAAGAATCTAACATTGAGTCCAAATAGAGTGCTATAAGCTCAAGATTGAAACATTGGTTAAAGTACTTGGTTCTGAATGTAGATTAAGCAAATTGAGCACATTAAACATTGTCTTTTTAAAACTCATGGTCGTTTCTAACCCAAATTTTGTTTATGTGCTAGATCTCAAGCCTTATGCGACTACTCCAAGCAATAAGCTTAAGAAGATAGTCTAGGTCATCCAAAACTCCCCCTGAGTTCATGCCTAGTGCAATGGCAAGCTGTCTCATGAGAAAGAATTGGTGAAATCAGTTTTTTCGCACAAATATGGTGGTTGTCAACCAACATTTTGTTTAATCATGTGCTAGATCTCAAGCCTTATGCGACTATTCCAAGCAAGAAGCTTAAGAAGATAGTCTAGGTCATCCAAAACTCCCCCTAAGTTCATGCCAAGTGCAATGGCAAGCCGTCTCATAGGAAAGAATTGGTGAGATCAGTTTTTTTTTCGCACAAAAGAGATCTTTTTGCTTTTTAAGACATTGTACTAACTCATGTATCATCAGGAGACTAAAACAGCTCAAACTAAGGCTCAATATAGATTCAACGCTCTACTCAGCCTATTTGACATGGCATGAATCATAAAAGGATAACTCCAGAAAGACTAAACTCAAATGCTAGCATGACAAGTTTTACTTCAAGTTGGGCAATTTTAATTAACTCATCATGGTAAAAGCTAGTCTACACATATGAAGTCATGATCAATCTAGCATATAAAGCACAAATCATGGCAAGGTGTAAAGCATTGTAAACATGTCATAACAGGATAATAATCAAGGCTCAATGTAGTTATATTACAATGTGAAATGCTAACATGCAGAAAAATCCAGCTCCCCCTCAACATGACATGCAACTTTTAGTTCAAGTTGAGTTAAGTCACAATTAAGCTCCAGAAGCTCCCAAATGAACTCTCCCTGAACCAAAGCAATAAATCGAGAAGCTGGCAAATGAGACCAAAACAGGCAGTCCTTAAAGCATAGATAAGATATAGAGACAACTATGGCTCAGACTGACTCTCATCTACCCCATATGACTCCAGGACAATCGGCTAACAGTAAATCACACACTAGAGAGCAAACACGTACCCTGTCTACCCAAGGGTGACCCAACCCTCGCTAGAACCTACAAGAAGTGAGTGAGCTCGACCTAGTGAGATAAGAAGCAGCTAATCCTGGAAGCACAAGATAAGAGTTAGAAGTCTAAGCATCTCGGCAAGAGAAGCACTCTAACCTATGCTGGAAGGACTAAACCCAAATGCACCCCGAGTGCAATGCAACAGAAATGAGACAGAAGCATAATCAATAGTAAAGCAGAAAAGCCCAAAGCTCCCCCTCACTACAATCCGTAAGGACACACCACCCCAAGCTCTCCCCGCAGAGCTGAAAACCTCGAACTATCCAAAGGCTTGGTGAAGATGTCAGCCAACTGGTGGTCACTCTCCACAAACTGGAGCACTATATCACCCTTCTCTACATGGTCTCTAAGGAAGTGGTATCGGATATCAATGTGCTTGGTCCGAGAGTGTTGCACTGGGTTTTTAGCAATGTTAATCGCAGAAGTGTTATCACAGAAGAGTGGAACACTATCTATGACCAACCCAAAGTCCCGCAGGGTCGAAGCCATCCAAAGTACTTGGCTACAGCAGCTGGCTGCAGCAACGTACTCGGCCTCTGCGGTGGACTGTGCAACTCCGGACTGCTTCCTCGAAGACCAGGAAACAAGAGAAGTGCCAATGAATTGGCAGGTGCCAGAAGTACTCTTCCTATCTATCCTACAGCAAGCAAAGTCTGCATCCGAAAAGGCTCTCAAGGAAAGACAGGATGAGGAAGAGTACCAGATACCATAGTCAATGGTAGCTCGAAGGTACCGAAAGATGCGCTTCACCGCCTGGCGGTGAGATACGCGAGGAGAAGCCTGAAAACGAGCACACAGACACACTGAGAAGTGTATGTCTGGTCTCGAGGCAGTGAGGTAAAGAAGGGAGCCGATCATACTTCTGAACTCTTTCTGATCAACTGGCTCGCCATCCTCATCTGGGTCAAGATAGGCTGTCGAAGCCATGGGAGTTGACACTGGCTTACCATCACTCATATCGAAGCGCTTCAGGAGGTCACGAGTGTACTTTCCTTGATGAAGAAATGTACCCTCCCGAGTCTGCTTAATTTGGAAGCCAAGGAAGAAGGTCAACTCACCCATCATACTCATTTCAAACTCGGTGCTCATGACATCCGAGAACTGGGAAACCAGAGTATGGGAAGAGCCGCCAAAGATAATGTCATCGACATAGATCTGGACGAGCAGAAGGTCAGCGCCAAGCCGGCGGATGAACAAGGTCTTATCAACTTTACCCATTTCAAACCCATGACTCAACAAGTAGGACTTAAGCCTCTCATACCAAGCCCTGGGGGCCTGCTTAAGTCCATACAACGCTTTGGAAAGCTTAAAGACATGGTTTGGGTATTTGGGGTTTTCGAAACCAGGAGGCTGTCGGACGTAGACCTCTTCCTCAATAAGGCCATTGAGAAAGGCACTCTTGACGTCCATCTGGTAAAGCTTGAAACCCTTAGAAGCTGCAAAGGCAAGCAGGATTCTAATGGCTTCAAGTCTAGCTACAGGGGCGAAGGTCTCCTCGAAATCTAGACCTTCAACCTGGGAGAACCCCTGAGCAACCAGTCTAGCCTTGTTTCGAATAACCACTCCATCCTCGCTCTGCATGTTCTTGAACACCCACTTAGTCCCAATAATATTGTGACCTCGCGGGGGCTCGACAAGCGACCAGACCTTGTTCCTCTCAAAATTTTCTAGCTCCTCATGCATGGCATTGACCCAAGACTCATCAGATAAAGCATGAGAGACATCTTTAGGCTCAAAGGAGGCAATGAAAGCAGAATGGAGACAGAATTGAGATAAGCCAGATTTTGAGCGGGTAACACGCTCGAAAAGGTCTCCAATGATCTGCTCTGAAGGATGAGCTTTCTGGATATGTCTAGGAGGTCCAGGATGAGATGAAGAAGTGGCCTCTACCTCGTGAGCTGACGAGGTAGGAACAGAGCCACCAGCTCCAGAAGACGCAGAAGGCATGGGCTGATCACCTCGAGGTGCGGTGGAAGACGGCACCTCAAGGGGTGGATGAGGGACAGGATCAGGTAGACAACCGTCGTCTCCATCATCCTCATCATCCACAAAGATGGTCTCGGACTGCTCTAAAGAACCTGAGATATCTGGCCTAGTCCCCGGACTGGCCTCGTCAAAGGTCACCTCACAGGTCTCTACCATTTTGCTAGACTCGCAGTTCCAGACTCTATAAGCCCGCGAAGAAGGCGAGTAACCTAGAAAGATCCCATCACAAGAACGTGACTCGAACTTATCTAGGTTCCCAGACTTCAGAATAAAGCACTTGCAACCAAACACACGAAAATGAGAGACGCTGGGCTTTCGCCCGTATCTCAACTCATAAGAAGTACGGTGCAAGTGTGCCCTAAGAAAGACTCGATTGGAGACATGACATGCGGTGGCTATAGCCTCAGCCCAAAACTTCCTAGGTGTAGAGTACTCATCGAGCATCGTCCTGGCCATCTCGACCAAGGTACGGTTCTTCCTCTCCACGACGCCATTCTGCTGTGGGACGTGCGGAGAAGAGAACTGGTGCTCTACACCTGTCTCACCACAGAAACTCTCAAAGTAGGAATTCTTGAACTCCGTGCCATTGTCACTGCGGATCGCTCGTAAGGCACCTAGGAGCTCAACAGAAAGCCTACTGAAAAGACCTCGGAAATGCGAAAACGTCTCATCCTTCGAGGCTAAGAAAAACACCCAAGAATACCTCGAGAAGTCATCGACTACGACAAGAACATACCACTTCCCTCCTGTTGACTGCACTCGAGCTGGTCCCACTGTATCCATGTGGAGCAGCTGTCCCGGTGCATCGGTCATAGTAACTGTGACTGGAGGGTGAGAAGCGGCAACCATCTTGCCGTGCCGGCATGGAGCACAGACTAGATCTTTGACCATTTTGAGCTTCGGCAGACCACGAATGAGGTCGTGGCCGCTAACTCGGGTCAAATGGTCAAATCCGATATGACCAAGTCTCCTATGCCAGAAAGAGAGGTCGCGGGACTCAGAAGCAACTAAACACTTGAGAGGATCACCAGAAGACTCAGAAAAATCAGCACGAAAGATCCTCCCAAAACGAGAAATCCCGCAAACCAGACTACCCGAAGAATCAAGAATTTTACAATTGTTTTTCTTGAAGCTCACCTCGAAACCGTCATCGGTAAGCTGAGAAACGGAAAGCAAGTTGTACTGCAGCTTACTAACCAAGGCAACATCTTTCAAAATGAAAGAATCATTAATCCGCACTGTACCTTTGGCGATGACGCGCCCAGACGAAGCGTCTCCGAAGGTGATCATCTCATCACCTGGAGCACGGGCAAGGGAAGAAAACCAACGGGAGTCTCCGGTCATATGACGAGAACAACCGGAGTCTACAATCCAAACCTTTCCCTTCCCTGCCCGGCGAACCTGAGTCAAACAGAGAGTAAAGTCTCAGTACTGGGATAAATCAAGAGTGATTTTGGCACCCAATACTGAACAACACGTCGAGCAGATGAAGTAGTCAAGCACGACTGACCTCTATCTACCCTACGCTCTCCATGACTCAAAGAAGCAGAAGGTCTGTGAGCAGACCTGAAGCTGTTGCGGGGTCCGACTGCTACGGGAGAGCGAGTCGGAACACCGGCAACACGCTGATCACGTCGCGGGTAGCTATCTCGACGGGGAAACCGAGATCTACCCTCAGGACGGCGGAAGACACGACCAGGGGCAGCATGAGGACGGAAAACAGAAAACTTGAAAAAACCAAGTCCTCTATGCTGCTTAAACTCCGTAACAGGAGCAAACCTAGACCTCGTGTTGGTTTTAGGTGTACTCAGAATCTGGGGCTGACCCTGAATATGCCTAAGAGACACAACACGGTCTCTACGTGCGATCTTGGCACGCCTGAAGCATCTCTCGATCGAGTGCCCATCCTTCTGACAGAAGGTGCAGTGGTACCTCACCTTCGAAGAGGTGGAAGTAGCACGCGAGGACTTCGGCTTCTGAGAGGCCGAAGTAGCAGGTGAACCTACCTTGCTGTCAGAGATCCCTTGGACAAAGCCCGCTGATTTGAATTTGACCTCATCAGACCTGGGCTCAACCTCGATCACACCTCCTAAGATGGGACGGAGAATAGCAGGAGGATGCTTCCTCATATCCTCATAGAAATCATACCCTAGACCTTGATTGAACTTGCAAATCTTGGAATGGTCTAGAATAAGATTAAGCTTCTTCTTGCCGCCTACAAATCTCTCGAGAGTGTTCATAAGGTACTGACACTCCCGAAAGAGCGAGATGCAAGAAGAGCAGGGGGAAGAAGAGACAGCAGAAGGTAAGGGAGCAGAAGAAGAACCAACAGCAGAGGAAAGAATGGCTTGTGCACGCACAGCCGACTCTGAAAGGGTAGCCCTACTGCTAGCCGGTTGGTTCACGTTCCTAGACGTCTCCACCTTACCCTGGGGCTTCTCCCCCTTCTCAGCACAAACAATACAAGCTGATGGTTGCTTCTCTAGTAAGTCCTTAGTTAGCTTCACACATTTCTCATCCAATGCAATCAAATCAGATTTTAGTTTATCACAGTTTTTGCATGGTGAGCTAACAGGGTCCTTAGAAGCATACTGAGCCAACTTCCTATCATGATCAATCATATCTTGAAACTGTTTTGAGACAGATTCAAGTTCAGCAGTTAATCTAGGACAATTCAAACATGAATCAATGGGCTCAAGTAAAGAAGCACGCAACTCAGCAATTTTGTGATCTGCCCGTTTTAGGTTCATCTTTAATTTATTGCAGTTTGCACAAGTCTCGGGCAGATCAAGGAGCATGGCATAAGGCCCTCTAGCAGCAATGTCCTTATCCTCACAAGAGGTGGGAGAAATAGTCTCATCAGTAGTAAGTAGGGTAACAGTCATCCTACTCAACTCTAAATCAGCAAGCAGACTAACATTCTCCACCTTAATAGAATCAAGCTCGGAGGACACACTATCATGCGAGGTTCTTAATTTCTCCATATCAACCAGCAAAGCAGAGCATGTATCACAGTCGTCACGGGAGGGAGCAGATATAAGTAAAGTAAGCTCCCGTGACAGTTTCTCTACTTCCTTCTCCAACTCGCTACATCTAGCTCTAGATCTAGCATGAAATCCTCCTAACTTAAGGAAAGCTTCATTAAGTTGGTCATAGGAGGGACATACCTCGTCCGAGTCGGAGTACAGCTCGCTGTCGCTGAGTTCGCCCTCGAGGGCCATGAAGCACATGCCGGAGAAGTCGTCGCCGCCATCCTTGGGCTCTTGGTCACCCGTCCCGTCGTCGTCGCTCCATCCCTCCACCTCGCTGAGGTCGAGGTCGTCGAAGGCGGTGAGGACGCGGTGGAAGAGCTTCTTGGCCTTCCCGAAGTTGCGGAACTTCTTCTTTCCCGGCGTCGGAGCTGGAGGCTTCTTGTTGCGGTTCTTGTCGGTGTAGTCGATCTTGCTCGAACCGCCGTAGTCATTCTTGCCCTTCTCCAGCTTGGGGCAGTTTGCCCGAATGTGGTTGGGGCCACCACACTCGAAGCAAATCACGGGTCCTCCTCTCTTTCTGTCTCTCCTACCCTTGTAGGCATGGGAAAACCTTCGGGCTAGGAGGGCCAGCTGATCATCCGCAAGCTGCTCTAACTGATCATCAGTTATGTCACAGAGAGCAGCAAGGGAGAAACCGCAAGAAGAATCCGAAGAGAGCCCGGAAGAAGAAACGGGATCGGTGACCAAAGCCATCGACTGTGACTTCGACCGTCGGGAGACAACGTCAATCTCGTGAGTCTTGAGGCGCGAGTACAGCGCGTCAAGAGTCAGGGTCGAGAGGTCTGTCGTGTCTTTGATGGTGGTCACTTTCATTTCCCAGACACGAAGATCGAGTGCCGCGAGCATTTGGCGAGCGTTATCCGAGTCGGGGTATGTAAGACCGACCGCTCGGAGGTTGCTCAAGATTTTGTGAAATCGCGAAAAGCACTCATCCAGGGACTCTCCAGCAAGCATCTCGAATTTGTTGTATTCGCGCTTGAACTAGTCCTGTCGGACCGTCTTAATCTGGGTGGTGCCCTCATGGTATGCATCGAGGGTCACCCAGATGTCGTAAGCGGACGACAGGTGAGAGATGCGATCGAACTCGCTTCTACTCAAGCCCTGGATAATGATGTTCCTTGCCTTCGCATTTGCCTCAACATCAGGCATGTTTGCCACATTGATGTTCTCATCGGCAGGAACAACGAATCTGACCTTCACCTTCCGCCAAATGGCATACCCCTGAGCCTGGATGTATGTTTCCATTCGGCTCTTCCAGAAGGGATAATCCAGGCCATCAAAGACGGGAGGTTTGGTCGAGTACTTGTCCGTCGCCATGGCTCTTGAGACCGGTTAAGATCTATTTATTAGAGCTAACCGGCTCTGATACCAATTGTAGGACCGAAATGGCAACAGAGGGGGGGTGAATGGTGCCTTCTAAAAACTCCCCAAGTACTCACACGATAAATCGGGCGAAAGAACTAGCTTCTTCGATCGAACACACGTGGTCGTAAGCCAACTGATGGTCGAACACCACGTGGTCGAACACTTGCCTGAGCCGACAAAAGAAATCAAACAGTGATAACTGAGAGGATGAACCAAGAACAGGAGGACTCGAGGCGCACAATCATCCGGTAAAGTGAACTTCTCTAATTCGACTCCTGCTCTCGGGAATGAACTGGCCAAGTGGCCTTGAGACAGATTCCCAGTTCTGAGCTAATCAAAGCACACAAAGACGAAAGCAGACTCACGAAGAAGAGAGGAGAGAAAAGGATAGCAAGAAGTCCAAGCTCTCAAAACAGATCGCAAACAAGTCAATCACAACATCTCAAGACGACAGAAAACAAATAGAGGAAGAGAGATGAATGATTGATAATGGAGGTTTCTACAGCCACTCCAACTGGGAGATACATGAGCACACATGCTCCATCCCGAGAACCCACACACTCACAAATAACAAAGGAAGAACAGAGCAACTCGGGGATCAGAATCTCACAAGTACCCGAGCTCTACCCTCTCTATTTATAGCCACACACTCACACACCAAAGAGGGGGAACCCGCAAACCCCCACCTAACACCGGGTTTTCAACTCACTTTACCCACTAGCGAGAACGAGCTCCAGTGCTTTACCCGTTACACCCAACGGCTCCACTGCTTTGCCCGTTAGTGCCAACAACTCCTGTGCATTGGCAGAGACACAGCTTCCCTTTGCAGCTTTCCGCATTTCTCCAAAATGCCACTCTACTGCCTTTCCGGAAGCTTCCTCCTGCCTTGCCGATCACGCTTGCAACCACCTTGAGCCCCTAGTCTTCTTCGGCTTCACCCAGTCGTTCTGGACCTCAACATCTCCCATGTCTAGTCCCGACCACTCCAAGCCTCACCAAGACTTGTCTCAAGATCCTAGTCAAAAACTCCTCCAGACCGATCGGACCTCAACTCCTCCAGAGCCTAGTCCCAGTCCGTTCCACTGCGCACGACCTCACCGTTGCCCGTCGTGTCCACTTCCGGTAACTCTAGCTCCGGTTCCTTGTCTCCCGGCTCACAACCACCTCACCAGCATCGATCATCTTTGGCGTCTCCGACCGTCTGGACCTCAACACCTCCTGTGCCTAGTCCCGGTCCTCCCACGCCTCACCATGAAATAGCTCCGAAGTCCTGCAGCCACATAGACAAGCAAACCGTTACATAGCACCGCACAACACAATGTGTACAGACATCTGCATAAAAGGAACTCAAAACATGCTTCACAAGGTCGTACATTCACTACGATCGGTCAAAAAATACTTAAACATTAATTCTCAAGACCTACGATCGTTACCATAGACCATACGACCACCCAGTGGTCCTTACGACCGCCTTAAAGCTTGCTACGACCATCACAAGTTTCAGTTCCAACTTACCGACCAAGTTGTACCAACTTATGACTGGTCGAAACCATAGATCAAGACTTTCTTAAGTCCTACGACCAGTTCCCAGAGACTACGACCAAAACCAGAGATTCCATCGTGGTCGAACCACTTTCCGACCACGTTCATCGCTTTCCACCGTGGTCGAAACCCTTCTCGATCACGTACGACTTGGTTCACTGTGGTCGAAGCCCTTCCAACAACGTTTGAACACTTCCGACCGCAGTCGCCCACTTGCGACCACGCTCCAAGCTCGTCTGACCGCATCCGACCGAGCTACGACCATGTTCGCCCTTAACGTGGTCGAAACCCGCTTTCGTTCTTAGGAAGTGAAGTCTACGACAACGTGGTCGTATGACTGCTTTCGACCACCGACTACGCCTTACGACCGCGTTCTCCGTCAGTGTGGTCGTAACTGCCTTTGACCACGACCAAACGTGGTCGTACTAGGCTTCGACCACGGCCAACGTGGTCGAATAGATTTTCGACCACGGCAAAACCAGTCGTAGACTTCCCTGGTGACCTACGACCAAGGTCAGAGTGGTCGTAAACGCCATGTGGTCGTACAGCCTTCCGACCACGGCCAGAAAGAGTAAAACATTGTTTTCCGGCTTTCGACTGCTGATAGAGTGGTCGTAAACAACCCGGCTGGCTCCCGATTGACGACAATAAGTTCATAACCTGCCCGACAGGCTTCCGACCACAACCAATGTGGTCATAAGAGCCTACGACCACAGTCAGAAGCTACGACTTTGCACAGAAGGCGATTCCGATCACTTCTAAGGCTATGACTTGGCAGGAAGAGCCCAACCCAAACTCAAACTTTCTAAAACAAGAGTCAATTACTCATCACAAACATGTGGTCACCTCCACATGGACTCTCAAACTACATGGCGTTTCTTATTTGCCGGGTCGGTTACATAGAAAACTTGAACAACTTGATTGGCGAGTACGAATGGTTCGTCTTTGTACCCGACACGTTGGAGGTCCACGGTCGTGACACCGTACTTGTCAACCTTCACCTGTGGGAGATGCACCCAACGGCAGCGAAATAAGGGGATCTTGAAAACCACATAGTCGAGCTCCCAAATCTCTTCTATGAAGCCATAGTACGAGTTTCTCGACCCATCGGTACTGAATGCATCTATGCGGACACCGCTGTTCTGGTTAGTGCTCTTGACATCCTGAGACTGCGTATAGAATGTGTACCCATTGATGTCATATCCTTGCCATGTCACAACTGTAAATGTCGGCCCTTTTGCCAACCATGTCAGCGTCTCACTCGGCGAGCTCCTAGCGATTTGCTCCTTCAACCATTGGTTGAACCGACGGTTGTGTTGCCTCATGATCCAAACATCCGGCCACTCCGGATTCTGTTGCCGAAGCACATCCTTGTGCTGGTCCACATAAGGCGCCACTTCAGTCATGTGTTGCAACACCGTGAAATGGGCTTGAGTATACGTGTCCATATGTGGAGTGATTGCTTTCCTTCCGATAGTTCCGAGACCCTTCAGCCTCCCCTCATGACGAGATTGAGGGACACCTATCGGTTGAATCTGAGCTATATAATCGACACAAAACTCAATGACCTCTTCGCTTGCATAACCTTCGACGATGCTGCCCTCCGGCCGAGAACGATTCCGTACGTAGGACTTGAGAATTCCCATGAACCTCTCAAATGGGTACATGCTACGTAGGAATACGGGCCCGCACATTTTTATCTCCCACACAACGTGAACAATGAGATGGACCATGATATCGAAAAACGAAGGAGGGAAATACATTTCAAGGTGACATAGAGTCATCACCACCTCGTCCTGCAGAGCATCTAGTCCTTCGGGATCGATGACCTTCTGAGCAATTGTGTTAAAGAAATAACATAGCTTCATGATTGTCTCTCGTACTTTGATCGGCAAAATATTTCTAATTGCAATAGGGAGCATCTGTGTCATCAGCACATGACAATCATGAGACTTCATGCCATTTAACTTCAAATCTTGCATCGAAACAAGTTTCTTCATGTTGCCGGAGTAACCAGACGGAACTTTGACACCATGCAAGCACTGGCACAGTTCTGTTTTCTCAACCTTGGACAGAGTGTAACACGCAGGGGGAAGGTACGTTCGTCCATTATCAGTGCTTGTCGGTGCTAACTCCGGCCTGATGTCCATGTCAGCCAAGTCAAGCCGTGCGTTGACACCGTCCTTTGTTTTATCACGGATGTTCAGTAAGAGACCAATCAAGCTGTCGCACACATTCTTTTCTACGTGCATGACGTCGATGCAGTGCCGTACATCTAGGTACTCCCAATAAGGTAAGTCCCAAAATATTGATCTCTTCTTCCAGGTGTTCTTCTCATGAGCCCTCAATTTACGTCCCTTTCCGAGGACAACATCTAAATCCTTAACCGTATCATAAACCTCGTGTCCCCTTAAATGCCTTGGAGCTGAACCGTCTTCCTTCTCTCCGTCAAATTGTTTCTTCATCTTGCGGTATGGGTGAGCCCTCCGAAGGAACCGGCGGTGACGCATGTAGACGGTTTTGCGTGAGTGTCTCAGCCACACACTCTCGGTACCATCTAAACAGTGAGTACAAGCTTTGGCACCTTTTGTACTATGGCCCGATAGGTTACCAAGGGCAGGATAATCATTTATGGTGCAGAACAATAAGGAGCGCAGAGTGAAGTTCTCTCGTTTGTATGCATCCCATACCTGTACCCCTTCGTTCCACAGTACTTTTAGATCTTCCACCAACGGTGCTAGGAACACATCGATATCATTCCCAGGTTGTTTTGGCCCTTGGATAAGTATCGACAGCAAAATGTACTTTCGCTTCATACACAACCAAGGAGGAAGGTTATAGATGCAGAGAGTCACGGGCCATGTGCTATGTCGGCTGCTCATGCTACTGAAAGGATTTATTCCATCTGTACTCAGTCCAAACCTTATATTCCTTTGTTCTGAACCGTACTCTGCAAACCTCCTATCGATGTTTCTCCACTGCGCGGAATCAGCAAGGTGTCTTATCATTCCATCCTTCTTGCGCTCCTCCGAGTGCCAACGCAGCAGTTTTGCCTCCTTTGGATTTGCAAAAAACCTTTTCAAACGGGGAATTATAGGAAAATACCATGCCACCTTAGCAGGAGGTCCTTTCTTCGCCTCTGTTCCCTCGCCATCATCTGATTGATTGTTACGTTTGTATCGGGATGCGTTGCACACCGGACATACATGCATGTTTGCATACCCTTTACGGTAGAGGATACAGTCATTCGGGCATGCATGTATTCTTTCTACTTCCATTCCCAACGGACAAAGAACCTTCTTAGCTTTATACGTGGTTTTAGGCAACTCATTTCCCTCCGGAAGCATGTCCGCTAAAAGACCTAGCAGCGCCGTGAAACTCTTGTCGGACCAACCGTTGCTTGCCTTCAATTTCAACAGTTCAAGCACGGCCGACAACCTCGTGTACTTGCAGCCCGTGTACAAAGGTTTCTCTGAGTCCTCCATCAAGCCACGGAATTTAACATACTCTCTCTCATCATAGTTCTCTTCTACATCGCGAAGCATCTGATCCAGATTATCATCGTGCAACCTATCCGAATCCGAGCCACAATCGACATCAGCCGGCGGCATGTCGTTCACTTCACAGGCGATGTCATCCGGGGGCATATCATTCACTTCACCGGCGATGTCATCCGGCGGCATATGATCATTCACTTCGCCATGACTGGTCCAACACGTATAATCCTTTTTGAAACCCCTCCGAATCAAGTGCGCTTCAATTTGCCCTCGGTTCTTAAACATCTTCAAATTCTCGCAGTCAGTGCATGGACAGCACATATATTCCACCCCCTTATTCAACATATCCTCCTCGGCGGCTCTTATAAAAGCAGAAACGCCATTAATGTACTCTTCACTCACACGGCTCGCGGCATACATCCAGCTTCGGTCCTACGTTACGTACATATGTAACAACTTAGTATTAAAATCTAGATTAACTAATTATATATAACTACATATATACCGGCCACATTTATTACATTGAGACTTAATTTGCCAGCTCAATTCATATTACAAACACAACATCTATTATATAACCAACAATTTTGCAAAATAACCATCTTCAATAACCACTCATGGATTACTTAGAACTAAATTGTAATGCAATTAAAGAAAAAATAATTTTCATTACTAACCATATCTCTACAGCAACCAGGAAAGTCTGAATCTTAATTCAAAGCTCAATCTCTGCCTCTTCCCACCAAATTAACTGGCCTGAAATCGCCTAGCTTCCTCCCGAGTGAAAAAGTGCGCAGCAGATCTGGATCGAAATGAAGACAGATGAGGTCTGAGCAGCGCAATAAATGCCCTAGTTATCACAGACGGTTTTAATTAAAAACCGTCTGTGATAATGATTATCACAGGCGGTTTTTTCTAAAAAACCGCCTGTGATAATCATTATCACAGACGGTTTTTAATGAAAAACCGTCTGTCATAAGCTTCATACCAGAACTACTTCGCGCGTGTTTCGATGCCAGAACGCTTCGTGTTTCGATCGTCTAATTAACGTCTCTCGATCGTTATACGAAGCGTCTATATCATTAATGTTTGGGTATACGAACCGTTTGTGCTAAAGGTTAAAGTGCGCTCCTAATCCAGGTCTCTTCTACGTACGTACAATATTACAATATACAATACAACATGGCTTCTACTACTGTTCTTGTGATCATCTCCTTCCTCTCATCTGTTCATCACGAATTGTTCGGCCGGAACCTTACACAGGCGGCCAGCAATTTGCATCTGGAGCGGCTTCTCCGCACCCGCCCTGCTCTCCTTCCCCGACTTTCTTGCATCCGTCAGCTTGACCTAATCCTCCGCCGTCGACGGAGGCGTCTCGCTGCCGCTCAAGAAAGGGAAACGGCCCTCACCCTGGTTCTTCTTCACAATGTGCGCAATGCGGAAGAAGCTCTACACGCATTGCAGAGACTGATGGATAGCCTTGCCGATCAAGCAGAAACGGCAGATTCTGAGGAATCTTTTCAGGCTATCCTCTACGACATTATGGATGCTGCTGATCATTTGCCCAGGCTGCACGAGGAAGTGCTAAGGACAAGGGCAATCTTAACGGCGTTCGAGAATTTAGCGGCTGATCCTCCAAGTCCCCAAGTTGAAGAAGAAGCTTACGAAGCCCAAAAGAATACAATCTGGGAAACTCTGTACCTGTGCGACTTTTGTAATAAATTTGCCTCTAATTGAAATTAATAAATTTGCCTTTAATTTGTGATCTCTTGTCTCAGTAGTTCTGTAGTTAAGTTATTAGAAGCAATGTGTACTTATATATTAACCTCTGATCTAGAATATGACAGAGAAAGGGACATCACAGCCGGTTCTTGTAAAAAACCGTCTGTGAACATTCCCAGACGGTTCTTAACAACAACCGGCTGTGATAGTCGACACAACACAGACGGTTTTTAATAAAAAATCGTCTGTGATAATCCCAGATTATCACAGACGGTTTTTAATAAAAACCGTCTGTGATATTCTAGTATCACAGACGGTTCAGACGTAAGAACCGTCTGTGATACTCCTTTTTCCCGCCACAAATACGACAGACGGCCTTCAAATTAAAACCGTCTGTAATAGTTTACATTACAGGCGGTTTCACAAAACCGTCTATGATTTGCCGTCTACTATTAGCCTTTCTGTAGTAGTGCTATGAAGAGGAAGATTGAATGTTCACTGGAGAACAGAAGATCAGACTGACACCCGAACTAGAAGTGCCGCTGGCCGAGGACAAAACAAAGCAGTCGAAAGGTTCTATCGTGATCAATCTGACAAAGAGATAGACCGTCTGTTTCAGAGAGATCGAACGCCAACTCGTGGTTGATCGAGTCACTCGGTAAGACAGAGGATCCACTGAAAACCCGAGATCAGACCAACAATAGAGACTGCACAGTAATGACCGAAAACAGAGAAGGCGCGCACGACCAACAAGACAAGCCAGAGCTCATGACCACTTGCTTTGATTTCCAAATATCTTGTGATTCACAAGGCAATCGGGTATGAGACTTTAGACAACGTTTGCTCAAGACCTTTGACAGAGAAAATCCAAGGCAACGAAAACTTCTTTGCCGAGATCTGGACATACGGCATGATCGAAACCGAAACAGAGGATTCAGTCGAATCACGCACAAAGGATTCAACGTGGTTGTAGCGCATGCAGAGCACATACTCTGCGCACGACCGTGGAAACCAAAATCCAAATATCTCGTGAACCATTAATCGGGAGAACGTGAGAATTTAACCAAAGACCGAAGACTTCCTATATAAGAGAAAATATCAAGAAAACCAGAAGTCTTCACTGAGGTCGAGGAGAGCAACAAGGTCGAACTCAAAACAGGGGAAACACGAGGCGCACAACTGCCCGACCAAAAAAACTCCGCAACCAGACTTTGCTCTTGGGAACAACCAAGCCAAGATGGCTTAAAGAACGCCTTCCAAATCAGAGCAAGTCGAATCTCCTTAAAACAAAACAACCTCAACCAGAGAAGAGAGAATAAGATAGATCAAAACAGATTGCAAACAAAACATTTAAGACATCTCAGACAAAACACTTCTCAGGTAGATCGATACAGAGAGATGAATGATTACAAAGGAGGTTTCTACAGCCACTCCCCTCAGGAGGACAAGCTCTAATCATAGAGCGAACACATGCACACAGACTCCGATGGGAGGGAGAGGCGGCTGCCTCCAAGGCCCAGCCAGCCAACTCTCCTCTCACACTTGCCTCCCCTCTCCCTTTTATAGGCTCACACACAAACCTAGACCTAATGGATCCACCCATTAGTCCACACTGGGGATCACCCGTTAACCCCAACTAACACCGGGTTTTACCTCTCACTTTGCCTACTAGCAGAAACGGACTCTAGTGCTTTATCCGCTAACACCAACGGCTTCACTGCTTTGCCCGTTAACTCCAACCACTCCTGTGCTTTGCAGAGACACAGCTTCCCTTTGCAGCCTTCCGCATTTCTCCAAAATGCCACTCCGCTGCCTTCCCGGAAGCTTCCTCCTGCCTTGCTGTCCACGCATGCAACCACTTTGAAACCCAAGTCTTCTTCGGCTTCACCCGGTCGTTCTGGACCTCAACATCTCCCATGTCTAGTCCCGACCACTCCAAGCCTCACCAAGACTTGTCTCCGCACGTCCGCGCCTGCCTTCGACCGATCGGACCTCAACTCCTCCAGAGCCTAGTCCCAGTCTGTTTCGCTGTGCACAACCGCACCCGGCCTCCTGACCGTCTGGACCTCAGCTCCTCCCTGAGCCTAGTCCCGGTCCTTCTTGCCGTTGCACGTCGCGTCCGCCTCCGGTAGCTCTAGCTCCGGTTCCTCGTCTCCTCGACTTGCAACCACCTCACCAGCCTCGATCATCTTCGGCGTCTCCGACCGTCTGGACCTCAACACCTCCTGTGCCTAGTCCCGGTCCTCCCACGCCTCACCATGAAATAGCTCCGAAGTCCTGCAGCCACACAGACAAGCAAACCGTCACATAGCACCGCACCAGACAAACCATTGGTACAACCAACAAGTTTTCCAGTGCAACACCTGGTCGTAAACCCCCTACGACCATTCGAATGCCCAAATCATGAAGTGCCAACAGCCTACGACCACTCACTAGGCTGCTACAACCGCCAAGACCCAAGCTACGACCATCGCAAGCTTGCAACGATTACCACACAGCGGCTACGACTACCGACTACCAAGACTGGTCGCTATGATCACAAAGTCGAATCAACTCCTACGATTACCAAGTCGTAGAGCCAGACATCAAGTCGCGAGCCTTTACGACCACCAAGTCGTAAAGCTCAGCTGACCACCAAGTCGATCCCACGACTACCAAGCCAGTCACCAAGTCGAACGGCCTCAGCCGACCACCAATCAGTCGCCTAGGATCACCGATCACATAGGCTTCGACTTCTGCACTCGATCGCGACAACTACCAAGTCATAAGGCAGATCACCAAGTCGTACTGAGCTTATGACCGCACACAACATTGCTACGACCACCACGTAGCTTGCTACGACTTACCCAACCAGGTCGTACCAACTTACGACTGGTCGAAACCAGAGATCAAAACTTGCTTAAGACCTACGCCCGTTACCATAGTCCATACGACCACCCAGTGGTCCATACGACCACCTCAAAGCTTGCTACGACCATCACAAGCCACTACGACTCTACCGCACAAAGTCTAGACCCAAACGACCGCTCTGTTGCACCAAACAGAGAAACACTCACGCTCACCATAGCCTTGTTGCAGCCTACGACCGCACACACCATCGCTAGCCCATGCTACGACCACTACTAGAGGTTCCAACGTGGTCGAACTCGGTTCAGACTACTTACATGAGTTTCACCGTGGTCAACACCCCTTCCGACCACATTCAACCGTTTCCGACCGCGTTTCGGGCACATCCGACCGCAGCCCTCGAAAACGTGGTCGTAACTGCCTTCGAACCACGGCCAAAGTGGTCGTAAACGCCACAACGTGGTCGTAAACAGTGCGCACAGCTTCTGACCACGACCAACGTGGTCGTAAAGCCTTTCGACCACTCGATCAACAATTCTACCAGGTTCCGACCAGGAACAACAATGTCGTTAAAAGGGTTCCGACCTCTCTTAGACGCTACGACTGCACAGAAACTACTCAATGGTGGTCGTAAACTTTCTGGTGGTCTTCGACTTCCAACAAGTGGTCGTAAACTTGCCTGATGGCCTTCGACCATAGCTAAAATTGGTCGTACGCCCTCCTGGTGACTTCCGACCAAGGCCAAGGTGGTCTGCCGACCACTCAATAGTCACAGCATGGTCGTAAACATTCTGGCGACCACCCGAAGGAACTTGCGACCTCGCAGAGACAACACACCGTGGTCGTAGGCAATCTATGACCACTCGATAGAGCTTGATGCTCTGCTGAACTCTAAGATGTAAGCCCGATTATGACTACCAAGTCGTAAATGCCCCCTTTTCGACCACATGGTCGCATGACTACCCAACAGAAAGAGCCATTCTCAAGGCTTATGACTTTGCGAGACAGCTCAAACCTCAAGAACCAAGCTCACTCTTCTAGATGAAGAGTCAATTACTCATCACAACCATGAGGTGACCTCCACATGGTCTCACAGAAACAACTACGGGAAGTTTTATATTATTGGCGGGAAAACCAGAGACTGTCTGATGCGTTTATTTTAATTTATTAAAAGAGTATAGAGGATATTTCCAGAAAGTATCACTCAGTTAAATTAATCAAGTTTGGATCGGATTTATAAAGCCGGGGTGAAACCCTAATCATATTTTATTTATAAACACATATGTATTTATTTAACTCACTTTAATATTTAATTCTAGAAAACATAGGACATGTGAGAGCAACTAAGCGAGCCATCATGTATACGGTGTTGCAACTAAACATCTCATTATTATAAAACAAGTTGCATCATTATTAATCATATTAACATTTAGTTGTAAAAGACCGGCCGATGAAACTTATATTGATTTTATTTCGGAAAACGGTGTGAGCAATAATATTAATCCGGTTAATATTTTATGTTGAAAACTATAAACACACAACATGGTGTAAACCGTCGCAAACACGTAGCACACACGGTTACAAAACGGACGCGAACCGAAAACCGAAAACTGGAACTAACTAGATTAATTTTAATTAGAAAGAGCATTAAATAAATATTAATCAAGTTAATGTTTGATTATGAAAATATAAGTTAATAACATGGAACACAACGTTAAAACTAGGCGCACAAGCTACGACCAAACAAGCGCTACCGAAACGGAATTAAAAGCCTAACCCGATTTTAATTAAAAAGCGATTAATTAATTATTAATCAAATAAATTATTTTAATCAAATAAATTCAAAATCATGGGATGTGAAAACTAATTACACCACTGCGTAGAGCGTGACAACACAAACGCAACGCAACTGGAATCGTCGAAAACGGACTTAAAACGAATATTTTACGGACGTTTTACTACGAGTGGCATTTTCGTGAAAACAGTCATCTTCTTCCTTGCGTCATCTTCTTCCTCTTCTCTGTTAACAGCCATGGAGGAGAAAGAAAACCGCATGGGGGGAAAAGGGAGGTGGGGGCCGGGGGGACGGGGCGTGCACCGGGCGCGCTAGGGCAGCCACCGAGCCCGCCTGCTCGCGTGGGGCCCTCGGGATGGGGCTGTGGGAGGGGCGCCGCCGGCCTTGCGCCATGGGCGGCGGGATGGGAGTGGGGGGCGACGGGGGGAGGGCTCGCCGGCCTCGAGCGCGGGCGGCAGGGAGGGGAGGGCGCCAGGAGAGGGGCTGCTCGGCCGCTGTGTGAGAGGGAGAGGTGGAGAGAGAGAGAGAGAGAGAGGAGAAGGGGAGGAAGAAAGCTTCGCGGTCAACAATGGTGGTGGCCGCCGGAGTTGGCCGGAGAACCTCGACGGAAAACGAAAATGCACGAAACGGGGTCATACGGTAACGGATCGGGGCAAACAAGTACACTACGGAGAAGAGAACGACGAGACGCATCTCGTGGCGGTGGTGGTTTTTGCCGGAGACGAAGGAGATGGCCGGAAAAGCTCACTGGAGTTCCTCAGTTTTCCGAACTTCGGCGCTAGATCTACGGAGCTCGGAGTGGCGGCTGCGAAAACGGGCCGTACTTTCGGAACCCTCGCGACGAGACGAAGCCGGGCTATATTGCTAGGGTTTCGGAATTTTGGAAAAATGAGATATTTTAATATCTCGGGATTTATATATTCCGCGAATTAAAATAATTCCAGAAAATCCGGAAATCATATTTAAGCCGCGAAAAATAGCCCGGAGCTCAGAAAAATCCCGGGAAAAATCTCAGAGATAGATTGAAGGATGAGGAACATAACCACAGTGGTTTTAGCTCATGAAAAGATTATCGAAAAGATCGGAGAAAAGGAAAAACTAACGAAAGAAGGATATTTAATTCCGGAAAAAGCCGAAAAAATATCCGGATGAATTTTGAGGATAAGTTGATGAAAGGTAGGTGCAAAGAAATGATTTGGAGCATAAGGAAAAGATTTTGGGAAGCTCAAGGTAAAAAGATTAAACCGGATAACAGGGGATTTGATGGCAGAAAAAGACGGAGACACGCGGGAGAGAGAGAAAACGACTTTTTGAGTGCGTTTTTGAAAACGTACTTACTCGCAACACAAAGGCAAGCAACAACAACCATTACAACAACCAAAGCTCATCAAATTTATTTAGAAACACTTTAAAAGGCAAAATTTTCTTTTACGAAATTTATCAAAATTTAAACTAAAGTTGGCAAATTTTATCCAAATATTAAAATCATTCCTTTTTATTTAGTGTACTCTATTCACAACCAAAAATAGAAATTTTGGGGTGTGACAACATTGATGAATACTTAGAAGAAGAAGAAGCCACTTCTGCAGAGACTTCAACCCAACAAGACACCAGAGTAACCTTAGCCGATGATTTAAAGAACCGGCTAGAGGAAATGTTGACTTTGTTGAAGCATGATGTAGCCGATTTGGTGCAGGATGCTGGGCCAATTAGAAGCATCTTTCAAACTATCAAGGAACAACTAGCCCCAGCACTAGCATCGGCTATCATCCTGGCAGCTTACATTGAAGGCCATCAATTCCAAGTCCATGAAGCACGCCAACGTTTTGCCGATCGGGCGGCTCAACAAAGTGGTGATCGATTCGGCTGAAAAGCTCGTGGCTTATAGCTGAAAACACTATAGCTGGCTGAAAAAAGCACTGTAGCTGACAGAGGCTTATTTAGCATAATTAAATTTAAAAAAAATTAAAAATAAAAAAATATGTTAGCCCATTACGTATAATACAAACAAATACGGGAAAAAAAGAACCGGCAAAAAAGCTCAACAAAAAGCCAAAAGTTCAGAAAAAGGCGAAACTTATGAATAGTGAAAAATAAGCTAGAAGCCAGAAGCCGAAGCCGAGTTGATCAGGGAACTCTGATAGAACAGAGAGAAACCAGCCGTCTCACAGTCGCAGATTTAAAGAAACGATTGACACTGTTGGAAAGGCTCCCTCTGTGATTAACCAAGACATAGATCGGCTGAAATCAAAGAAAGCCCAGCTTCTAAAGTAACTAGAAGAAGTCTAGTTAGAGCAAGTACAATAGTATAGCCAACTAGTGGCTATAACACTTGTCTATTTCATCTATAGCCTTCAAAAAAATAGTTCATACAATAAGGTAGCTATTACAATAACTATTTGGCTCCACGTGTAAGAGAATGAAATGCATATTTTTATGTGCTATAGCTAGCTGTAATTTAGTAGCCAGCTTTCTTCTCTCTCTTCCTTTCTCTCTCTGCCACGTAAGATTTGGTTGATATTATATTTGCTATAACCTGCTGACTAAGTTTTATTGTACCTGCTCTTAGCCATTGATGAGTGTGAAAAACAGCTGTCGGAGATCCCGAGGACGATTGATAAGATGAGTGCAGACATGACCATCAAGATCCGTGAAACCCAAAATCTCCATAACAACATCAAACAAATCTCCGGCACTACTGACAATGATAATAGATTAATTGATGAGGTTGACCAAATCCGCCTGCGAGCGGTAAATGCGATCCAAGAAGCACTGGGATCGTTGTAAGAAACTTTAAGTCCTTGACAAACTTGTGGCGTCTGATACCATGCCTGATACACTATTTTGTATAATATTTTGTGCTAAAGGCGATGTGCAACACATCGGCTATTATGATCACTCTGTCTGTATCCCTCTCTCTTTTTCTTTTTCTTTTACTTCTAAAGGCGATACTGTGTAGTATCGGCTGTCATCCTAGCCGAAGTAGAACCGATCGGCTATCAGGTATCAACCCATACGCTAGGATAATACTTCTTTAAATATTTCCCATTAAGTGCCTTAGGAAAAATTTCACCCTCCAAGGTCTCCAAAATATAGGCATTACCAGGCACACACCAGTTTACACGATAGGGCCCCTCCCAATTAGGTGACCATTTTCCGTATTTATTATCCTTAGACTCTATCGGCAACACCAATTTCCAAACTAGCTCACCTTCATGAAACTCTTTGGACTTAACCTTTTTGTCATAATGCCTAGCAATCCTGAGTTTATTTGCCTCAATATTTTCAAGCGCACGTAGCCGATGACAATTTAGATCTTCTAAATCATCATTCATAATAGATTTGTAGTCATCGGCTATCAAACTGTCTTGGAGCGCTACATGTCTTGACCCAGCTTTTATTTCCCAAGGGAGAACAACATCGTGTCCATAAACAAGTTGACACGGGGAGAACTTAGTCGACCCAAGGCAAGTCATCCGATATGCCCACAACAACTCGTTTAATGAAATGTGCCACTTCCTTGGTTGTTCATCAACCTTTCTTTTAATCAACTTGATCAGACTTTTGTTTGATGCCTCGGCTTGCCCGTTAGCTTGTGCATAATAAGGAGAGGAATTCAATAATTTAATCCCCATACCGGTAGCAAAATCCTTGAATTCATCGGACGTAAACATCGTTCCTTGATCAGTGGTAATGGTCTGAGGAATTCCGAAACGGTAAATGGTATGTTCTTTGATGAAATCAATCATATTTCTTGATGTTACTGTACTCAACGGAATGGCCTCAACCCACTTAGTTAAATAATCCGTAGCCACCCGTATAAACTTATGTCCTTTGCTTGACGATGGATAGATTTGGCCGATCAGATGAATCCCCCATCCTCTAAATGGCCATGGCTTGACAATCGGATTCATAGCTGATGACGGAACCTTTTGTATATTACCAAATCTCTGACAATCTTGGCAGCCCTTATAATATTGAAAGCAATCTTCAAGCATCGTCGGCCAATAATATCCGGTCCTGCGAATTACCCACTTCATTTTATAAGCCGATTGATGAGCTCCGCATACTCCTTCATGCACTTCATCCATCACAGTCCCATATTCTTCGGGATTTAAGCATTTGAGTAGTACCCCATCAATCGCTCGATAATACAGATTGTTGTCAAGCAACACATACTTGATGGACTTATACCGCAATTTTCTCGAAACCTTCCGAGACGGATCCTTCGAATAGTCAATTATCTCCTTTCTCCAGTCATCGGCTACAACTTCATTATTGCAAATATCAGAAATCAGCCGATAACCAAACGCACTTTGCGCAAGTCGATTGGCCTCTTCATTTTGTGCTCGAGGAACATGTTTGATAGAAACAACTGAGAATTCATCGAGTAATTGTTGGCATTTCTCACAATACTCTCTTAGGATGTCATCTTTGCACTCGTATATTCCAAGTAATTGATTGATCACCAACTGTGAATCTCCAAAAATTTCAACCACCTCCACCTGGATTTCCGGAAGCAACTGGAGTCCTTTAAGCACAGCTTCATACTCTACTTGATTGTTGGTGGCCATCGGCTCACGAGAATAAGCAAACTCGAAGCTTGCCCCCCGAGGCAATATGACAACGATGCCGATGCCACTTCCTTGTCTGCTAGTGGATCCATCAAAGAACAAAGTCCATGGCGCTGGCTCTACCAAGCTGACATTATGTCCACAATGCTGTGTCACGAAATCGGCCATCACCTGTCCTTTTATTTCCTTAGCCGATTCGTACTTTAAATCGAACTCTGTTAAAGCAAAAATCCACTTTCCAACACTTCCATTCAAGATAGGCATCGATAGCATATGCTTTACCACATCGGCTTTACAGACCACAGTGCACTCAGCCGATAGTAAATAATGATGAAGCTTTGTGCAGGAGAAATACAAGCATAGACACAATTTTTCAACAGGAGAATACCGGGTTTCCGCATCCAATAGTCTTCAGCTTAAATAAAATATCACCTGCTCCTTTCTCTCAAATTCTTGCATCAAAGCTGATCCAACAGAGTGATCATCAGCTGATAGGTACAATTTGAAAGGTTTCCCATGTTGTGGGGAAATCAACGCAGGTGGGGATTTCATATACTCCTTAATATTGTCAAAAACCTTTTGTTGTTCTTCACCCCAATACCCCATACAAATTCTTGATCGGCCTTCAATTTCAGCAAAAGAGAAAACGGCAGAAGCCTCCCTGATAGATTAGAAATAAACCTTCTGATAAAATTTATCTTGCCGATCAAGGACTGCAACTCTATCTTATTTGTTGGAGGAATTGCTTCATCAATAGCCTTCATACTTTTCTGTCCAACCTCAATTCCTCTTTCATGAACCATGAAACCCAAAAATTGTCCAGCCGATACCCCAAAAGCACACTTGTTAGGGTTCATCTTCAAACCATGCTTCCTTGTGCATTCCAGAGTTTCTCTCAAATCAGCTAAATGTTCCTTGTACCCTTTGGATTTTACAACCACATCATCCATATAAATTTCAACTATCCTGCCGATCAGCCGATTGGAAATATAATTCATCGCTCTTTGATAAGTGGCGCCAGCATTTTTTAAACCAAAAGTCATCACAACCCATTCATATAAGCCGATAGTACCAGGGCGTCTAAAAGCAGTTTTAGCGATGTCTTCTTCTGCCATGAATATCTGATTGTACCCTGCATTACCGTCCATAAAACTGATAACTTTATGACCGGATGCGGCGTCTACTAATGAGTCAGCAATCGGCATTGGATACCCATCCATAGGCGTAGCTTTGTTCAAATCCCTGAAATCAATGCAGACCCGCAATTTTCCATTTTTCTTATACACAGGGACTATGTTCGAAATCCACTACGCATATCAGCACGGTCGTATAAACTTGGCTTTGTACAGTCCTGTAATCACCTTTTTTATTTCATCAAGCATCTGTACTTTAAACCTCCTTGGTGCTTGTTTGAAAAGCCGATATCTGGGTTTAATGGGTAGCCGATGTTCCACAATAGATTGGCTTAAGTCAGGCATCTCATAATATTCCCAAGCAAAACAATCTCGATATTCTTTTAATAATTTTATTAATTCTTGCCTAAACTCGGGATCCAATTTAGCCCTGATGTACGTCGGCCTTGGCCTATCACCTGGACCAATATCGACTTCTTCTAATTCATCGGCCGACGTAAATCCTTGCCCTAATTTCCCTTCAGTATCATCCAGCGGCGGATCTAGCGGTGGGGCGGGGGAGGGGGGGCTCGAGCCCCCCCTACCGCTACCGGACCCTTGGAGCCCCTCCTAAATTTTTAGCCATGGATGTATAATGTAGAAGGGGCTGAGGTCGAGCTGAAGGTATTTCAGCCCCTCCAAAAAAATTTCCTGGATCCGCCACTGGTATCATCTATTGTACTATCCATTAAAACAAGCTTTCAGAGCCAACTGCTTGGATCGGCTTTAGACCTTGATCGTCAATCTGAATAAAGTCTCCTTCCCAACTCCTTTCGGACAGGCACTCAATACTTTCAAACTCCCAGACCAATGAATCGGCTGTAGCCACTTTAACTGATGCATCAGCTTGAACCACTTAAACATTGTCACCGTGCCATTGGATCAAACACTGGTGCATTGTTGAAGGAAAACAGCAATTAGCATGAATCCAATCTCGACCAAGGAGCAAACTGTATGAACCCTTTCCATCGATGACGAAGAAAGTACTAGGAAGCGTTTTACTCCCAATTGTCAATTCGACGTTTAATGCCCCCTGGACTGAGACGCGTTGCCTCCAAAGTCCCGCAACATCATATCGGTCTTGATCAAATCTTCAGGTCCTTTTCCAAGTTTCTGATATGTGGTGTAAGGCATCAGATTGACAGCAGCTCCTCCATCAACCAACATCTTAGTCATCGGCTTTCCATCAACATACCCTTTAACGTACAATGGCTTTAGGTGCCGATGCTTTTCAGGTTTATCAAATACAGCTTGATGTGGCTGGAGAGTTAGTTGTGCCGTCGCCTCTTCAATTTCCTTAAATTCCTCTTCGTCAACATACGCCTTGAATTCTACGGGCAACACAAAAACCATATTTATAGGAGCCGATGATTGACCCCTATCGGCTTTCTGCTTGGGGCGCCAAACTCGATTTCTGTCCGAATTCAGGTTCTGCTTTCTTTCTAATTCTCTAAATCTCAAGCGTTGAACCCTCCTCTTCTGACTCCAGGTCAATCCACCTGGACACCATTGATCCTCTTTCCAATCTTCATGGTCTGGCTCCAGCACACACTTCCCAAGTCGATGGCCGATCGTGGTCCTCTGATGGGTACACTAATCGGCTATGGATTGACTGACGCTGTGTTTGCTCCTGCCGATGCCCCCATGCTGATGATTGCATTCTGGGCAATTATCTTTAGTCGGCAATCTTAACCCTTCGTTCCAACAGTATCTGAAGAAAGAACACTGCCAATGGGACTGAGCTTGTTCGGCCTGACGTCTTTCTTCTTCCTGCTGGCGCTGATTCTCCCCTTCTTCCAGCCGATGCTGATACTCTTCTTCTTCTAGCCGATGCCGGTACTCTCTCTCTCTTGCTGGCGTTGATATTTTCTTAGCATCATCTGAGTTGTAATACGTGGGCGATACTGGGCACCAGACCTAAAATTCTCACCTCGTTCATATCGGCTTTCGGAAGTATGATATCGTCTAGTTTCTTTTAACTCATCGGCTGAGAGCTGCACTTCAGGGTCTACTGCTCCAAATTCTTTTGCTCTAGCTGATGTTAGTACTTTAGCCTTCCCCTTTATCAAGTTGATGTCGACCATATTGGTATCTACAGGGAAAGGATGCCCATCAATCTTCATCGGCTTCTTGACTTCTTCGAATTATATTCTTCCTTGCTCAGTAGCCGATTGGATCTATTGACGGAACACTTTGCAGTCATTGGTGTGGTGGGAAACTGAATTGTGGTATTTGCAATACTTCTTCTTTTTGAGTTCTTCAGCCGACGGGATCGTGTGATTCAGGATAATTGAATTTGCCCTTGTTGTAGCAGCAAATCAAAGATCTTGTCGGCTTTGGTGACATCAAAACTGTATTTTTTGGGCTCAATTTTCACCCAAGGACAAGAAACTGGCTTCTTATTCTTAGTCCACTCAGCTAGACCCACCTCTAGTTCATCATCAGATTCTGCGGAATAAGACTGGACATTAGCAACCCTCCTTTGGTATCTCTCTTTACGCATCTCTTGGAATCGGCTTTCATGAGCCGATATCTTTTGTGCCAAATGCCCAAGGCTCTCAAATTCTTGAGATGAAAATATCTCCCTGATAACTGGCAATAAACCTTGAAAAGCCAACTTAGCAAGCTGGCTATCGGACAGAGACAAACTATAGCATCGGCTCCTTACATCTCGGAACCTCTGAATATAATCGGGAACTGATTCATCGTTCCTCTGTCTTAATGCTGTCAAATCTGTTAGCCTCATCTCATGTACCCCAGCAAAGAAGTACTTGCGAAATTGTTTCTCTAGATCGGCCTAGCCAGTTACAGAATTGGGTGGCAATGACGCAAACCACGTGAAGGCCGATCCAGACAAAGATAACGGAAAGAATCTAACCTTTAGTGCTTATTCACAAGATGCTTCCCCACATTGCGCAAGGAATCGGCTAACGTGCTCAATGGTTGTTGTAACACCCCAGGTGTTAGCTTTAGCTAAGCCAAGGGTTTAGTCACAAACTATGAATCTTTGGTTGCAATCTCGAGCCTTGTTGAAAACTTTGGGGATGTCGGCAAGTGTTGAGTTCAGTTGTTTCAAAAGTGAGCCCCAGTTTAAACTTTTTGTTTTATAAAGACAAAACCTTTTTGGTTGGTTGCAACATCTTTCAAAAGGATGCACTAGTAATGTTAACTATAACTCTCTTCTACCTAAGTGGTGTGTATCATGTTTCCTTCCATAAGTATGACCTAAGCACCAACCCGAACCCCGGGTTGATGCATTCACTAGGTCATGTTTTGTGTTACGTATAAAAGTAACCCCTTTTCAAAATTGTTCATGGAAGATGTGAAACATGTACACTTGGTACACCTTACATGTGTATTAACATGTTAAGGCCATGCAATAAGTGGCATGAAGTTTGAGTTTCAAAAACCACATGAAATGATGATTTTCTGTTTAGTTGAAAAACCTCTTTTAACTCAAGTGCACATGGGAGTTGTCAAACCAACCTTGCATTTATGTTCAAAGTACTCTAAATTAACTTTAGAACAAAAGTTATTTAGGGTCTCTTTTTGGAAAATGTGGAGAAAAGGCTTAAAAAGGGGCAAAACCCTAGTTTTGGGCTTTTTCATGAGCCTAGTTTGACCAGATTGGAAAAATAGTTTCTACTTCAAATCTGAGGTTTGACCTTACATAAACGTTGTATTTTAAGTCTTGTACAACAACTTTCATTTTTTGACCAACACTTGATTCAACTCCTAAGTGGTTCAAACAAAGATTTCAAAAATGAATCTGATGCTGAAAATCTCTGAGAATCTCCAAAATATTGTAAGTCTGGAGATTTTTGGTTGACATGCCACGTTCTCCATAATTTGTTAAACAACTTCAAAGTATCCAAATACAAAAGTTGGAGTTAATGGTTCAAACCACAGCATACCAAAAGTTGGAATGGTTTTGGCCAAGTTTGAGTGTCCAAACTGCAGTCAAGGGCAACCTTGTCCTTTCATTGACAGAGCAATGTTAGGGGGTCTTTATCTCCTAATCTGGTGAGCGGATGGTTAAGGTCTCTAAACCAAAGTTGAAGATTAATATGAGGTCGACAATTCTTGTTTAGTTCCCTTGACCAGATTTAGCCTCTAAGGCGCTCAAAAGTGACACGCAACTAAGCTACTTTAACACCCGACATCTGCTCGACGTTATGCTCCAAAGGGTTGACACGTGCCCGCCACGTGTTAGACCTGAGCCGCCATGGACGCCGCTTCGTCGGTCCTGGTCGCAGGCAAGGGCGCAAGGCTGGGGCCAGGGAATGAGGTTCCATAGCTGTGCCGTTCACGCTCGCCCCATCCTTCCTCGCTCATCTGCCCTATTCCCCGTTCTTGCTCCTTTTCCTTCGGTTGCCGACGGCCAGGTTGCGTAGCCGCCATGGCAGCCGCAGTGAAGTTGGGCCCTCCCTTGTCCTCGAGTTCATGTTCTTCCCCACCTCCCTCGACTTCGTTCGCCACTCCACCTTCGTCGTTGCGGGTGGCCGCCGCCCTCACCTGCCAGGCCGACCACCGGGCTGTGCCGCTGCCGGTCGACCGCAGGGCATGCCCATCGGCCGCTGCGGGCCAATGCGGTCGTGGTCGTCGCGGCTGGGCCAGCCCCCGCCGGGCCCCATGGCTCCGCTCAGCCGGCCGCGCTGCCCTCCGGCCAGGAACCGGTGCTTTCCCTCCTTCCTCCAACCTCCAGTCTGCTTCAGTCGCACAGAGAGAGCGGAGGGAGTAGAGAAGGAAGAAAAAAAAGTCTTTGGAGGGGCTGAATGCACGGTCAGTGACCCAGTGAAATAGTGGCTACAGTACTCGTGCAGTTCGACTGTGTTAACACCATAATTTGGATCATCTGAAGCGGCGATTCGTGAAGAAGCTGGTTTCTGCCCAGAATCGGCCAGGAGTATCAAGATTGGATTCTACTAAGAAGAGAATCGTGGGGTCCTGTTGTGAATTGAACTAAGTAGTCTTTTTAGGTAGTATGGTTCGTGTTCGTTTTTCTGTAATAGTCAGAATAAGCCTAAGTCGTATTCGACTAGGACTGTATCGGCTTGGGGTATAAATACGTACCCAGGTCATTGTAATCGGGACATCCAATCAATCAATACAACTTTTGGCTAAACGCCATCTTTTCTTAGGAGTAGGAGTAAAGTTGAATTCGACGAGTTCTTCAACAAACAAGGCTGCATCATCTTTGATCTCGGGTTTGCTGTAAGTACCGTCAGTTATCGACTTGTATCGAGTTTAACAGGCTGCATCAGATTGACCTCGTGTTAGACTAGATACTTGTCAACCCTTTGATTAAGATCTTATTTAGTAAGGCTGCATCGTTTACCTCTTATTAGATTTGGTTTTAATCTAGTTATCGATTCTATTACGTTTGGCAAGGCTGCATCATTTGATCTCTTGTTAGGCTTAATAAAATCACAATTTACCTGACTAATTTTAGGGGATCATCGGCTAATATCTTATAGATCTGTTAATCCGTTAACTGTTCTATCTACTAAGTGTAAACAGAGTGCATTCAAAAGCCGATGATACTCTAATCTTGGTCCTATCGGCTTGCTTCTAATATTCTAGTTTATTGTATCTGAATCTATCGGCTATTGAGTTCTAAGTCTATCGCCCTGCTGCCAATGCTGCATCAAAGTTGACCTGATTGGTGGTGACAATAGATTAGGCTTCATTAGTTTGTAGATTTATCTATAATCAAAATAGAATATTATACGCTTGCCACAATCTTGTAGCCGATGAAGCTGTGTTTCGTGATTTCACAATCTTACTCATCGACTATGCTTGTTATTCACATCATTGGACTAATAGTCGATGGCATACGCCTTCATGCTTACAGGATAGCGGTATCGACTCCCCAGTCGATGCTTTGATGTTATCGGCCACCTAGCCGATAGCTTATGGAACCGTTCGGAATCCCAGCCGATACGTTCCATCCTAAACTACTGATTATCTTTGTTTCCTTGTCAATTGCAGGTCAAATTGACTGGCACGCCAGCACCCCAACATCGACGATCCAAAATCGGCAGATCCTGCACTAGAGTTAAGAAGATCTCTCAGGTCTGTCGTGTGTTGACCTGAACCCAATTTTAGCGTTCACATATTTTTGGCACGCCTGTTGGGACCACAATCGTCTGATCTCAAAAGCTAGCCCCGAAGCTGGGGGGCATCGGACGTTCAAGCCATCACATCGGCTGATATCTATCACAGCCGATTCTGAAGAAGTAAAAGGCTATTCTGATGAACATACAAATGGATGACACCAAAGGGAAGTTGGGGCAAGGATTTACGTCGGCTGATGAACTAGAAGAAGTTGATATTGGCCTAGGAGACAGATCAAGGCCGACGTATATAAGTGCCAAATTAGATCCCGAGCTCAAGCGAGATCTGGTGGAATTATTAAAAGAATATCGAGATTGCTTCGCCTGGGAGTATTATCAGATGCCGGGATTGAGTCGATCAATCGTGGAACATCGGCTGCCTATCAAGCCCGGATATCGGCCCTTCAAGCAGGCACCAAGGCAATTCAAAGTGCAGATGCTTGATGAGATCCAAAAGGAAATTACTAGATTGTATGAAGCTAAGTTCATCAGACCGTGCCGGTATGCAGAATGGATTCCAAATATAGTTCCCGTGTACAAGAAGAATGGAAAATTGCGGGTGTGCATAGATTTTAGAGATTTGAATAAAGCCACGCCAATGGACGGATATCCAATGCCGATTGCTGACTTATTGGTGGATGCTGCATCTGGACATAAAGTTATCAGTTTTATGGATGGCAACGCGGGATATAATCAAATTTTTATGGCAGAAGAAGACATTGCTAAAACTGCTTTTCGATGTCCTGGGGCCATTGGCTTATATGCAGTGGCGAAGCCAGAAAGAAAATAGAGGGTGGGCTCAAAGTATACTGGTGGTGAGAAAGATTAGCGAAGTCATACTCGGAAATATCGTAGTCTAAACGTGAAAAGCGGCCCAAACAAAATAAAATCAAATGAAATAAAAATGTATAAAATAGGTACTTGGAAGTATAATATAAATGTAGATGAATTTAAAATTTTGAACCACTTGATTTAGAGTTTGGATGGCAGAAAATACGTCATTGGAAGGTTTGCCCGAGGAGACAGTATAGAACAAGATGAAGGAGACAATGTTCATTGGTGCTGTTTTTGTGGGTGATGCCTATTGATACGGCTGGGCAGTACAATTTTTGAAACAAGTTTATTATGATTTTAATTTAGTTATGATAAACTGGGAAGGAATCGTGCCGTGGAAATCAGCAGTAACTTTTGCTCTCGAGCAACGAAAATGTTTAGAGCGCAGAGAAAGGCAAGAAGTAAGCAAGTAGTAAGCAAAATGCACTACTAATTTTGAGGTCTTGGCCAACGACGTGAAATCGTTGCAATAGGGCCAAAATAGATGCAATATGTACCTATTGCAACTAATGACTTCCGTTGGTAAGCGTGGCAAGTACTTGCGTGCTTAAAAGATTGTGCAACGGATTCTGGTTTCGTTGCAATACTTATCCTTATTGCCACGCAGTGTGGTGTGGCATTTGTTTTTTGTTGCAACGAACGATATCGTGGCAATATAGGCTATTGCCACGTATGACTCCGTGGCAATACCTTCTTTTGCCATGAAGCGTGGTCGTGGTAATAGTATCATTTGCCACGGAATTATCGCGTGGCAATAGGCTCTATTGCCACGCCCATGATTCGTGGTAATAAATCCTATTGCCACGGAAAATATGTCGTTGCAACAAGATTTATTGCCACGGAAGATATTTCGTTGCAACAAGAATTATTGCCACGGAAGGTGTTTAGTTGCAATAGGTTTTATTGCCACAGTAGTCGTTTCATTGCAATAAAGGTATCGCAACGAAATATGTTAGGTGGCAAATATATCATATAGCAACGATTATTGTTCCTAGCATATCGTGGAATCGCAACATAGTGCCGGCGTTGCAACAGCCTATCCCAACAAAATGCTAGTGTCGCATTCACGTTTATCGCAACGGTAAGATTTCCAGCAACGTATTTAGCATTTGATATTTGATTATTAATTTGTTGTTGCAAATTAATAATCAAATTAGGAACACTGCTGTATCATAGGCACAAATATTAATTCAACATATATATTAATTCAATATATTGATTCAGCACATATAATATTTTAAAAGTGACACCACTCATGTAGGGATTACATATTAATCTCCAAACTTAAACTACAAAGTTTTAAACTAATAACAAAAGTACTATCGCTTCTGTAGCATTTGTCATTGCTTCTTTGCCATGTAGAATATCCGGGCTTGATGATCATGTCATGACTCTATGTGCTCCGATTAAATTGTTTCTTCCTGCCATAACATCAACCATAAAGGACCGTAATGTGAGTAAGTTCCAGCACCACATACTTAAGTACTGCATAGTGCAAGTTTATAGAAAATGAGTTACAGCTGAAAATAGCCCTTCTGTACTGGCATATTTTTCTAGTAGTTTAGAACAGTACGCTATATTTTATTGAAGAACAATGATAGTAGTATGTAACCAAGTGAAGGAAAATTCAAGTTGAAGGTACAAGAAAAGGCAATCTTACTTGACAACATTCAATCACTTCTTCAGAACTTGAAGCCCTTTACACTAATATACTTAGTCCTGCACGGTTTAAATAAAAAATGGATTACCCACTGGCCATTTCTCAGTACCAAAATGGATTATCAAGCACTCTGGACATGAGTCAAAGTAACAAACTGGGGACCAAGTGGCAACATAGCAAGTTTATGAATGTCAAGCTTATGTACACAATGCAATTAATTTTCTTCAATCAAATCCCCAAACATGGAGTACACCACACCGTATATATGGCACGGCAACCTTCTATGGATACCAAATCTCAGATGCGATCACCCGATAACTCATTTCCACCAATGCAGTGCAGCCAGGATAATTAAATGAATCTTACCAACCAGTACAATACTACTACTAGTGTCTAGTAGTATCAAGCTATCGGCCAGTATCTCACGCACGCACAGGCAAAGGCACAGCTCACCAATCAAAGAACACATTTCCATACTTGCCCATAGTTGTCCTGACCACATGTGCTAGCTGCACACTTCGTTTTACTGACCACTGTTACTAGGGTGCCTGGTGCTTTTATGTGATGGTTAGAATTTTGCATGGGACCTCAGTTACCTTGGTTGTTATGTATTTAAATCACTTAGATTTTTTATTGCCACCAACACAGTGAATTAAGACAACAAACAACTAATATTTGTAGAACTGGCCACTGATACCTTGCATATTTATTTTGGCTTTTACATTCTGTTTTATTTTGGCATGTAGACTGGAAAACTGTTGAAGGAGTCAGACAAGGAAAATGGACATAAGAAAACAATTACTTCACCGTCTAAATCTGCAGACCGGTCTCATTTCCTTACAGGTTCCCTCGATAAATCTGCTAAGGTGATATTTTGTTGAGGTTGCCAATGTTATGACGTGTCCGTACTTTATACTGCATTTATATGTTATACTACATTTATATTTTTTTTCTGACATGTGCATTTGCTATCTGGCTAGCTTTGGGATACAAGAACACATACCCTGATCAAGATGTATGTTGCGGAGCGACCTGTTAACTCTGTTGACATTTCTCCTCTTCTTGATCATGTATGTTCATATATCACAGACTTCGTTCTTATGTATGCCCATGTTATTAAGTTGTTGTGAGCAGTTCTAAATACAATGTTTTGTGTGTGTACGAGCTGGAAATAACTATGGCTCTATGTTGCCCAGATACTCCGATACCGATACGGATACGCGATACCGCGATTCGCCATTTCCCCAGAAATGCCGATACGGCGATACGTTTATATATATATAATAAATATTAAAAAAATAAGAAATTAATGAATTCTTACAAGGAACCGAGAATACCTTTATATTGATGTAGCAAATTGCTTTGTTCTTCAGTTCTCTCTTCTAGCTTTAAACCAATATAATAAACTATCTGCGAAGAATGAGAGAATAAATAAGTACATGTATCATGTATGCAAATAAATAATAGAATTACAATCACAAATAGTCAATTAGTCATATAGTAAGTATTCGACGGATCATACACTTAGTACATTATCAAAGTGATAATCATAGGGCATAGTACCACACAAGTCCAAAAGAGTGTTCAAGTTCAAACATTGAATGAGCTCATAGTTCTTTTGCCAGGACATCTTTCTGCTAATTTATTCCTCTCTCAAATAGACAGGAAGCATTGCATTCAGCCATTCGTTACCAATCAAATGTTTAGTTAAAAGTAAAACAACCAATAAACATATTATGAATGGAATATGCTGAGTTAGGAGACAAAATGACACCCAACACACTGTACAAATGACATAGTCCTACATATCATCATTATATCAGCTACAAAATGCCCCAGAATCCTCAGCTGAGTTTATTCAGAAAAAATGCATCGAGAATGAAGCCATCTCATGGTTGCAGAACATAAGGGGATTTGTGTAACACATTGTTGTAACATAGATACTGATAAATGTCTATGTCATCAACGTAGCAAGATGGAAAAATAGCACCTCTTGGAGAAGAACTCTGCAAAATCATCAACAATGACAGCAGCAGGAAAGTTGTCAAGCAAGTGAAATGCAGCAAAGTACTTTCGGATTCCCTCATCTTCAACGTATCTACAAGCAGAAAATACATAGTTTTTTTGAAAGATCAAAATTACATAAATTTGAGCATAAACTAGCCATCACCGCATGAAATAGCTGGGTCTACCATTTGAACACAATTGCAAACCTCAAACTGGGATGAAAAAACAATGCAGATATCACAATCCATCGCATGCCCAGTACTCATTTCAATCTACGATTTTTCTTACACAATTCAAGTCAACTATTATAAAAGTAGCCATGTTGAACAAGAGCCCACATCCATGAGTACGTTCGACACCTCTTACTTGATTTGTATTCTCTGAAGCACGTTCTGTGATGGATCAACACCCTGGAAGCAAAAGGAAAAGGTGTGACTTCAGAACTGGAAAAGAAGCGAGGTCGGAGGCGGCAGGCCGAGGCGACGGTCGGAGGCGGCAGGCCGGGTGCGACGGATGGAGTCGACGGGCGGAGGCGGTCGGCGGGTGTTGAGGCGACGGTTGGAGTCGACGGTCGGAGGCGACGGCCGGATGCGACGGTCGGACGCGACGTGCGCGGCGACAGGCGAGGCGGCGGGCGGAGGCGACGGGTGAGGCAGGGCCGAGGCGACGGGCAACGCGCAGGGGAGAGGAGGATACGGGCTAGCCGAGGAGCCGGGCGAGCGGAGGTGGCGGCGGAGGCGGCGGGCGAGTGGAGGCGGGGCGAGTCTTCGGCTTTTGCGTGCAGGCGGCGGGATGGGGGGGAATAGATCTGGGTCGAGCGGAGGCGACCGAGGCGGCGGGCGAGCGGAGGCAGCGGGCGAGCGGAGGCGGCGGGATGGGGGGGATAGATCTCGGACCCGTAGGAGGTGGAACCCGTAGGTCGGCCCCCGTGATGGCGAAATCCCCGTCGGTGGCGTTGGCGGCGGCCGAACCAGTGATCGGCGTCGTCGATGGAGTCATCGCCATCGTCTTGTCGACGGGGGCGGTGGGCGGCGAAGGGGCCGGGGAGGCGGAGGGAGACGGGGAGGCCGGGGGAGGTGGGGGACGAGGCGGCGGCGGGGGAGGTGGGGGATGAGGCGGGGCGGCGTGGGAGGGGGCGGGGGAGGCGACGGGGGCGGAGGGGGCGGTGGGGGATGAGGCGGGGCGGCGTGGGAGGGGGCGGGGAAGGCGACGGGGGCGGTGGGCGGCGAAGGGGCCAGGGAAGCGGAGGGAGACGGGGAAGTTATTTGGGAGGCGGAGGTGTATATCCCGCGCGGCGATGGTTTTGGACGGGGGCTGAGGAATTTGGGCGGGATGTGCGTATTGTGGGGAAGTTATTTGGGAAATTCAGTGCATGATTTTTGTATCAGAAATTAGATAAGCATAATTTAAGTACATGAACTTATATGCTTGAAGGTTCAAAACAAATCAAACACCACACAAGCACAAGGTTCCCAATTTAAACAAAAAAATCATCATCTCCATGTCCTACAGAATTCACAGGTGCGACAATTCCATCATCTATATAGGTGTCATCATCATCATCGTCTAAGTCCTCATCATTGGGTTCAGGTAGAGGAACAGCCTTATCTATGACAGAAACATCAACACTTACCCCTTCCATGTCATTCCTTTTCCAATTTGTCAAGTCTTCATGTAGGGGGATACATTCATGTCTTCCAGTCCGACGACCAGCGACTCAACATCGGGTTCTCCCTCCTTTTCTGCACCTACTGCTTCAGGCATGGAAAACAAATTCCTAGTTTTCATGCGAAGCACTGTGCACCAATTCGGTTTTATCGCACAAGGCACATAAAAAACCTGCTCAGCTTGTGTCCCTAAAATGTAAGGCTCATTGAAATATCGAAAACGAGTCTTATCAACATCGATGATCCCGTATTGATCCCTGCTGAACCCTCTTCCTTTCTTCGTAGTAGCAGCAGGTACATCGTACCAGTCACACTGAAAAAGTACGACTTCTTTTTGGTTGGCAAAATCTAGCAAGATAATTTTTTTAAATTTTTCTTTGGATGTGTTTTAAAGAGGCTGGAGTGAGACGTGGTCTCCCAAAAGGCATACTAATTTAGTTATTTTCTATTAGCAATGCAAACTCCCCAAAGCAATCAGATAGAAGTAGCAGGATTTAGGTGATTTGAAACATAAGAATTATGCTACCTTTCAAAGGGAAGACATCAAAAAATTATTCCAGCTTGTCTTTTACATAGCTCACTCATCACATAATTTCTTGGTCCTTGATATATAATGTTGATATATGTAAAGCGAAGATTGGGGATTCGCTTGGAGATATTGCCAAGAATTGAAGTGGCGAATCGATGGTCTTGGCTTGATATACTGGTAGTCCTTAGTCCCAACATTAGTGACTTATGATATCTCCATTTCACTTTGGTTCTCTTACGTTGTCTTTGCTGTTGGCGACTTGTATTTAATTTACTTTACTTTTCCTAACCGTAGAGAATGCAGTTAGTTGCAGCAACTTTGTATTGCTTCTTAAATAGAAACGAATTTAATTTGCCAAATGGAGTATAGGAGAGGTGATCTGCAGATGACACTTCCCTGCAAGCATGTATACCATGCCAGCTGCGTGACAAGATGGCTTAGCATTAACAAGGTCAGCAATCAGAAAATGAAACGATCCATGTATGCTTCCCAATTCCCTCCTGCTTTTTTTGCTTACAGGAGTATACATTTCTTCTGCAGGTATGCCCTGTTTGCTTTGCTAAAGTTCCTGGCGAGGAGCCCAAGAGGCAATGAGTTATGGCCGCCATGAAGTTCTTGCGCTCGGACGCTCGCTCCTGCTGTGCCCCAACCGATGCACGATTTCTGCTCGACGGTAGCTTTGTCGCCCCCCTTAGATTTGTGTATTAGAATCATATCACCAAATATTCAAATGATAACCTGCAGACCACTTAATATATACAACAGAAAGAGTTATAGTTGGATACTTAGATGTAATGGATTTTCCCTTAAGTATGAACCAACGGCTTACAAGGATAATGCTAGATTTTGTATTATGTATGCATTTAGAATGGGATAATATAGATGTTGCTATCAGATTTTGTATTACGTATGCATCACTTTTATTTGGTTTCCGTTGCAACGCACGGGCACCTTACTAGTTACAGAACAAAAGGGATGTTGTGGCCACAATTGTGTGTGAAGTAATGCCCAGTCCTTCTGATCACAAGTAAGTTTCGTTAAGGTTTGAGCTGTTGCTTGTTATTGTTATACACTATTTCTGGAATTATTGCAAGGCTGCATGTTGTTATACTTGCCTTAACATATTGTAGCACTTCAAGTCTTCAATAGTTCTGATAATAGTTCCATCAGAGTGCTTTAGGTCCTCATCGCATTGGTCTCTTTTTTCCTTTTGGCTTTACTGAATCCCCAAGGTGACATGCGTCATTTTTGCATATGTTTTGCCATCATTTTCCCCCATTATTTTTCGCATTTTGGGATCATTTATCATCATTTACACACTTTTCCAAATTTAATTGCTCGAAATGGACAATTTTACATTTTTCTATATTTTTCTGCAGGCCGGCGCGATCGAGGTGCATAAACGACAAATTTGGCATTCCGGGACTGCTCCATACAGAAATACGCGTTGACACGAGTGCGTAGGATCTTTCCGCGATAAAATCGGAGTTTCTGAGGGCCAAAACAGAAGAATTCAAATGGGAGATGGACTTCTTTGTAAACCCTAGAAATTTTCAAGGGCTAATCTGCAAAATGGAAAATCCCCATCTCCTTTTCCATCAGCCGCCGCCTGTGGAAGACCCGACCCTGGCATCCCCTTCTCCCGCAGCCCCATTCTGCTCTCCTCCTCCATCTCTCCTCCAGCGCCGGCGAGGCCGGGCCTCATCGCCGGCGGCCACCCTTTTCTCACCGCCCCCATTTCCCCTCTCCGCCTATCTTCACCGCCGCTCCTTCTTCTCTCCTCTGCAGATCCACATCGCCGCCTCCTTCTCCTTCCTCATCTTCATCCTCATTAGCGCCGCACCGCCGCCATCCCCTCTTCTCCGGTCCTCCGCAGCTTCTCCCCGTCCGCACTGCGCCTCCCTTCTCTGCTTCCTCCACAACAGCGCCGCCGCCCTGCATCATCTTCACCACCGCAGCTCCACCTCTCCCCGCCTTCTTCACCAGCCCCGACGGCCGCTCCTCACCTCCCCTTGGCCTCCCTTTTGCTCCCCCTCCCTTCTCCTCCTGCTGCCGCCAAGATCCACCGCCGTCCAAATCCCGTGCGCCGCCGCCTTCCTCTACTCACAGGCCGCCGCTTGCCTTCTCACCCATCAACCTCCACCGTCTCTCCTCCACTTCTCTACCAGCGCCACCCATTCGCCGCCTCCCTGCTCCACCGCGCTGCCACCTTCTCCTCCGCTTCTCCCTACCGCGCCGCCGCCCTCCACTGCGCTTCTCCGCCTGCTCCGCCTCCCATCTCCGCTGCTTCCCCTTCCCTCGCTTCTAACGGCCACCACTTCTCCCCGCCGCTATCTTCTCCGGCCGCTCCTCTACTTCTTCTCCGCCGCGCCTCCATCTTCCCTCTGCTCTCCTCCGGCGCACCACCTCTCTCCACACCACCGCGCCGCCTTTTCTCCTCTTGCCCCTCCTCTCCGCCGCCCCTCTGCCTTACCACCTCTCTTCCCTTTCCTTCGCCTCTCCGCCGACGCATCCTCCATCTCCTCCACAGGCCGCCGCAATCCACCAGGGTCCCGCAGCTCCTCACAACGCCGCCACCTTGCATCTCCCTCCTCTGCATCGACTTCACTGACGCCTTCTCCACCCAAGTGCCCCCACCGACACACCAAGCCGCTACGGCCACCACCGAACCGACATCAACGGCGTCAACATCTTCCCCAACTCCGGCATCATCCACATCACCGACAGCGCCGCCTCCGACCTCTCCTCTGCTTCCTCTACGGCGCCGCCCGCATCTACTTCACCTCGGCCTCCTCTGCTACATCTTGCTCCTGGGTTATCTCTAATTCCTCTCTCATTGTCTGATTGCTATTCTCAAGTATTCTGTGGATGTGTATTGTCCTTACTGTGACTTGTTATTGAATTATGGATTATGCACTACATTGATGAATTGTGGAATGTTTATCTGAGAACTGTGATTGTGCATGTATTCACTGAGATGATATTATGCCTGTTCTGTTGTGATGATATATGTGGATGTTGAATTTGTAGATGAGAATCTGTTATCTTTTAATATGTTGGTTTGTGTTGTTCAAATTTAATAGTATTTGTGTTTTGCTCTTAGTTTGTGTGGTCATCTGTTAACTCATTGTGTGTTTAATGCCTTTAGTAGTAGTAGTATTCAGTTGTATGTGTCAGTGATTAGCCTGAGCTTATGGTCAGTTCATGATCAGTGTTGCGTAGGCTTTGTCTTGTGCTTGTGTTAGTTGTCCGTTTTAGTATGTGTGTTTGTGTTGCGCAATTTAGCTAGCCGGCCGATCGTCTCCCTTCCCCATTCTGTCTCAACCTCCCTTTGCTTCTGAATCCTCTCTCTTTTCTTCTCTCCGCGGTCTGTAATACCCATTTATGTTGTGTTATATTCATTTAACCCTAGAAAGATCTTGCACAGCAAGTATTATCATAATGATGAATTATACATTCTCTGGTAAAAATATTTGATCTTCTTTTTTTACTTCTCAGTGCTTACAGTGTCACAATATATTTCTCAGTTACAAAAGTTTGAAATTGTGAAATTATTTTTTAAAATGATGGTTCTACTCATTCCATTTGGAGAATACCCTTGTTGATGAGAGCCAAAGACAGTCAAAAGAGTATAGATCTGCTTCCAGATCAAGGAATGAGAAGTATAGTGGTATGATAATTAGTGGAATGGTTTGTCATGTCTTGCTGCTACACATGTTATTGCTATGCGCTCTACCTTTCTGGCTGCTACTTTGTGGGTAAAAACTTTGTTGACTGTTATGATTCATCCTTGCTTTTATGAATGGAAAATTCGATATATGCCAGCAAAAAAAAAACTTAGCTGCGTAAATAACAATCCAAATTTGCATCTTCTTAGATACGTGTTAGCACATGCTTTAGTTCCACAGATATTGACACTTCAATCTGACTTGCTTTCTCTGTAGACTAAACTTGAAAATACCCTTCCAGTTGACCAAAAAAGATGCATCAATGAGCTGTAAGTTATATCAAAGCATTGCTTTTAGTGCTTCTTATGGTGAACTGGAATGCTTCTGATGTTATTCTTGATTCCTTTTGTCTAAAAGTATCTGGGCTTAGGAAGATTGAGTGTTAGTATATGTTGAAACATCGCGATCTCATATGCACCGAATTAGTCACTACTAATTTTGGTTTTGGCTATATGTAAGTAGACACATACTGGTGCGAATATGAAGCACGGTGTGGACGTTGAGCTATTCTGTATTGACATGTCATGTTTTGCTTGACATGTGTATGAAAGAAAAATTATAATTATTTATTGTATGGTCTACGACCATGTCTTATCCTCTTTTGGAATTCCGTTGCAACGCACGGGCATTTTACTAGTGTTGCTTGAATTACAAATGGACCTTACATCTCCTGTGTGACAGTCGGTGGTTCCTTTCTAATTATAAATTTGCATTTAACTTGGCTTAGTTTTATTGGTTTGACTATACTAATGGTAATACTGGTGCTTAGGAAATGAACAAGGAGTTTTTATCTTTAGCCCATCTAATTACCGAGTGCTAACACAGATTTTCCATGTAAATGACTTATTTCAGCCATTATTGTTGTTTTCATGTTAATGCTTTAGCATCTATTACTAGCAATTCAGGACAGCTGTGATATCTCTTTGCCATGCAGAACATAATCTGAGAATGGAGGTGGTTTTTCGCATGTTGAGTAGACGTGTCAGGTGAGAATGATTTATGTATGGCGCGTTTGGTTGCCTGCTCAAGATTGCCATCCATGCCCACGCGAGCCTGGCCGATGAGAAACGATTTTCATTTTCGTTTCTGTAGAGCCTGGCTCAACACCTCCCACTGCACCACACAAGCGGGGCCCACACACGAATGCAGGCAACCAAACGCCCTCCCGCCGTATCCCATGGGCCATGCTGGGTCATATGCAGGCAACCAAACGCGCTAGTAGTGTTGATGCAGTTGACAGCATTCCAATATCATGGCGACCGAGTACGCCGGCGTGGTCGACGCGTACCCACATGTCAAGGCATGGTGGGATGGAATTCTGGCGAGGCCGTCGGTCAAGAAGGTGATAGCCGGCATGCCTCCGGACTTCGGCTACGCGAGTGGAAACATACCGTGATGCATGCATGTGTGTTAATTTGCAATGGTGATTCCATGTGCATTTCCAGTAAATTAATGGAGTAGCTCTCAGCACATTATGCCATTATTTTCTTTTTACCCTGCATACATACATACATATGTGTGTGTGTTTTCTGGGTTCCATGTTGTACGCACTCGTTTCCAAATATCTATGTTGTACATTGTGTTCTATGCCATGGAAGTGTTCAGTGGATATAATCATTTGGTTTAAAATAATGCTTGACTTGGTAAAAAAAATAAGGTCTCCAATAGCAGAATATCTGTCTTGAAGGGATCGAAAGCGAACAAAGTTAGGGCTGATTTTACGGCGCGCGGTTTGATCGATTAGTTCTTTCAATGCCATTGCAAGACGCGCAGCAGAAAAACTTGCCAATTTCCCTATACACGGTCACATGGCAAGATCTAAAATCCCAACGCATCATTGAACCCGGCGTCGTAGGCGACGTCGGCCTCGAAGTCACCGATCATGTCGTCGAGCATAATACACATAGTATTATATAGTGTTTTAATATTTAATTAAGATTAAGGGATCTCATGGTTGTAAACCTTCAGAGGTTGCTCTTCGAGTACTCTGGTCGGAGAAATACTATGTGTGTTGTTTGATACATGATGATGTAAGAAAAAATTGATATTTATTATTCAGTTTGAGATCATATTTGATAGTATGCATCACTTTTATTTGGTTTTTTGTTGCAACGCACGGGCACCTTACTAGTACAATTATAATTGACAGTGGGGTACAATAGTCTGGTGGTAAACGCCTTGGCCTCTGAGCTAGGAGGTTGCTGGTTCGATTTCTCCACACCCCATGGTTTTTGTTTTTATTTTTCTATTCTAATTTTTTATCCCTTCCTGTTTTGTCAAGTGAGACCACCTCAACTGCGTTTTAGTTGTCACTTTTCAATTTTTTTATCTCCTCTAGAAATTAATAACTATAGATAATATAATTCCTCCACACCAATTCAGCCCTTGCGTTGAGCAGTTAGGCCCACCAAAACAAGGCGTTGCAATAACAGATTATTGCCACGAACAATCATCATATATAGCAACAAATTTATTTCGTGGCAATACAAACTCATTTCATACGCATTGTATAGGAACCTTTTGCAACGCAATTGATGACTATGACAACGCAATAAAATTGTGGCAATATTGTCACCCACTCGCAACGAACTTCTATAAGGTGGCAATACCTCCTAACTATTGCCACGAATATCAATATTATCACAACGCAAGACAACCGTGGCAATAAAGTCATATTACTCGCAACCATTTTTAAATGGTGGCGATAAAGCCACCTTATTACAACGAATTCAATGACTATCGCAACGCAATATTTTAGAGGCAATACTGTGCACATATCGCCACGATTTTGGCAAAACGTTGCAATAGCATATACCTATTGCAACTAATTTAGTATCGTTGCGATGCGTTTCGTGGCTAAAGAGTTGGAATCTAGTAGTGATGGCAAGCATTACTAAAAGTAGGCTGATGGTTGTTACCAATGGCAGAAGGCTTTTGATTGCTTGTTTTGCTTTACTTTGCTCAAGCAAAATAGCAAGCAGCAAAGTAGCAAATAATATAAAGGCAACAAGTAAATATATAAAATCACTTCTACTTTGCTTGTTGGTTGCCATCGGGGGAGGTGAGGCTCAAGCCTCACCAAGCCCCCCTGCTGGCTACGCCCCTGCTTATATGAGTGGGTCGTGATGACTTTTGGCCTGAAGAATGCTGGTGCTACCTATCAACGGGCAATGAATTATATCTTTCACAGATTAATCGACAGGATAGTGGAGATTTATATCAATGACGTAGTTGTGAAATCAAGAAGTTACGAGGATCATATAGCCGATTTAAAGGAAACTCTGGAATGCACCAGGAAACACGGTTTAAAGATGAATCCTAGCAAGTGTGCCTTCGGAGTATCGGCTGGGCAATTTTTGGGCTTTATGGTTCATGAGAGAGGAATTGAGATAGGTCAAAAGAGTATGAAGGCAATTGACGAAGCAGTTCCTCCAACAAATAAAATAGAGCTACAGTCATTAATCGGCAAGGTTAATTTTATCAGGAGATTTATCGCCAATTTATCAGGGAAGCTACTTCCTTTTGTCCTCTGTTAAGATTAAAAGCTGATCAGGAGTTTAAATGGGGAGAAGAGCAACAGAAAGCCTTAGACAGTATCAAGGAATATTTGAAGTCACCTCCAGTGTTGGTTCCACCGCAGAATGATAAGCCTTACAAGTTATATTTATCAGCGGATAGCCGATCAATTGGATCGGCTCTGATGCAAGAATTCGATGGGAAAGAACGGGTTGTATTTTATCTGAGTAGAAGATTATTAGATGCTGAAACCTGGTACTCTCCTATTGAGAAACTATGCCTATGTTTATATTTTTCTTGCACCAAGCTTCGCCATTATTTGCTGTCGGCTGAGTGCACAGTCGTGTGTAAAGCCGATGTGATAAAGTACATGTTATCAATGCCCATCTTAAACGGAAGAATTGGAAAATGGATTTGGCCCTGTCAGAATTCGACTTGAGATATGAATCGGCCAAAGCAGTGAAGGGTCAGGTCATGGCCGATTTTGTTGCCCAGCATTAATTGTGGATCGGGAGTCCCCTTAGTTGAGCCGATTCCTTGGGTTCTATTCTTTGATGGATCAATTTGCAAGCAGGGTAGTGGTATCGGCATCGTCCTCATATCGCCTCGGGGGGCAATTTTTAAGTTTGCTTATTCGCTGGAGCCAATAACCATGAACAATCAAGTGGAATACGAGGCAGTGCTTAAGGGACTCCAGTTGCTTCAAGAGGTCAGGGCTGAGGCCGTTGAAATATATGGCGACTCGCAGTTAATTGTTAACCAGTTGCTCGGTATCTATGAGTGCAAAGATGATGTCTTATCTAGAAAAATGTCGGCAATTGCTCGAAGGCTTTACCGTTACGTCTATCAAGCACGTCTCTAGGACACAGAACGAAGAAGCAAATAAATTGGCACAAGATGCGTTTGGTCATCGGCCAATTGTTGACGTATACAATAGTGAGGTTGTGGCCGATGATTGGAGGAAAGAAATTCTTGATTATTTACGGGACCCATCACAAAAGGTTTCCAAAAAGCTACGATATAAATCTATCAAATATGTCTTGCTTGATGACAAATTATACTACAAGACGATTGAAGGGGTATTGCTCAAATGCCTAAGTGGGGAGGAATCAAAAATTTTGATGGACGAGGTGCACGAGGGCGTATGTGGTGCACATCAATCGGCTTATAAAATGAAGTGGGTTATTCGAAGATCTGGATATTTCTGGCCGACAATGCTGGAGGATTGTTTTCAATCTACAAAGGTTGCTAAGATTGTCAGAAGTTTGGGAATGTTCAGAAGGCGCCATCATCAGCTATGAATCCAATTGTCAAGCCATGGCCATTCAGAGGCTGGGGGATAGATTTGATCGACCAAATTTACCCATCGTCAAGTAAGGGACATAAGTTTATTTTGGTGGCCACGTATTACTTTACTAAATGGGTTGAAGCTATTCCTCTAAAGACAGTCACTTCCAAAAATATGATTGATTTTGTTAAGGAATATATTGTTTATCGGTTTAGGATTCCTCACACTATTACTACTGATCAAGGGACGATGTTCACGTCCGACGAATTCAAAAATTTTGCTGATGGCTTGGGAATCAAGTTGTTGAACTCCTCTCCGTATTATGCTCAAGCCAATGGGCAAGCTGAGGCATCAAACAATAGTTTGATAAAATTAATCAAAAGAAAAGTCGATGAACATCCGAGGAAGTGGCATAATTTGTTGAATGAATCATTGTGGGCTTACAGGATGGCTTGTCACAGTTCTACTAAGTTTTCTCCATATCAGTTGGTGTATGGGCATGATGCGGTGCTTCCTTGGGAGATCAAGGTTGGATCAAGACGAATAGCCCTCCAGGATCAGTTGACAGCCGATGATTATAAGTTGATTATGAGTGATGATTTAGAAGACTTGAATTGTCATCGGCTACGCGCACTTGAAAACATCAAGGCAAATAAGCTGAAAGTTGCCAGGCATTATGATAAGGGTATTGATAAACATCATCCGGATGTTTTCTTTCTAACTATCATCCAGATTTGTGACCGTTGGATTAGAGATCCAACGGTTACGAATTCTCCCCGCCCCCTCCAAAAAAAAATCTCCCCCCTCCAAAAAAAGAGGCCGTTGAATCTCTAATCTAACGGTTCGAAATGTGGATGATTGTTAGGAAGAAAACATCCGGGTGATACCTATACACACCCTTATGATAAAAAGGTTAAGAAAAAAGAGTTTGTTTAAGGAGAGCTAGTTTGGAAGTTGGTATTGCCGATAGGGTCTAAAGACAATAAGTATGGTAAATGGTCACCTAACTGGGAAGGGCCCTATCGCGTGAGCCGATGTGTGCCTGGCAATGCTTATATTATAGAAACTTTGGAAGGAGAGTCCTTTCCTAAGGCATTAAACGGGAAATACTTGAAAAGATATTATCCTAGTGTTTGGGTTAATACCTAAAAAGCCGATGCATCTTGTTCGGCTAAGAGAATATCACACAATATTGAAAACAAGAACAAAATATGTTAAAGCCGATGCAATGAGAAGCATCGTCTCGAGCGTAGGAATACTGTAGCAGACATTGTATCAGACACACAAGTTTTGAAGCCAAATCATTACACCAATCCAAGGGTTTCTCGGATTGCCTTTATCGCTCGCAGGCGAATTTGATCTATTTCATCAATTTGTTCCTGGTCGTCCTCGTCGGTCCCTGGGATTTGTTGTAGCCTATCATTGAGATTCTGAGTTTCTTGCATTCTTGAAGCTAAGGCAGCTTTCGTCTGAGCGATGGTTCTGGGGAGATCTGCCAGCAGTTGTTTATAGTCGTCGATGGCTTCCTGAATTCAGGCTTTCTGTTCTTCGAGTTGCGCGATCTTCTGGTTGATGATGGTCGGCGTCTTGTTCAGAAAATCAAGCTGCCTCTTCAACTCTTTGGCTGCTAGTCGGCCTGCCTCCTTGTCGCTGACAAGGGTTTGTTGGTCTGCTCGATTGGCAATACGTTGCCGAGCTTCTAGAATTTGGTACTGATGTCCCTCGATGTAAGCCACCGGAATAATAGCCGATGCTAGTGTTGGTGCAAGCTATTTCTTGATGGTCTGAAAAATATTCCGTATAGGGCTTGCATCCATTACTAGATTGGCTACGTCCTTCTGCAGCATAAGAAGCATGTCCTCCAGACGAGATTTCAGATCAACAGCCAAGGGAGCGCTTGGGGCCGGCTGGGCCGATGGTCTGGAAGAACTTACTTCTTCATCGGCCAGGAAGTCTCTCACATCAAAGACCATAAGCTTGAGGCCGGTGTGTCTTGAGCCTGTTAAGAAAAGAGAAGAAAATGTAAAAGATGTTACGAGCAAAAGGTTAAAAGCCGATGAAGGAAAAGGGCATACCTATTTAAGTTGGAATTCTGAGACGCTATCGGCTGGGGGGACTGAAACTAGTGACGAGCTAGGATCCTGGGGGTCTGGCATGGTAATCTCCGGCACAATCTCTGGAGCGGTTTCCTGGGCATGAACCAAGGTATCCGGGTTCACCGGGGCTGTAGCAACATTTTCTTGGGGGTCTTGGAAGATGGGTGTCTCATCGATCTCTTGAAAATGATAATCAGGATTACATTGATTGTTCTTGTTATCATTCGAATGAAATTTTATACCTCAGGGACAGCGGTCTCAATATTTGTCTCATCGACCGAAGGGATGATATTTTGAGGAGTTGGATTGGTGGCCGATGGGGTAGCACTTGTTTCTGTAGCTGAGGGTTCGACGATCGGCTGGGTTTCAGGAACTTGGACAGAAGTCTGGAAAAATATGGTTAAGGAAAAAAATGTGAGAATTGATGTGACCATAGTATGATGAATACCTTAGAAGTTCCAGTAGTGGGTGGAGCAGCCGACGATGACGGCGCGCTAGGGGCGCGCTTCTTTGAGACGGCGGTGGTTGTTGGAGCCTTGCGCTTTTTGGTGGTAGCTTGACCTTTCATTAGGTCGGCTATTGTAGGAGCATCGGAGTTCATGACAGAATAAGGCAGTGCTGGGGTATAACAAATCGGCCGATTGCTGTTACTAGTGGAAGGAGGGTCGTCTCCGACATCCTGAAAAAGAATAAGTTGAAGGTTGTTTGGGCAAGAGAAAAGTAATCGGCTAGGAAAAGTCACTTACGTCGTCTTCAGAAGGGATATAGTTGGGGTTCAGTAATTGGCAGAAGAATGTGGAAGTCTGGTAGAATAGATGTTGTTTCCATTCCCTCCACCAATTGCTAAACAGCTTCGAGCCGAATGGGCCATATGACCATTCGTCCGAAATGGTGACTGCTAGTTCCGATTCCAGGGACAGAACTTTGACAAATTCAAGAGCACTTGTAACTTGATCTCTGGCTCTTATTTTGTCCATGAAATACAGCTGAATCGGCAGTTGGCCTAGTCCCAGCTGACAGGCCGCCACTGAGGGATGATAGAACTCGTAGGAGCAAAGCCGATTGCGGCCCGTGTTGAAGCCAGCAGGGAGAATGCATGGAGTTATACTAGCCCTGAGAGTGTCGGCTTCATCATCCTGACAGGCATCTGAAAATTTGAAGATTGGGAGCTCATACTCGTCTTCATTGAAATAAGCAAACCAAATTCTTGACTCTTTGGTAAAGCCGTGGTAAAAAAGCTTGAAAAGATCGGCGGTATTGGCGCCACCGGCTGGGAGACTTGGGAAAGCCAATACAGCCTCTCCATAGGACATGCATCGGCGGTAAGAAGGTTGTTCTCCTTCTGCATAGTCCGACGGGAATTCACTGCTGGCGAGATTATTCCCTGTGGCTCGATGGGTATACAGATTCAACCATAGCTGAATGAACCACCAGGGTCCTCCTGGGTTGCCGATGGGTTCACCTGCCGATATCTTTGAGGAAACTTGGTGAAGCAAGGAATATACTGCTCCTAAGAGATACTTGCCCAGGGGAATCGAATTTCTGTTTGCCAGAAGTTCTGCTAGATGTTGGTGATTACTTGTTGGACCAACGGACGATTCGCAGAAAATAAACTTCTCCAGCCACATGTTAAGAAAGGCAATATGTTCTCTGTCCAGAATTGAGCCAGTTCTTGCATGGGCATTAATGTAACCTTTCCATCCGCCAGCATCTTTAGTTTTTAGCCAGTGGCGAAGCCAGAAAGAAAATAGAGGGTGGGCTCAAAGTATACTGGTGGTGAGAAAGATTAGCGAAGTCATACTCGGAAATATCGTAGTCTAAACGTGAAAAGCGGCCCAAACAAAATAAAATCAAATGAAATAAAAATGTATAAAATAGGTACTTGGAAGTATAATATAAATGTAGATGAATTTAAAATTTTGAACCACTTGATTTAGAGTTTGGATGGCAGAAAATACGTCATTGGAAGGTTTGCCCGAGGAGACAGTATAGAACAAGATGAAGGAGACAATGTTCATTGGTGCTGTTTTTGTGGGTGATGCCTATTGATACGGCTGGGCAGTACAATTTTTGAAACAAGTTTATTATGATTTTAATTTAGTTATGATAAACTGGAAAGGAATCGTGCCGTGGAAATCAGCAGTAACTTTTGCTCTCGAGCAACGAAAATGTTTAGAGCGCAGAGAAAGGCAAGAAGTAAGCAAGTAGTAAGCAAAATGGCAAGCATTACTAAAAGTAGGTTGATGGTTGTTACCAATGGCAGAAGGCTTTTGATTGCTTGTTTTGCTTTACTTTGCTCAAGCAAAATAGCAAGCAGCAAAGTAGCAAATAATATAAAGGCAACAAGTAAATATATAAAATCACTTCTACTTTGCTTGTTGGTTGCCATCGGGGGAGGTGAGGCTCAAGCCTCACCAAGCCCCCCTGCTGGCTACGCCCCTGTTTTTAGCCGACATGAGGCCTTGTTCAGCAGTTGAAAGGGAGACAAGGAACCAGTGATCTTAAGGCCGGTCAGCTTGATCACATCGGCTAAAGTTGGGGTCATCGGCCCGTGAGCAAACAGAAAAGCATTCAAAGCATCGAACCAGAAGTGAGATGCCGATCTGAGTAGGGGTTCATTTTTGTCCATATCGGCTATTGATAGGGTTATGCATTGAGCTATTCCAGTTTCTTCCCAGTAAACCCTTTTGGCAGCCGATATCCTTAGGTACCAATTTTTCCATCCAGCAGTATAACTTGGCCAAGATCTGAAACATCCCAACCAGTGAGCAAGGTCCATGGTGGAGTTCTTGAATGGGAGCCTTTGGGTTTCTAAATTTATGATATCTGTGGGGTCTGGGTTGCCCATTGGCCCGAGATAAAAGGCACTATCACGAACTTGCGAAGGGATCAGAATGTTGTTTTGGAATTCCTAAAATGGTGGGAAAAAGGGAAAGAAAAATGATGCGCGGTGGTAATCTAGGGTTCTTGCAAGGCAAAAGTAAAACAGTAAAGGTAAGATGAGAAAGGGGGATTACCTCTGGAACATGGGTTGAAGTCGCCATTGCAAGGGAGTGCGGAGCTGCGAAGGAGAGTTGCGTCGACGGTCGCTTGAGGACAAACCCGACTGGTCGCCGTACGGTGACGGGCGAGCTTTCTTCTCTGATGACGGGCGGGGGAGTGCTCAAGGAAGGAGATGATGGCCAGAGTGTGCAGAAAGAAGAAGGAGGAGGGAGAATCGCATATATATATATATATATATATATATATATATATATATATATATATATATATATATATATATAGAGAGAGAGAGAGCGTCGTGCGGCCGTGCGTATGAAACAGAGTGCATGCAGGCGGCATTTAATGCTTGAAAGGAATTGAAGCAGGCAACCGTCAGATAATGATTACTTGAGGGAATTTCGGAACAAATATATATTTATTCCGAAATTGGGGGGCATGTGTTAACACCATAATTTGGATCATCTGAAGCGGCGATTCGTGAAGAAGCTGGTTTCTGCCCAGAATCGGCTAGGAGTATCAAGATTGGATTCTACTAAGAAGAGAATCGTGGGGTCCTATTGTGAATTGAACTAAGTAGTCTTTTTAGGTAGTATGGTTCATGTTCATTTTTCTGTAATAGTCAGAATAAGCCTAAGTCGTATTCGAGTAGGACTGTATCGGCTTGGGATATAAATATGTACCCAGGTCATTGTAATCGGGACATCCAATCAATCAATACAACTTTCGACTAAACGCCATCTTTTCTTAGGAGTAGGAGTAAAGTAGAATTCGATGAGTTCTTCAACAAACAAGGCTGCATCATCTTTGATCTCGGGTTTGCTGTAAGTACCGTCAGTTATAGACTTGTATCGAGTTTAACAGGCTACATCAGATTGACCTCGTGTTAGACTAGATACTTGTCAACCCTTTGATTAAGATCTTATTTAGTAAGGCTGCATCGTTTGACCTCTTATTAGATTTGGTTTTAATCTAGTTATCAATTCTATTACGTTTGGCAAGGCTGCATCATTTGATCTCTTGTTAGGCTTAATAAAATCACAATTTACCCGACTAATTTTAGGGGATCATCGGCTAATATCTTATAGATATGTTAATCCGTTAACTGTTCTATCTACTAAGTGTAAACATAGTGCATTCAAAAGCCGATGATACTCTAATCTTGGTCCTATCGGCTTGCTTCTAATATTCTAGTTTATTGTATCTGAATCTATCGGCTATTGAGTTCTAAGTCTATCGCCCTGCTGTCAACGCTGCATCAAAGTTGACCTGATTGGTGGTGACAATAGATTAGGCTTCATTAGTTTGTAGATTTATCTATAATCAAAATAGAATATTATACGCTTGCCACAATCTTGTAGCCGATGAAGCTGTGTTTCGTGATTTCACAATCTTACTCATCGACTATGCTTGTTATTCACATCATCGGACTAATAGCCGATGGCATACGCCTTCACGCTTACAGGATAGCGGTATCGACTCCCCAGTCGATGCTTTGATGTTATCGGCCACCTAGCCGATAGCTTATGGAACCGTTCGGAATCCCAGCCGATACATTCCATCCTAAACTACTGATTATCTTTGTTTCCTTGTCAATTGCAAGTCAAATTAACTGGCACGCCAGCACCCCAACATCGACGATCCAAAATCGGCAGATCCTGCACTAGAGTTAAGCAGATCTCTCAGGTCTGTCATGTGTTGACCTGAACCCAATTTCAGCGTCGACAGACTGAAGTTCAGGGTTCCCAATGCAAAGTTACTTTTCTTTTTCTTTTGTATTTATTTTTTTCTGCAGAATACATGTTTGATCTTCACAAATTCGTATAAATTCACAGAAAATTCCAAAAATAGAAAATCAAGTTCTGGGCTGTTCTCCATGTTTAGTAATACACCTTTGACCTATAATATGTGATACTTTAATTCAATGTTTGTGATCCATAGATTTATTTACGTGTTTTCATGATAAATCAATATCTCCTGTTTTATAGCTCCAAATGCTATGAAATATTTATGGTAGCCTCTCTGTGTGTTTCCTATGTTGTGATAAAAATTTGAGCTCCATTTGATTAAGTATCACAGAGTTACTAATTTAACTTGATATGGTCTTTTTAATTAGTTTTAAATCATTAAAAGGGGGATAAAATGGAAAACATGGTTCCTGGACCTTGTATTAGTGATATACTAACTAGGTGGAACCTAAGGTTATCATGTGTTCACTGAAAGTATAAGGTTTTAGATTTATCTTTGAAACTCATGAGTTCTCACATTTAAGTTTTGTTTTTAATATAATAATTAAAATAGGTGGCTTCCATGCTTCAAATTCACACATTAGACATGTTTTGGTATTATCTCGCACCTGTAAAAATTTGGGCTCCAATCTTGATGTTTGAAATGTCATCAAAAATATTACTTTACTCTTTTAATTAAATTTAGGAAGCCTCTCTTTTGCACTTTATATGTACCTCCTGTGGTTTACGCATGTGTTCATGTGTCTTATGATATGCTTGAATGCTATTTACTTGCAAAGGTGGTGTTTGAGCTATGAGATGACTTAATTGAATGTTTGATGCTAAGAGAAACAAGTGCCAATTAGGTCACTTGTTCTCTGTTTTTCCATTCAGAAAGTGTTGTTGCTGTTAATCATTTAATTACATACTATAGATGACCTCTTCTGTGATGGTGACCAATAACAAAGTTGTAGCTAAATTCCTAACCTAACTTGTCCTAAAATTTCAAGACTTTAGGGCATGTGGTTTAAAAACTACAGCCTGTACTCTACACCTTCTCAGATTCTGTCCATTTCTGGACAGAACTGAAAGGTTGCACTTTTTAGTTAAGTTAACCTTTGAATCAATCTTTGGTGACAATTAGAAAGTTATAGTAATTTTTTAAGCTTTCCAAAATGTCCTAGATCAATACTTTTGGAGGTTTAGAACTTCAGATACAACCTTTTGAAGTTGATATCTGTGTTCTGTCCCTTTTCAGGACAGAACTGGAAGGTTTAACATTTTGGCTGAGCTACCTCTCGAATCACCCTTTGGTGATAACTAATGAGTTGTAGTGCTTTTCCTAATCTTTCCAGAATGTCTTTGATCACTTCCTTTGATGGAGTGAAACTCCAGATACAGCTTCTTCAAGTCTATACCTGTGATCTGTATTCAATCTGGACAGACCTGTGATCATGGCCCTGTTTGGCCTTGATGCTTTTTGTTCTAGCTCTGGAAGTCTATAAGAAAGTTTTAGTAAATTTTATAAGCTTTCCAAAAAGTCCAAGATTACACCTATTGGACACTTAGAACTCCTGATACAACCTTTCAAAGTTTGTATCAGCTTTCTGTCTTTCCTCTGTCCAGTTCTAAACTCTGACCTGTTTGACCTTTTTAATGGTTGATCTAGCCCTAGAGGTTAATAAGGAAGTTGTAGCCAACTTCTTAATCTTTCCAAAAAGTCTAGGTTTACCTTTGTTGGTTTTATAGAGCTCAAGTTATGAGCACAACAGTGACTGCACTGCTGCAGCCCAATTTCTGTTCTTTCAAAAATTATTTGCTTAAGCTTGTTGCTTACAATATCCCTTTTTCTTGATGTGTCTTTCATCTTTTTGAAGTTAATCTATAGAAATTAAGTGTTCTTAGATTCCACATTTTAATCACCTTTGTTGGATATGTATAGCTCGAATTACAACTAAAACAGTAGCGGTTATGTTGCAACCAATTTCTGCTTTTAAGTTGTTTGCTTTCACCTTGTGTTTAATTTTACTTGCTTACATGGATGTTTATACATGGTCACTCAATCAATATACTACCTTGATGAATGTATGTAAGATGAGTTGGAATCTTGTATAATCATATTTAGTACTGCCTAACTGAAATTAATTCTAACTCAACTATAGAACTTATAATAGGCTTATGTTGTTGCTTATAATGACCTTGTAGTAATCTTATATGTTTTCTTTGGAATGATATATGTTTTAAAATGAACCAAGTTCAGTAAAACGTCACACTTAAACATACCTAGTCCGATGGTTAAGTGTTAGGGTCATAGGTAGTATACTCAATAGCTTAAACATGTTTTCCATATTCATGATTGAAGAAACATGCCATATGTGCTTATGTAAACCTTGTTTTATTTGAGTATCCCACTAAGTAAAGTGTGTATCTCTAAAAAAAGAGATATGCCCCTACTCCATAAAAGAAACAGCTAAATAACCATACTTGGCCCTATGTTTAATTTACATAAGTTGTTATGCTACCTAGTTAGCTTAACTTAACTTAATAAGCTAAGTGACACCTTTTAGTCTTAACTTCCTTCCTTATGTTTGTATGTGTTTGAATATGCCTCTTATATGTTTCATTTGTATGCTTTGTGTAATACCCATGAAAAAGAAACGCGAAAGAAAGCAAAGAAATTGCCGTCAGAGCCCTAGAGGTTAAGTTCGGGCAGGGTAGTCCGTTCACGGAGATACCTGACCGTCCGGGGGCCAGTCGGCACCTCTCACAACCATGGGGTCATCATTCGGCATAAACAAACCTGAGATGTCCAAAAGTACCATAGCAACCGGCCAAATACCAAAATTCAAAAATATCATTCGGTTGCTACAGTTGGCTACAGTAAGGGGACAGCAAATCCTTTGAGAAGGCTCTGGCAACCAGACAGCACAGCACAACATCAAGAAGCATCGTATGGCCAAGCCAGATAGCACGCATAGTCACCAGAGCAGAGGGCAAAAATAGCACGGCAGAGCCAACTCTCACTGGCTGTCGTTCTCATTTTCCCCAAACCCCTAAACCATTCCAAACCAACAGAGAGTCCCATCCACCGGGTAGAACACGACAGCAAGACGAGGGTAAGGCAAGCCGACCGGGAGCAAGGGGACGGCGACGGCAGGAGACCAGATCGCCAGCCCACCTCCATCAACCCTAGGAGGCTGACATCAAGCGGCATCCACACCACCAAGAAGCCAACAGCCGCAAGCCAACCCCAAGTCCACCCAAAGCAAACCACCATCGACCGGTGAAGGTAACCACAACGTGCATAACCGTAGCATCATTCATTCATAGTAAGTAGTGTTCAACTGGAGACATCAAGCAACCAAGCACTAGTAGTGCACCATGGAACCAACACAGAGCATGCCAACCGGAGGTAGAGGGATGGAGTAGAGAAGGTAAATAGGACCGAGACTTACCGGAGTGAGGCGGCGGCGTGCTACCAGCCGGCATAGCCCCACACCAAACCGCCACCGCGCACTCCCCCGGCGTACGGGCGGCTGGCCGGCCGTGACCACACCGGGGCAGCTCACCTCCAAGCCACTTCATTTTAAACAAAACGATTAGACCAAATCAAAATAGACATCAAGTCACCGCAGCCCAGGTAAGAGGCAAAGAAGGAGACACCAGATCCGGGCTGTAAGCCACGGATCTGGCAACCGCCACCGTGTGCCACCCGAGCGGCAAGGCGCAGCGCCGCTGGGGCCGGCGACGCGAGGAGGAGGTGCGTCGACTGGGCGGCACGCTGCGGCGCCGATGGAGCCGGAGGCGCGAGGGGAGGCGCATTGGAGGGTGGCGCGAGATAAGGAGGAACCCTAGAAGAGAGAGAAAGGACCGGCGATGGAGGCGTCAGGCCGGGGGGGAAGGAGCCGAGCTGGCGCGGCCGGAGGAATCGAGGCCTCGGGTCGGTTGGAGGCGGCGCGGCAAGAAAAAGGGGCGAGAGAGCCGAGAGAAGGAGACGGTGGGGAAGAAGGCAAGGGGGTGTCGGCCGAAGGAGCCAGGAAGGGGAACGAATGGAAAGAAAGAAAAAAAAGAGAAGGAAGAGAGAGGAAGAAAAGAAAAAAAAGAGAAAAAAATGGTAGATATGTAATTAAGATTTATTTGCGATTATAGATAGTCATTAAATTACGGTCGTTTGAGCACCGGGGCATCGGAAAGGTGTCCGGTGAGAAATTGTTGGTATTGGGCCTACGCGTAGGGACGCTGTCAATTGTCTATGTATATATAGAATCGATGTTACTTGTATGCTGGTATGAATCATAGTATTAAATCGAGTGTTCGGATGATGCTTCGAGGTGGAGGTTTTGGTTTGACGCTCCTCCACGCATCGTCCACGGGACAATCAGGCAAGTGCAGGGTAGAACAGTAAATTGTGGTGAATGCTTGTCATTTGGATTTCCATGCTATGGTTTACAGTATTTATGAGATATGTATGAATTGTGCTAATCATACTTGGATGAGTATCGCTTATGATTAGACATTCATATTTAAAGCATATTGCATCATGTCAATGCATAAGAGCCAGGCCGGTGAGAACGTCATGACTAGTCCGGTGTGCTCTTGAATAAGAGCAGGGTCGGTGAGAAAGTCAAGTGACTATTCCGGAGTGCTCTGGAGTAAGTCCTACAGAGGTAGGCAATCGAGTGGTCCATCGACGGGTGGACGCTCCGCTATACCGGTATCAGCTACAGTTATAGGTGCATACAGATGCATTGCATTGCATCGCATTGCATTGCATTTACAGGGAATGAACAGATGACAGAGACGAAACCCAGAGATTCTGGGTTACAGCTCATAAATGTGATTTGATGGTTATCGATGCATTACAGATACGTTGCATAGCATTGCATTACAGATGCATTGCACGAAAGTGACAGAGAAAGTGATACAGATTACAGATACAGAGTTGATGTACAGATTACAGCTACGGAGTTGAATTACAGTTTACAGTTACAGAATTAATTTACAGTTTACAGTCATAAAGTGGATTTACAGCTTACAGTTCGTGAAATTGATTGAATTGCTAAAGTGATGTTACTGTTTTATCGTGTGCTTGCTGAGTCTTCGGACTCACTCTTGCTTTATCGTTGTTTTTTTAGGAATTTGTTGAAGGCGACATGCATGGGCGGGAGTAGTACAGTCGGTCACGTGCCACAGTAATTCACAGATTATGTACAGTTGGCATATTTAACCTTGAAGAATCTAAGTACCTTTTTGGTAATTAGCAAAGTTATATTTCTGCTGCGCTTAGTATCAATTGTACCAGTTTTTGTCGTTTGGTGGACATTTAAATAAAGGAATTATTCCGCAACGCAGCGGCAAAGGTATAAAATTGGTAATATTATAGTGTAGGTGGTAGCACTTTGGGCTCAGGGAGGGGCCGGGGTGTTACAGTTGGTATCAGAGCGGGCGTTAGGTCCGTTGTGGATAACTGAGTAGCCTAGGTAGTCTTAATCAAGAATTTGACTGGATTGGTTATTAAATCAAGACTTGGCCTAGGTTATGCAACTTGCTAAAACTTGACACACATTGTTGCACAGTAGGATTGGGTTTGGGATTTGCATTGCATATGCGTTTCCCTAATTGTAAAGTTGATTGTGTGTTGCTTCTCTGTTGTGAACAGAGATGCCAAAGGGTAGAGGCCGAGGTCGTGGTGTTTGTGGTTGCCGTGGTCGCGGGCGTGGCCCGGCAGTGCCACCACCTCCAGCTGAGGAGAGTATTGGTGATGTGGGTGAGGATGCTGTTTCGGCTGTTCAATTAGTCGCTAGTGTTCTAGTAAATTCAGCAGCCGAATTGCGAAATCTCCAGAGAGAGGTTCAAACACTTCGTCAACAAGTAAAGGAGTGTCGCTATGTTTTAAAGAAAAGGAATTTTGAGGGTAGAGGCAGGTTTTCTCAGCGACCCGTTCCCAAGAAATTCCAGGGGGGCCAATGTTCTTCATCAATGACTCAACCTGTCTACCCGAGGCCATGTTCTTCTGCAATGCCTCATTCTTTCCCAACGACCCCAACATACCCATATCGTCCTGTCCCAGGGCAAAGAATGATCTGTTTCAAGTGCGGTGGAGGGCACCGTGCTGTCGACTGTTCTTGGACGGGAAAGTGTCGACAATGTGGTCGAACAGGCCACATGCAGCTGGTTTGTCGCCAGAACCCCTCTAGCATCATTAAGTGGGAGCCAATATCTGTATCGCAACCTCCTCGGGCGCCACCTACCGAGTATTCCGGGTGTCCTGCACCAATTGTTCCAGTTCAGCATGCTACAGCGCCATTAGTTTTGGTGTCGCCACAGCGAAGGGCTGGATCTCTTGCTGTTTCGGCGCTACCTGACAACCATGCGCCTACTGTCTGAAAGTTAGGTGACATTATAGTTGTAGTAGTGGTGTGTTTTGTATAAACCCCTGAGTTTGGTAACTCTTCGCTAAAGTGTGTACTTTTGTGCGTTTGATGTTGGAAGCTTGTTAGTAGTATAGGTTAATGGTGTTTGATGGTAGTTATGTTTGGAAGGACCCTGTATCTAGTAGTAAACATCTTTTGGGTATTTGAATAGGTATAAGTGTTTACCTTGACCTATTAATATGATAGTATTTTATGGTGGTTAAAGTAACAGTCTGGCATGGCACGGAATTCTAAATTATGAGAAGTAGCGACGTAAGGCAGATTTAGTTCTGCTTAATAGTTGGATTTAAATTATTGGTGAACCAGTCGGTGATTGATTATTATAATCATGACCGATGTTTTGGAAGGTTTTAATAGTTGTGATGGCAGAGCTATTGGGATTAATTGGGAGGATAAGGATAGGGATCTTGATGTCGAATAAAATCTCCCAGCTAAGTTGAATGGAGAAGGGTTGTTGTAGAGCTGTGTGACTCAAATTCGGAGGAATGAAGCTAAGAAAGTCCTTGTGAGATTTGGGCAGCGATCTCTAAGTATTAGTAAAGTTATCATCGCATTTGTGGGAAATTTTGAGTACACCTTTGGAGGTAAAACAGATGGATCTTATGCTTAAAGACAAAGGTAAAGGCAGTTCATGGGAGTACATATATTGTATGTCGAAGTCTAGGGGATTAATTATCTCCAAAGTGTTGAGCTGGTGGATTTTAGTTAGTGCCTTGAAACCAGGTGCTTATGGGATTGTTAACTGGTAGTGGATAATTTGATGACATAATTATATTTGCACCTTGTGTGGTTGCACACAAGATAGTCGCAATTACTATGTTGTTGTGTGCAGTAAAGTGGTAGAGTTTGGTGAGTTTTGGGAAGATTTATATTGATGAATGCTAAGCTCATAACATGAAGTTTTATTAGGCTTAAATCTATAGGTAGGATGGTTGATATATTCGTAATGAGGTGATAATAAAGATTTGTGTGGCGAATAAAGTTCGGAGTTGATTTGATGCCATAATCTTTGTGGGAAATGGATTGAGAAAATATTGGCCTTAGGGGCAGAAACCAATTGTGTTGCTATAGCCGATAGCATCTACGGAGAATAATGTGACTAATATCGCATACAAGTTGGTGAATTATTGATAGTGTTAAGAGTGAGATTTTTTTTTGGTGAAAGAGTTTCCCCAAATTATATTTTGGATATCTGAGCCTCAGATTTGTTGATGGCTAGTGGAGTCTAAAAGATTGAGGTACAATTGAAGTGAAGCTATTAGAGGATTTAGTTATCTGAGGTTAAAGGTAATCTTGAATGGAGTTTACCCCATTTTGTGGATATGAGGAATTGAATACAAATATGTGATTTTTTATAGTCACCGTGTTCGGTGATCATTAACTGATAAAATAGCCAAAGTAATAATTCATTTCATGAGTTGAAATCGACTATTGATGGAATTCATTGGGGTGTAAGTAGAGCATGAATTGAAACCCTAGAGAAGGGTATTGGAGGGATTGAATCAATAGGATCTAATACAGATTTCATGGAGCATATGGGGTTACCTGTCGACAATTTGTCACTGGTGAAGAAGGTTTGTTTTAGTACCTTGCAAGTCGTGTACCAAAGCATCCCTAAATTCATGTGAATATTGCCCTAGGATTGAATCGGTTTTGTAACTCATAGATTGGTCTTGGAGGGAAAGAGGATTTAAGTGATAAGTTGCGGGATTTTCACATTTTTATGTGATCGATATGATTTCTCGCTAAGGCGTTATTTGTACGCTTTAAAGAGAGTGTTTCCTTTTCTTTGAAGAGAAAGGGGCTAATTTCGAGAGTAGAAACCTTTTCGTATGATTTATGCGACATATTGTTTGTTAGGACGAGGATTGATTTCCTGTCCAGGTCTCTCTCTTGAGGGAATTGGTTGTGATAAAGTGATATGCTGTGGGGAAGTGAATTCCCAACTATTCTAAAAGGAATATTGTTATTTGTGGATGAAAGGAGTGATCTTATGATCAGATTCCCTTTATAAAAGATTTTGCTTTGTAAAAGCAAGTCGGATTTATCAATGCTATGTGATATTTCTCTTGTAAAAGAGAAGAGCTCTCATTGTTGCGAACAAAAGTAGTGTTGTCTCTTTTGTGCAAGCGATTAGAATGATTTTTTTTTTGAGGATTGATAATTTCCTTATGTCAAGGCATGAGACGTTAAAGGATGCTAAGGTGTTGGTCGTATTAGACCAGACATAGAATAACGTCAGAATCGAATATATGTGTGGAGTGTGCAACACGTTCCCTTTTCTGTGCTGAGATAGTATTTAAGGGGTCCAAAACATAGGGTTGTTCCAGAACCGTTGTCCCTTAAGCAAAACCTCACCTCCAAGTCCCGTCCAGTTCGGATTCTGGAGGAATCGGAGAGTGTTGAGGCAAAACGTTAAAGTGTGTTAAAAAAAAACTGGGTCTTGCGTACGCGAGAAGTACCCGGAGTTGTTCTCTACGGGGTATGAGATAGAGTTATTTTCTGTTCAGTTTTCATCGTGGAATTTTTCATGTGGTTTGCCTCGTGCCAGAATTCGGGGTCGAATTCTGTTAAGGGGGGTAGAATGTAATACCCATGAAAAAGAAACGCGAAAGAAAGCAAAGAAATTGCCGTCAGAGCCCTAGAGGTTAAGTTCGGGCAGGGTAGTCCGTTCACGGAGATACCTGACCGTCCGGGGGCCAGTCGGCACCTCTCACAACCATGGGGTCATCATTCGGCATAAACAAACCTGAGATGTCCAAAAGTACCATAGCAACCGGCCAAATACCAAAATTCAAAAATATCATTCGGTTGCTACAGTTGGCTACAGTAAGGGGACAGCAAATCCTTTGAGAAGGCTCTGGCAACCAGACAGCACAGCACAACATCAAGAAGCATCGTATGGCCAAGCCAGATAGCACGCATAGTCACCAGAGCAGAGGGCAAAAATAGCACGGCAGAGCCAACTCTCACTGGCTGTCGTTCTCATTTTCCCCAAACCCCTAAACCATTCCAAACCAACAGAGAGTCCCATCCACCGGGTAGAACACGACAGCAAGACGAGGGTAAGGCAAGCCGACCGGGAGCAAGGGGACGGCGACGGCAGGAGACCAGATCGCCAGCCCACCTCCATCAACCCTAGGAGGCTGACATCAAGCGGCATCCACACCACCAAGAAGCCAACAGCCGCAAGCCAACCCCAAGTCCACCCAAAGCAAACCACCATCGACCGGTGAAGGTAACCACAACGTGCATAACCGTAGCATCATTCATTCATAGTAAGTAGTGTTCAACTGGAGACATCAAGCAACCAAGCACTAGTAGTGCACCATGGAACCAACACAGAGCATGCCAACCGGAGGTAGAGGGATGGAGTAGAGAAGGTAAATAGGACCGAGACTTACCGGAGTGAGGCGGCGGCGTGCTACCAGCCGGCATAGCCCCACACCAAACCGCCACCGCGCACTCCCCCGGCGTACGGGCGGCTGGCCGGCCGTGACCACACCGGGGCAGCTCACCTCCAAGCCACTTCATTTTAAACAAAACGATTAGACCAAATCAAAATAGACATCAAGTCACCGCAGCCCAGGTAAGAGGCAAAGAAGGAGACACCAGATCCGGGCTGTAAGCCACGGATCTGGCAACCGCCACCGTGTGCCACCCGAGCGGCAAGGCGCAGCGCCGCTGGGGCCGGCGACGCGAGGAGGAGGTGCGTCGACTGGGCGGCACGCTGCGGCGCCGATGGAGCCGGAGGCGCGAGGGGAGGCGCATTGGAGGGTGGCGCGAGATAAGGAGGAACCCTAGAAGAGAGAGAGAGGACCGGCGATGGAGGCGTCAGGCCGGGGGGGGGGGGGGAAGGAGCCGAGCTGGCGCGGCCGGAGGAATCGAGGCCTCGGGTCGGTTGGAGGCGGCGCGGCAAGAAAAAGGGGCGAGAGAGCCGAGAGAAGGAGACGGTGGGGAAGAAGGCAAGGGGGTGTCGGCCGAAGGAGCCAGGAAGGGGAACGAATGGAAAGAAAGAAAAAAAAGAGAAGGAAGAGAGAGGAAGAAAAGAAAAAAAAGAGAAAAAAATGGTAGATATGTAATTAAGATTTATTTGCGATTATAGATAGTCATTAAATTACGGTCGTTTGAGCACCGGGGCATCGGAAAGGTGTCCGGTGAGAAATTGTTGGTATTGGGCCTACGCGTAGGGACGCTGTCAATTGTCTATGTATATATAGAATCGATGTTACTTGTATGCTGGTATGAATCATAGTATTAAATCGAGTGTTCGGATGATGCTTCGAGGTGGAGGTTTTGGTTTGACGCTCCTCCACGCATCGTCCACGGGACAATCAGGCAAGTGCAGGGTAGAACAGTAAATTGTGGTGAATGCTTGTCATTTGGATTTCCATGCTATGGTTTACAGTATTTATGAGATATGTATGAATTGTGCTAATCATACTTGGATGAGTATCGCTTATGATTAGACATTCATATTTAAAGCATATTGCATCATGTCAATGCATAAGAGCCAGGCCGGTGAGAACGTCATGACTAGTCCGGTGTGCTCTTGAATAAGAGCAGGGTCGGTGAGAAAGTCAAGTGACTATTCCGGAGTGCTCTGGAGTAAGTCCTACAGAGGTAGGCAATCGAGTGGTCCATCGACGGGTGGACGCTCCGCTATACCGGTATCAGCTACAGTTATAGGTGCATACAGATGCATTGCATTGCATCGCATTGCATTGCATTTACAGGGAATGAACAGATGACAGAGACGAAACCCAGAGATTCTGGGTTACAGCTCATAAATGTGATTTGATGGTTGTCGATGCATTACAGATACGTTGCATAGCATTGCATTACAGATGCATTGCACGAAAGTGACAGAGAAAGTGATACAGATTACAGATACAGAGTTGATGTACAGATTACAGCTACGGAGTTGAATTACAGTTTACAGTTACAGAATTAATTTACAGTTTACAGTCATAAAGTGGATTTACAGCTTACAGTTCTTGAAATTGATTGAATTGCTAAAGTGATGTTACTGTTTTATCGTGTGCTTGCTGAGTCTTCGGACTCACTCTTGCTTTATCGTTGTTTTTTTAGGAATTTGTTGAAGGCGACATGCATGGGCGGGAGTAGTACAGTCGGTCACGTGCCACAGTAATTCACAGATTATGTACAGTTGGCATATTTAACCTTGAAGAATCTAAGTACCTTTTTGGTAATTAGCAAAGTTATATTTCTGCTGCGCTTAGTATCAATTGTACCAGTTTTTGTCGTTTGGTGGACATTTAAATAAAGGAATTATTCCGCAACGCAGCGGCAAAGGTATAAAATTGGTAATATTATAGTGTAGGTGGTAGCACTTTGGGCTCAGGGAGGGGCCGGGGTGTTACACTTTGTTAAAATGTTCATGTTTCATATTCATACTCTTGCATCATGCATTGCGTTTAAGGTACGCTAAGGAGTGAAAACGTGACAAGAAGGTGACCCCGGAGATAGTGCTAATGAGCGGGCAACAAGGAATTTAACTGAATTAACCTAGTTCTATATTCCAGGTGAGCCCTGGTGCATACTCCTTTACCTAGTGTTTTAATAAAATTCACTTGAGTCCTTTTTGATGTTTATGCATTAAGTACTAGGGGTTGATTGAAACCCGTTGCTGCATATATCTTACCTTGTCCAGTTAATGATCCCTATCCCTGTTCTATATAAGTTTAGATCGTCTAAAGCTTAGACTTGCCTAGACCGGTAGAAGCCGGATGATTATTGTCATCCGCGAGATATAGGTGGCTACTACAATCATGGTTGGCTATATTTGCTATCATGGAAAAGCACCATAAGTTGTTAATAATCTGAGACCGGGCGGAACATGCTGATTGAGAGGCAACAGGGCATGGAGGTCCTGTGTGCTTGGATAGTTCCGTCTGTGTCGGTTAAGGACCGTTCCGTTGCCTGGACCTTGGTTAAGATTGAACGTACCTTCACATAACGGCCAGATAAGTCGTTCCGACCGTGAAGCCGAGTACGTAGTTCTAGTCGGGCTGGAGTCGGAACCGGGGTTGGCATCGCTGGCGGAGAGTAAGGATGTGTGGCGGGACAGGGACTGACCGTGGGGCAGACACGACCTGAGCTACCTAGCCTCTTCCAAGGGTGAGCTACCTACTTGGCCCATTCTAAGAGTGACCGTGGGCAGGTGTGTTCTGAGCGACCTGGCATCCGGCTGCCCCCTGAGCCTTGCGGTTTGGATCCGACCCACGATTCTTGAATAGAGCAAGAAGGTTACCTATTGCAACCCCAACGGGGGAAGCACGGGTGTGTGATACGGGTTTCTACCAGCTGGTATTAAATCGATTCGAATCGCCGTCACTCCCGGATAGTGAGAAACTTGGTCACTGTCCAGCATCATAGTAAACGATGAAATAAGAACTGTATATCTTTATGCAAATATTGTTATGGTTACTAATGTAATGCTTTTCTCTCAATCAAGTGATTGCTTCAGGATAGCTGCAAACTTAGCTTGAGATAGCCTAACTTAATCTGCTGCTAAAACATTGAAAGTTAAGGATGCAGACTTAGTAGGCAATTTAAGCCAAAAGTCTTTGAGTAAGCTAACCCCACTAAAAAGCCTTGCATACTCCTTGGGTCTTTCCTTATTTCTGGTTTTAGACGGGTAAGTCTTACTGAGTACAATTGAGTACTCAGGGTTTACCCCTGTTGTTGCAGGTTAAGTAGGTAAAGCACAGGTCGCAGGTGCTACAACTGCTAACTCGACCCTGTTAAGGGTAACGAGTTAAAAGAACCACGGGCCTGGTTCTATCTTGATATATCTTACTTATGCTGTAAACGGAGAATGTATCTTTTAGCTAGCAATGTGTATCAAAGATACGGTTATGTAATCTTCTTCTACTTATTGTAACCTCTTAAGTTTGTAACTTCAACTTGAGGTTGCATCTTCTTTCATAAGCTATATTGTTATAGCTTACTTTTTTTGTAACAGGTATTTATGTAGTATGAATTCTATCCTTATAATCTTCTGTATTCTACTCTTACACCAGTTTGAGCTGGTGTTGTACTTTCTTTTGTAAAGTTAATGTAATGCTTGTTTCTGCTGCAACTCCCTGTACATGTGTTATTACTGCTTAATCAAGCGATCTTGGTTGTATTACCATTGATCCGAGAATCACTTATGATTCTCGGTGGACAACCGGGTCTATATAAGTGATAGCCTGTGCATGCCAACGCTGATAGCGAGGGCAGTCTGACTAAACTTATATAAACCGGGTCGTTTCATCCTGACCAGAAAATTTGGCAAAGTCTGGGACCCCGTATCGAGCTGGCAGGGCTACACGGTCAAACCACTCTGGGTATGAGCGCCGATACATATAAGTTTGATCTTTAGGCTTCAAACCGAATTGATTTTGAATCACATCAGCTATTTTGTTGACTATGTCGTCGGCGTTGACCGCTGCTGTCGGCTGCACATAGGGATTAGGGATTGGCTCCCGAACAAAATTATTCCTCGGCGCATTCTGGTACCATTGGTACTGAGCATAGTTCCCATCGAAATTCGAGACAGCATGATATCCCCGTGGAATATCATCTTCATAATCGTTCTGGGTGTTTAGCCGATAATTTCTGAAAAATTCATCACCGTAATCCCTATCGATTCGCTGGGTTTGCGGTGGAATCGGTTGTTCGGAGACTGCAGCTGATTGGGACGTTGAAGCTAACGGAGGGGTCTGTACCTAGTGTGCTGCGGCGATACTGTCTTGGGAACGTTGGAAGTGTCCGGCGCAAACATCGGCCTTTTGATGGGTCCACTATGGCTCTTTGTTCAGGATTTAGTTCATCGAAAGTGATGTTGACCGATTCGTCCGACATCCTGACGATTGTGTCCCACTGGGTGTGCCAAAAATATGTCTGGGCGAAAAATCACACCAGACACACGATGGCCTGGGAGGTCTGCTTAACTCCAGTGCAGGTCCGATCGATTTTTGGGTGATTGGTGAATTAGGGTGTGCCAGTCAATTTGACTTGCAATTGACAAGGAAATAAAAGATAATAAGTAATACAAGGTGGAGCGTATCGGCTGGTGTTCCGAATAGTTCCATAAGGCTATCGGCTAAGAAGCCGATAGAGTGCATCATCGGTTATGAAGCCGATGTCATCATTTTACTAGCATCTTGAGCAGACGCTATCGACCTGTGATCCGATGGCGTAAACATGCGAATGTGGTTATTTAATTGTCGAGCCGATGAGTGAATTTTACAATATGATGAAGTGTGAAAATAGGAATCATCGGCTATGATTAGCAGATTATAGTATATGAACAATACTTTGTTTCCTTATAAAGAAATCCATGGGCTAACAAGATTTAACCTAGCGTCACTACCAATCAGGTCAACTTGATGCAGCATTGGCAGTAGGGCGATAAATTAAAACTTAGGAGCCAATAGATCTAATTACAATTAAACAAAATATTGAAAATACACTATATAAACTAAGATGAAGGTACAATCGGCTATTTAAAAACGTTCTGTTGTTAATAGGAATATGAATATGATGAATCAACAGATTTATATGGTATGAGTCGATGCACTTCAATCTTAGTTGGATAAATTGTGACTTTATCAAATCTAGCAAGAGTTCATAAGGTGCAGCTATGCTAAACGTCATAGAAATCGATAATTTTGACAAATACTAAATTTAACACGAGATCAATCGATGCAGCCTTATTAAATCTAATAAAGTCGATAACTAACGGTACTTACAAGCAAACCCGAGATCGAAATCGATGCAGCCTTGTTTACTGAAGAACTCGTCGAATTCTACTCTACTCCTACTCCTATGAAAAAGTGGCGTGATGCCGAAATTGGTGTTGTATTGATTTGATTGATTGTCCTGATTACAATAGCCGGGGTGTATATTTATACCCTGGGTCGATACAGTCCTAGTCGAACACGACTTAGGCTTATTTCTTAGCTAACACAAAATCCTAACCGAATACAACTTGATTGCTAACAGAAACTACTATATTTTAGATAAATAGGACTCTACAATTCCCCTTCCAGCAGAGTCCGATCCTGATGCGCCTGGCCGATTTATTCAACGGAGTCTAATCATACCCGAATCAATATCTCAGCCCTTTGCAATCTTGGGCCTCTTGGGCCTTTCCAAATTCTAGTGTCAACACTGTTGACACCAGAATTTGGAAAGGCCCAAAAGCCCAAAATTGTAAGAGCTGTGGTGCGATCGGACCTCATTGAGATATCGGCCAAGTGCATCAGAATCGGACTCTGCTTGAAGGGGAATTGTGGAGTCATATTTATCTAGAAGTAGAATAGTTTCTTTTGATAATTTAGTCGTATTCGTTTAGGATTTTGTATTAGTTCAAAATAAGCCTAAGTCATGTTCGACTAGGATTGTATGGGCTCAGGGTATAAATATGCACCCCTGCTATTGTAAGAAAACAACCAACAATCAATACAACACAACTTTCGGCATCACGCCACTTTTTCTTACGAGTAGGAGTAGAGTAGTTTTCGACGAGTTCTTCAGTAAACAAGGCTGCATCGATTTCGATCTCGGGTTTGCTTGTAAGTACCGTTAGTTATCGACTTTTATCAAATCTTATAAGGCTGCATCAATTGACCTCTTATTAGAATTGGTATTTGTCAAAGTTATCAATTCTTATTACGTTTAGCACGGCTGCATCTTATGAACTCTTGCTAGATTTAATAGATTCACAATTTATTCAACTAGAATTAAGACGCATCGGCTTATGTCTTTTGGGATTTATCGTCTTGTCAGCTATCACTATTATTTTCCCAAGACAATAGATCTCGTTTAAACGGCCGATCGTGTCTTAATCCTAGTTCTTACATAGTGTGCATTAAATACTTTGTCTTGCTATTAAGGGCGTCTCCAACAGCTGGCTATTTAGTTAGCTAGATCTGATGTGGCAAGGAAAAAGTAGGAGAGAGAAGTCACTAGCGACGAGCAAATAGCTGATCTATTTCACGTAGTCCAAGAACATGAGAGAGGAGCATGTGGGTCCAACAGTATAAAATAGTCTTTGCTTTTGTCTCTCACCTCCACGTCAGCTGACTATATAGCTAGTACTAGCTATTACCATTGCGGACGCCCTAATAGATCTATTGGCTTTCAAGCTTTAATACTATCGCCCTGCTGCCAATGCTGCATCGAATCGAACTGATTTTTAGTGACGCTAGATTAGATCTTGTCGGTTTATGGCTCTGTTTATGGAAAAACTGGGTATTCTTTACACACTATGACTCATCAAACTTTATAGCTGGTGACTTATACTTGCACATTTTATGAGTCTCATCCATCGGCTTGTTACTATCGGCTCGATAGCCGATAGCCCACGTTTAACTTGTTTTATCAGTTTACCCATATTGGCTTTATAGCCGATGATATATTCTATCGGCTTCTTAGCCGATAGCTTCATGGAACTAATCGGAATACCAACCGATACGTTCCACCTTGTATTACTGATTATCTTTTATTTCCTTGTCAATTGCAGGTCAAATTGACTGGCACGCCCTAGTCCACCAATCATCCAAAAATCGATCGGACCTGCAGCGGAGTTAAGCAGACCTCCCAGGCCATCGTGTGTCTGGTGTAATTTTTACGCCAGACAAACACATACATACGCACTCTCAATATAAGTTAGTCACAATCTATTCGAATGACTACACGATTCGCAGTTAGTGTACCTGCATAAAATTGCATCACAGCCCACCCAATCATACATTACCACTCAAATATAGATGAGTTCCATCCATGCGATTTCAAGCTGCATGGACAACAGAATTTACACCCCATATATTGCTATATGGGTTGCACCTCAAGTAGGCAACTTCTTGAGGGAAGCGTCCGAGATCACATCCCCGGTGGGATGTTGCCGGCTCTGTGCAGCACCCAACAGATATCGACGCTGTGTGATAACCCATACCTATCGTGCCATGCGATAGTCAGTCTGTCGGCGCCACTCGAGAGCCAGTGGTTCCTTACCTTCTTACCTGGGCGTAGGTGCAACTTTGCAAGCGAATTTAATTTGCAAGAATTAAAAGTGCAAAGTAAACCCACCTATACATAACCTTTAGAGTTAGTTTACTTTAAGCCACCTGTATGTCCTTAATTTAGGGCTTAATTGGAGCATGCTACTGGCATAGTTTCAAAAATTCAGATTGGAATAGTTAAAATAGACCTTTTTCAAAGACAAAACTTTTTGTTTCTAAAACACAGACATGATAATGATGTGCTTAATCTTGCTCTGATGCCAGCTATAACAGAATCATCCAATTTATAAGAGCACAAGTATGAAGGCCGCACGGAGACAAGATCACACTCACACTTGAGCCCATATAAATCTGGTAGTCTGTCGAATATCACGAAGGATCTCGATACAACAACATCACAACCAAGATCGTACTCGATTAAGCATCATCATCACATATACATGGAGTTCGCAGTAGAAATATATTACAAACAAAGTGTCGACGCTGAAATTAGGTTCAGGTCAACACACGACAGACCTGAGAGATCTGCTTAACTCTAGTGCAGGATCTGCCGATTTTGGATCGTCGATGTTGGGGTGTTGGCGTGCCAGTCAATTTGACCTGCAATTGACAAGGAAAGAAAGATAATCAGTAGTTTAGGATGGAACATATTGGCTGGGATTCCGAATAGTTCCATAAGCTATCGGCTAAGAAGCCAATAACATGCAGTAAAGCATCGACTAAGGAGCCGATATCATTATTCTGTGAACTTGAAAGCATATGCCATCGGCCAATGGTCCGATGGTGGTAGTAACAAACATAGCCGATGAATATAAGGTAGTAAAATCGTGAAACATAGCTCATCGGCTATAAGGTTGTAGCAAGCAGATAACATTCTACTTCAATTATAAATAAATCTACAAACTAAATGGATCTTGTTGTAGCTACGGGCTAAACAGGAATCAAGGGGACTAGTAGAAGGAGAAGAGGAGAGCCAGATCTGTGCGAGAGCTGGTAGAATGAGAGGATGTCCCCCCCTTTGCCCCTCCTGGGGGTTTATATATATATATATATGAGTGGGGTAGAATGGGAAATCCCATTCTACCCCTTAGTATTTACAAAGGATGAGGGTACATTGGTATATTTACACTGGTATATTCCTCTACACTATTTGGCCTATTACATGTTGGACTAGTTGCACGGCCCAGCCACGGGGGGTTGGGCCACCCCTACAATAGTACTCCCTCGACAGCAAGCGCTAAGGTCCCGATGGGCGAGCTGACGCGATCAACCACCCCAGCCCCCCGTTCCCCGGCAGCAAGCGCGAGGGCACCGACTGGCAAGCCGATGCAACTAGCAACTACGAAGAGGTCCATGGAATCCTGCTCCGAAGCCGGGTCATCCAACCAAGGCAACGCTTATGAGGCTGACAACGGGGCCGTGCCGTCCCGCCGAGGCGATGCTTACGAAGCGGACGGCGAACTCCTGCATCGGAGACGTGCCGTCCCGCCGAGGCGATGCCAACGAGGCGGACGACGGAACCTTGCGGCGGAGTCGTGCCGTCCCGCCGAGGCGATGGCTACGAGGCGGACGGCGAAGTCCAATGCCGGAGACGTGCTGTCCCGCCGAGGCGATGCCTACGAGGCGGACGACGGAGTCTTGCGCCGGAGTCGTGCCGTCCCACCGAGGCGATGCCTACGAGGCGGACAGCGAAGTCCTGTGTCGGAGACGTGCCTTCCGCCGAGGAGGTGCCTACGAGGTGGACGACGGAGCCCAACGCCAGAGTCGTGCCGTCCCGTCGAGGCGATGCCTACGAGGCGGACGGCGAAGTCCTATGCCGGAGACGTGCCGTCCCGCCGAGGTGATGCCTACGAGGCGGACGACGGAGCCCTGCGTCGAAGACGTGCCGTCCTGCCGAGGCGGTGCCTACGAGGCGAACGACGGAGCCCAACGCCGGAGTCGTGCCGTCCCGCCGAGGCGATGCCTACGAGGCAGACGACGAAGTCCTGCGTCGGAGACGTGCCGTCCCGCCGAGGCGATGCCTGCGAGGCGGACGATGGAGCCCTGCGTCGGAGACGTGCCGCCCCGCCGAGGCGGTGCCTACGAGGCGGACGACGGAGCCCAACACCGGAGTCGGGCTGTCCCGCCGAGGTGATGCCTACGAGGCAGACAGCGAAGCCCTGCGTCGGAGACGTGCCATCCCGCAGAGGCGGACGACGGAGCCCAACGCCGGAGACGTGCTATCCTGCCGAGGCGATGCCTACGAGGTGGACAGCGAAGTCCTGTGTCGGAGACGTGCTGTCCCGACGACGGAGCCCTGCGTCGGAGACGTGCCGCCCCGCCGAGGCGGTGCCTACGAGGCGGACGACGGAGCCCAACACCGGAGTCGTGCCGTCCCGCCGAGGCGATGCCTACAAGCCGGACAGCGAAGTCCTGCGTCGGAGACGTGCCGTCCCGCCGAGGCGGTGCCTACGAGGCGGACGACGGAGCCCAACGCCGGAGACGTGCCATCCCACCGAGGCGATGCCTACAAGGTGGACAGCGAAGTCCTGTGCCGGGGCTGCGCCGGAGCCAGAGTCAACGCCGTTCCCTTACCTGCAAAGACTCACGCCTGCGGAGAGCGGGCACTTGCTGCGTAGGCCAAGGGCGGCTGCACACGCGGAGGCAGGGAAGCGGAGGCGCCATTCCCCTACCTTCAAAAAAAGTGCCCGCGGAGAGCGGGTGCTTGCGGCGTAGGCCGAGGGCACTACGCACGCCGAGGTAGGGAGGCGAAGGCGCTGTTCCCCTACCTTCAAAAACAGTACCCGCGGAGAGCGGGCGCTTGCGGCGTAGGCCGAGGGCACTGCGCACGCCGAGGTAGGGAGGCGAAGGCGCCGTTCCCCTACCTTCAAAAACAGTGCCCGCGGAGAGCGGGCGCTTGCAGCGTAGGCCGAGAGCACTACGCACGCCGAGGAAGAGAGGCGAAGGCGCCGTTCCCCTACCTTCAAAAACAGTGCCCGCGGAGAGCGGGCGCTTGCAGCGTAGGCCGAGGGCACTACGCACGCCGAGGAAGAGAGGCGAAGGCGCCGTTCCCCTACCTTCAAAAACAGTGCCCGCGGAGAGCGGGCGCTTGCGGCGTAGGCCGAGGGCACTACGCACACCGAGGTAGGTAGGCGAAGGCGCCGTTCCCCTACCTTCAAAAACAGTGCCCGAGGAGAGCGGGCGCTTACAGCGTAGGCCGAGGGCACTACGCACGCCGAGGTAGCGAGGCGAAAGCGCCGTTCCCCTACCTTCAAAAACATTGCCCGCGGAGAGCGGGCGCTTGCGGCGTAGGCTGAGGGCACTACGCACGCCGAGGTAGGTAGGCGAAGGCGCCGTTCCCCTACCTTCAAAAACAGAGCCCGCGGAGAGCGGGCGCTTGCGGCGTAGGCCGAGGGCACTACGCACTCCGAGGTAGGGAGGCGAAGGCGCCGTTCCCCTACCTTCAAAAACAGTGCCCGAGGAGAGCGGGCGCTTACAGCGTAGGCCGAGAGCACTACGCACGCCGAGGTAGAGAGGCGAAAGCGCCGTTCCCCTACCTTCAAAAACAGTACCCGCGGAGAGCGGGCGCTTGCGGCGTAGGCCGAGGGCACTACGCACGCCGAGGTAGGGAGGCGAAGGCGCCGTTCCCCTACCTTCAAAAACAGTGCCCGTGGAGAGCGGACGCTTGCAGCGTAGGCCGACGGCACTACGCACGCCGAGGTAGAGAGGCGAAGGCGCCGTTCCCCTACCTTCAAAAATAGTGCCCACGGAGAGCGGGCGGTTGCGGCGTAGGCCGAGGGCACTACGCACACCGAGGTAGGGAGGCGAAGGCGCCGTTCCCTTACCTTCAAAAACAGTGCCCGCGGAGAGCGGGCGCTTGCAGCATAGGCCGAGGGCACTACGCACGCCGAGGTAGAGAGGCGAAGGCGTCGTTCCCCTACCTTCAAAAACAGTGCCCGCGGAGAGCGGGCGCTTGCGGCCTAGGCCGAGGGCACTACGCACGTCGAGGTAGAGAGGCGAAGGCGCTGTTCCCCTACCTTCAAAAATAGTGCCCGCGGAGAGCGGGCGCTTGCTGCATAGGCCGAGGGCACTACACACGCCGGGGTAGAGAGGCGAAGGCGCCGTTCCCCTACCTTCAAAAATAGTGCCCGCGGAGAGCGGGCGCTTGCGGCATAGGCCGAGGGCACTACACACGCCGAGGTAGAGGGGCGAAGGCGCCGTTCCCCTACCTTCAAAAACAGTGCCCGCAGAGAGCGGGCGCTTGCGGCGTAGGACGAGGATGCTACGCACACCGAGGCAAGGAGGCGAGGACGCCGTTCCCCTACCTTCGAAAACAGTGCTCTCCCTGGTGCAACGTGCGTGAAGGCGAGATATCCAGGCGGTGCGTTACTAAAGCGATGCACTCCCTGGTGTCTCGGCCATGTCGCAATTTTTATACTCCGTAGAGTGCGTGGGAACAACATCCACATCTTATTTATACTCCGGAGAGTACGTGTGGGAGCGACGCCCACACGTGCGCGGGACATCCGCGTCTTGTTTATACTCAGTAGAGTGCGCAGAGACAACATCCGCGCCTTATTTATACTCCGTAGAGTGTGTGCGGAGGCGGACCTCGACGCTACGTATTATTTAGAGTCCGTAGACTGGTGCGTGCGGAGGCGTACCTCGACGCTACATCTTATTTTGAGTCCGTAGACTGGCGCGTGCGGAGGCGGACCTCGACACTACGTCTTATTTAGAGTCCGTAGACTGGCGCGTGCGGAGGCGGACCTCGACGCTACGTCTTATTTATAGTCCGTAGACTGTCGCGTGCGGAGGCGGACCTCGACGCTACGTCTTATTTAGAGTCCGTAGACTGGCGCGTGCGGAGGCGGACCTCGACGCTACGTCTTATTTATAGTCCGTAGACTGTCGCGTGCGGAGTCGGACCTCGACGCTACGTCTTATTTAGAGTCCGTAGACTGGCGCGTGCGTAGGCAGACCTTGACGCTACGTCTTATTTATAGTCCGTAGACTGTCGCGAGCGGAGGCAGACCTCGACGCTACATCTTATTTAGAGTCCGTAGACTGGCGCGTGCGGAGGCGGACCTTGACGCTACGTCTTATTTATAGTCCGTAGACTGTCGCGTGCGGAGGCGGACCTCCACGCTACGTCTTATTTAGAGTCCGTAGACTGGCGCGTGTGGAGGCGGACCTCGATGCTACGTCTTATTTATAGTCCGTAGACTGTCGCGTGCGGAGGCATCAAAGAAATGGCCGAAGACTTGCGACAACAGAACGCTCCAGAACGCAGTACTGGAAATCCTACGGTAGCCCAACACAGGCCAAAACCGAAGAAGCAAATACGGCCAAATCGAGTGCTCTCAGAATGGAACTGCAGCCTCAATAAACAATGTGCTGCATAACCATTTCCTTAGCAACTTATGTGATCATATGCCGGGCGTACCGGGCGGGGTGGTGGCGTCGCGGAGTAGACTCCGCAGGTGCGGAGACCTTGGCTACATGAAGCTAGCAGGGGCCTCGTCATGGGATGCACAGCCACCTCGATGACAGCTCGGACTCTGGTATACGTCTTGTCAACACATGCCTGCATGTATGTATACCTCTGTGCGCCTTGCTTCCAATCAACACATGCATGCATGCATGCATGAATGCATGCATATGTGAGTACGAGCACGTGCGTCGCTGCCAACGAGCGGAGCCCGATGGCATGCGGAGGTGTACGGCCTCCACGCCGACGGAGTCTCGCCGAGGAGTCGAGGCGAAGTTCGGCGAAGACTCCCTGGCGCCGAGGCGGAGTGTCGCGGGTAGGCCTGTGGAGTTAGCGAAGGTCAGCGAAGCCCGCCCAGCGTCGAGGCGAAGTGTCGTCGTGGCTCCTCGCGGAGTTAGCGAAGGTCGGCGAAGCCCGCCCAGCGTCGATGCGAAGTGTCGTCGTGGCCAGCTCGATCTCTGCGGCCTTGTGCACACTGGGCAGCAGGTCGTAGTAGAGCGCCTTGAGGAAGACGTTGCCGCTCCTCCCCGGTGTGCTCGCCGCCGCAAAGCCGAGGTGTGCGTACACCTGGCCTTTCGGGCCCTTCGCCGGAGACGCAGTACATGAAGTGTGCGACGGTGATGAGCCGCCACGACACGTTCCCAACGACAGCCACGTCGACGAGGCCTTGCCCGAGCAGCGTCACGAAGATGCGGTTAAGCACGACATGGATGGCGAGCCCGACGCCCGAGATGACGGTCCTGGCCCAGACTCTGCTCTGCACTTGGAAGGACTTCTGCAGCGGGAAGATGGATGACCCGGCGCGTGTATCGGCCAGCGACGTCGGAGGAGTCGCCCGGCTAGTGGGGCGGCGTCTGGAAGCCCTGGACGTCCTTGCCGCTGGGCGTGGTCAACGACGGGCTCTGCGGCCTCGGTGAAGAGGAGGCATAGGCCGAAGGCGTCGTCGCGGAGGCGGAGCTGTGGCTAGGTCGGCCGGCTGGTTCGAACTCCAGTGGGTCGAAGGCGGGCGGAGGCCTTCGACGCTGTCTCCTGCCAGCTCTGCAAGCTCGCTGCGTACACCGGCGGGGTGAACGCCATGGCACCTTCCCTTGGCTTCCGGCGACTTCGCGTGGGCGGAGGCCGGCGAAGTCTCTCGTCGAGGACGCGCGAGGGCCCGGGGTGCAACGTCTCCTCGAACGAGCTAGCGGAGGAGGTGTCCGGACGGAGGCTTCGAAGGCCGGTGAGGAGGCGTGCTGGCAGAGGCCCATAGTGGCGAAACCGGAGCGAAGGGCGGAACCGAGGCAGACGCCGTCGCGCCTTCCCCCTGGTCGCTGGCGGCGAACGCTGCAAGGTTGGGTGCCAGGCGACGTTGCTGACGTCAAGGATGTTGACCTCATGGAGGAGCCGATGCCACGGAAACTCGAGGTCGTGCGGAGATGCGGAGACCTGTGCCGAGGCGACGTTGCATCGCGGCGATACGCGGAGCTGGCGGAGAGGCGGGTTGCAGGTCCGAGCGGGCGACCCGCTCAACATAGTTTCCTTGAAAGTTGTTGTGAAGGCGGTTGCGGATCTGCTCCCACGTGTAGATGGAGTTTGGCTCTATGGTAAAAAACCAGGAAAGCGCCACTCCTTGCAACGCGAGGGGGAGTCCCTTCGCCTTTGTGGTGTCATCTCCACCAGCAGCCTCGATTGCGGTTTCGTACACGCGCACAAACTCGCGGGGGTCCGTATCGCCTTTGTATGGCTCGATGACACTGGGGAATTTGAAGTCTTCGGGCCACACCGCCTGTTGTAGTCCTACCGAAAGCGGGGACTCTGGATCGACGCGTCGCAGCGCACGCGGCTGAATGTGGGGGCGTCGCGGCTGTCTGCCCTTTCCGGCGTGGGCTCTGGCGCGACCACTGGCGCGGCCTGCTGGCTCCGAGCCTCTTGCATGTCTCGGACAGCCCCACGAAGATCCCCTAGCTCCCGCTGGAACGCGTTGAGGGCCGCCAGCAGGGCACTTTCCACCGCCGGCGCGCCCAGCGGACGGGTCGGCACGGGCACGATCACCTCGCGAGCTCCCGAGCTGTCGGTCGCTCCATTGTGGCTACCTCCAACCGCCCGTTCCGCGCTACCGGCGAGCGTTGCGGCGAGGGTGGCGGGGTTGGTCACTGTCGCGTCAGCGGGGTTGGTCGTTTTAGCGCCGGTGGCGGGGTCGGTCGTCGCAGTGCCGATGACGGGGTTGGTCGCCGCAGCGCCGATGACGGGGTTGGTCGTCGCAGCGCCAGTGGCGGGGTCGGTCGTCGCAGTGCCGATGACGGGGTTGGTCACCGCAGCGCCGGTGGCGGGGTTGGTCGTCGCAGTGCCAGTGGTGGGGTCGGTCGTCGCAGTGCCGATGACGGGGTTGGTCGTCGCAGTGCCAGTGGCGGGGTCGGTCGTCGCAGTGCCGATGACGGGGTTGGTCGCCGCAGCGCCGGTGACGGGGTTGGTCGTCGCAGCGCCAGTGGCGGGGTCGATCGTCGCAGTGCCGATGACGGGGTTGGTCGTCGCAGCGCCGGTGACGGGGTTGGACGTCCGCGACCACCGCGCCCGCGCCGTCACCCGCGCCCGCGACAGTCGATGCCGAAGCCCTAATACCCACGCGATGCTCCGACCCAGCCGCCTTCTTTCCCTTCGCCGCCGTTGACGAAGCTTTTTTCGGTGCCATCCTTCTTCGGATTTCAGGCTTGCTCCTGTCCTCCCCACGGACGACGCCAGCTGTTGTGATTACAGACCAAACAGAGAGAGATGTGGTAGTGGAGAGTTGGGAGAAAGTGATGACCTCTGCCCTCCCCCCTAGCCTTCCCTTGGTATATATATTCATATGGGCTGTGCTTTTACAATTGTGCCCTTACATCGGCGCCTCCCTGTCAGGGGTATTTAAGCCATTACATATGTCCCATTTTGGGCCCTATAACCTTCTAGCAGGCCTGCTGGGTTTAGGTGGGGGCCACCCCTACAACAGACAAGAAAAGGCAAGCACTTATACAACAAATGAGGGAGGAAATGCTTTCAGCCCTTGCAGACCAAAGGGAAGGCACATTACAACAGGTATATAAATAACTGGATGACTGTTTCAACCACCGCTATTATTCAAAATTATAGTGAAGCTAAATTGTTTCATCATTTTTATTATGCAGACTAATCCAGACTCCATCATCCCTACTGATCCTCCTGCAGCAACGCCTAGCAAATCAAATGTTGCTCACAACACACGTTCAAATAAAAAGGGAGCCAATTCTCAAAACAGCAATGGCACTTTCATTACCCCACATAATCTGAGGAACACTGTGACCAAACGTGTACGAGCAATGAACGAACAGGTATGAACTGTGATATGTTTGATGGATTGATAGAATATCTAGATGCTTGATATGTGTTCATCTCCGAATGACTAGCTTTTCAAATTTGAAGTCTTTGTGAACGATATGTGTCAACTTGTAGTGATCTTCATTCAAAGTTGTGGACAAAATAATTCTAATTGTTGTGTACACACAATTATTGTTTGGTAATTTTTAATTAATTGGCTTGGTTATTTAATCAGTTACTTATTCATTTCTTCCCTGTCGTTTCTTAGCTTTCAGATGGGTTACTTGGAAATAATTTCCTAGGCTGATTTTAGAGCACCGCCTTTGTCTTCATGTTCATGTGAGTTCTCTGCAGAAACTTTGCTTCGTAAGCTCTCTATTATCCGCCAACTTTTCTAGGTTGCAGCTAGTTTCATATGAATGTTCAACTATTTTCTAGTTTGCCCATTTTTTTAATGCATTGTGCCTTGTACTATCACATTAGCCCAACTGTAGGAATATGCTTTTGATTTTTTTTGTCTTGTTTGCTTTGCTCATTAGAAATGCCTTTATGTGCAAATAATGAATATGTATAGTCACATGGTGAACCTGTTGTACCTGCACGTCACTGCATGTGTATACAAAAGAGTGAACAAATATTTTATAATAGCTTACATACTACTGATGACGGCATATGTGATAGCGTTCAACTGATATTTATGTATGATAGTGATCAACATATGCTGCCATACTTGCATATGTTCAATTACAACAATTTTCTAAAGAATTGCTTTCCTACCAAAGTGATTATATGTGGGTGTCTCCTGTCCGCTAATGAATGTATGTTGAATAGATAAATGTTTAGTGTGCTACAAATACTCAATCACAGAAGTTACTTTTTTCTATTTAGATTGTTTATTACATGCATGTACCCAAATGATGACTTATCCTAAAATTTGGAAGAAAGTGAAACAACATTCTTTCATGAAACAATGAGCATTTAGTTATCATGTACTAATTTTGTTTGTAAATGTCGTTCTAATCATTTTTTTGAATCGACAGGAACATAGGAATTATGGCACCACTCTTAGAGTCATGGCATGGTCAAGACAAGGAACTATATAATGCCAAAACAAGCTACGACAATGCATGAAATAGATTATTGTTTAGTGAAAGTTTGCATGTTCCAATAACATTCTTGTATTATAAAAACTTTTTTGCTTGATGATTGTACGAGGATATTGACAATTAATAATGATTTTGTTCCATATTCTTCTTGCTTTATAATTATATAATTATGATGCAAAATATATAGTTATATTATTAAAATGTAAAACAAGATGCCAAATGCATGGCCACAATTACCTTTCTGTTGCAATATATGCAAATGCAACAGTTTAATGATCGTTGTTATAACCACAGTTGCCACGGTACAATTTCATTGTGATACAACTTATTGCAACCAACATCCTTTGATGCAATAAGAGTTAAGTACCACGTAACCATTTGGTTGTGAAATCAATGGACGCAATGGTTTCACCCCGTCGCGATATCATTTCTTGCCATTGCTTACTCTACGTTGCAACAAATGTTATTACCACGAACAAATTTCTATGGTAATATAACCTATAGCCACCAAACCAATTACGTTGCAACATGCTCTTGCAACGAAACAATATGTGTTGTATTATATCCTACTGCCATGAATCAATTGTGTGGCATAAACTCCACTTGCAATGAAACAATATGCGTAGTATTATATCCTACTGCCACAAAATGATTTCGTGGCATAAACTCCTACTGCCATGAAACATAAGCGTGGTAATAAATTCTTTTGCAACTGTTTGACATGTGGCAAAAAACCTTATTTCCACAATATGGTTCATTAATGTAGCAACTACCAACCGCAACTCATAATTATGTTGCAATTAGCATTCTACTTGCAACAAAACGCAAATCCGTTGCATGGACCTTTCGCCACTCGGTTTTCTGCAACGCCTACCAACGAAAGTGACTCTATGGCAATTGGTTCATGTTGCCACGATTTAGGCCCTATTTCCACGATTTCAGGCCGTTGCATTATGGGGTAGTACACATTTAACCTATAATATGTGGTAGTTTAGTTTAATAATTTTGTTCTATTAATTAATCCTTGTATTTTAGGGTTAATTCAATATATCAAGTTTTAGAGGTCCAAATTTTGTGAAAAATTTATGGTAGCCTCCTCCAGTGATGTTTAGTCTATGGTAACAATTTGAGCTTCATAGGATAAAGTGTCACAGGGTTATTGGTTTAACTTGTTAAAGCCTTTTTAATTAGTTAATAATTAAAATAAAATTTTAAAAATAGAAAATGTTGTTCCTTGGCCTTCTTATGAGACTATACTACCTTACTAATACTTAACATGGCTCTTTGGTTATAGAAATGTTGAGTTTTAGATTTAACTATGTTAATTATGCTTTCTCATAATATAATTTTGTTTTTATTGTAGTCATTAAAATAATTAGTTCCAACACCTCAAATTCTTACAGTAGCTATGTTTTAGTATCACCTTTCCACCATAAAAATCTGAGTTCCAATCTTTATGTTTGAAATACCACTTAAAATATTAATATATTCTTTTATTTAAGTTGAAAATCAGTTTTCTATGCATAATTAGTGAGTTTATTGGATTGAGATGCTCTCTCATGTATTCCTTAGTGTATGTCAATGATAAGTAAACATGTAGGTGATGTTTAAAGATAATTATATGACTTGTATGTGTGCATACAAGTAGTTTAAACAGGCAATGGGACATTTATTGTTCTCTGAAGTTTTGCCCTGTTAAGGTAGTTTCTGTTGATCTTTTAATTACATATATTAAATGATCTTTTCTGTGGTTAGGCTTTATAACAAAGTTGTAGATGTTTTCTCAAGCCAGCTTGTCCTAAAATTTCATGACATTAGGCTAACTAGTTTTGAAATGGCAACCTGTTCTCTGAACCCTATCAATTCTGTCTAACCTCTGGACAGAACTGCAAAGGTGTGACATTTTGGTTAAAAAAACTCTTTAATCACCCTTTGGTGATAACTAAATAGTTATATTACTTTTGTTAAGCTTTCCAAAATGTCCTAGATCAATTCTTTTGGAGGTTTAGAACTTCAGATACAACCTTTTGAAGTTGATATCTGTGTTCTGTCCTTTTTCTGGACAGAACTAGAAGGTTCAACATTTTGGCTAAGCTAACTCTTGAATCACCCTTTGGTGATAACTAATGAGTTGTATTACTTTTACTAAGCTTTCCAAAATGTCTTAAAACACTTCCTTTGGTATTATAGAACTCTGGATACAGCCTCCTAAAGTCTGTGCCTGTGTTCTGCCCCTTTTCTGGACAGACCTGTAATCATGGCAATGTTTGACCTTGATGCTTCTTATTCTAGCTCTGGAGGTCATTAAGAAAGTTTTAGTATATTTTATAAGCTTTCCAGAAAGTCCAAGAACACATTCATTGGACATCTAGAACTCCTTATACAACTCTTTAAAGTTTGTATCAACTTCTGTTCTTTTCTGTCCTTCTCTGTCCAGTTCTGAACTTGGCCAATTTCAACCAAGTTAATGCTTAAACTAGCTCTTGAGGTTAATAAAGAAGTTATAGCCAATTCTTAAGCTTTCTAAAAAGTCTAGGATCACCTTTGTTAGTTTTATGTAGCTCAAGTTATGAGCAAAACAGTGGCTGCAAAGCTGCAGTCCAGTTTCAGTTTTATAAATTACTTGCTTGCACTTTATGCTTACTCTGGTTTGCATCACTTGGTGTCTATAAGGTAGCTATCACAGCTGGTACACACCCTTAATTAGCAAGTTAACCTGTTTATGATCTTGCTTAACTTCATTTAGTAAAGCACAAGTAAGACCCACTTTAGTTAACCTATGAAAACTAGCTTGATCATGTGTTTGCTTAGCTTGAGCCCTACACTTGTTGCTTGATCTTCATCATGGTTGGGTTTAATATGAATAAGGATAATTGAGTGCCACACTTAATCACCCTAACCTGATGGTTATACACTGTTAATGAATGTCAAGTAAAGTATCCTCGATCAACTTAACATACTTCATATGTTTATATTGTGCAATTTTAATCATGTTTGTTATGAATGAATTGCATGTCTTAATGGTATGCTTAGGCTAGTTAAATTAAACTCACTTGAGAAAAGATATGCACATACTCCGTAAAAGAAGAATTTAATAATAGCAACACTTAGCCATCATATCATCTTACATGTGTTCCTAGGGTCACCTTAGTTGTAATTATGCTTGATGTAAATAACTATAACTTTTGTACCTTGTGTAGTAGGTTGAGTCGCTCTCCACGATGAATGTTTCCTGTAGTCTGTTAGCGTTGTCTTGTTTGTTACCGTTACCTTGCTTTAATGCACTTGCATCGTTGCATGTCATCTAGGTACGCTAGAGGTACAATGCGTAGCTGTACCGGACTTGATGTAGATGAAAGAATGAGAAGACGGTGTACATATATCATAGCAGGGAACTGACTGAACTAGCAATAGCTCCCAAACCCAGGCAAGCCCCGGACATCCCCTCCATCTCCTATGTCTCTTTATTAAAATGCACTTGAGTTATTATATATGTTGCATTAAGTTAATAGGAATTGAATGAAATCGTTGCTGCATAACTCACCTTGTCCACAATATATATAAACCTGTATCTTTACTAGATGTGTAGGACGTTCTCTGCTTAGCCCTGCTTAGACCGGTAGAAACCGGGTGATTTCCTGTCGCCCGCATGTTATAAGATAGTCACTATCATAGAGCTATCTACAACCATGTGGTGAATAATAATATGAGACCGGGTGGGATCTGGTGATTGGAGAGGCCACAGGACATGGAGGTCCTATGTGCTTATTTAATCCCGCCTGTGTCGATTAAGGACCGTTCCGTTGACTGGACCTTGGTTAAGATTGAACGTACCTTCACATAACGGCCGGATAAGTCGTTCCGACCGTGAAGCCGAGTAGTTCTAGTCGGGCTGGGCTTTGAACCGGGGTTGGCATTGCTGGAGGCGAGTAAGTATGTGCGGTGGGACAGGGATTGACCGTGGGAAGGCATGTTCTGAGCGACCTGGCACTTACAAAGGTGAGCTATGAATTGGCCCTTTCTAAGGTTGACCGTGGGCAGGCATCTTCTGAGCGACCTGGCATCCGGCTGCCCCCTGAGTCTTGTGGTTCGGTTCAGACCCACGATTCACGAATAGAGCAAAAAGGTTACCTATTGCGACCCCGACGGGGGAAGCACGGGTGTGTGATACGGGCTTTTGCCAGCTGGCTTATAATCGATTCGAATCGCCGTCTCTCCAGGATAGTGAGAAACTTGGTCACTGTCCAGCATCGTAGTAATCTGATGGAACATAATGGTTATGTTGTATATATTAAACTTGACTATGGTTACTATTGTAATGCTTTCCTCAGAGTAATCAAGTGTTTGCTTTAGGATAGTTGCAAACTTAGCTTTAAATAGCGTAACTTAACCTGCTGCTAAAATATTGAAAGTAAGGACTTATATTAGTAAGCTTCTCTTGCAAGAGTTATGCTATCCTTTAACTCCACCACTAAGCCTAGCATATCCTTTGGAGTCTTTTACTTTTCTCTCTGACGGGTAAGTCTAGCTGAGTACAATTGAGTACTCAGGGTTTATCCCTTGTTGTTGCAGGGAAGTACAGTTTGCAGGTATTATATTTGCCATCTCGGCCCTGCTTAGGGTGACAAGTTATTGCACCGAAGGGCTCAGTTGCTTCTTTTCACTTCTCTTCTTTGCTTTACATCTGGAGAATGTAACTTGCAGCTAGCAATGTATATCGATTTATGATCTTGTAATTTTCCTTTCTTCTTATGTTCTTATATATTTCTCATTTTGGTCATCTTCACTTAAATTATGTATTTTTAGCATGCTTCTACTTATGTTAAGCGTACTCTTATTTCTTATATGTTCTTTTAATACTTCCAAGTTTGTGACCTCAACTTGAGGTTACTTTGTTTCCAAGCTATATTGATATAGCTTAGTTTTGTAACCAGGTGTTAAGGTAATTTTATCCCTCTTTGTAATCTTTATATTATTTTCTTACATCAGTTTGAACTAATGATGTACCTTTACTTATGAACTTAATGTTATTATATTTTCTGCTGAAAACTCCGTGTACGTGATGTGTAATGACTTAATCGAACGATCTTGGTCGTAGATCAGTGGACCTGAGAATCCCTTGCGATTCTCGGCGAACTGCCGGGTTTATATAAAAGAGAGTATGTGCGTGCCAACGTCGTTAGCGGGGGCAGTTATACCTAATCTTATATAAACAGGGTCGTTCCGTGACACTCCCCCTCTGACATAGGCCACTGCGGCTCTGTCAGGAGGCCATCGCAGAAGCATCTTTTGTCTGTTAGATGCTGTCGTGTTCTCTAGCCCCTGAGCCTCCATTCGATGTCCTGCATCGAGTGGATGCTTGCGCAATGGTCTAGGGCCATGCAGTGGACCTGGTGGGTCTATGTAACACCGTAAAATTTACCTTTTCTAAAATAGAGTTAAATTGATTTAAATTCTTGTTGTGCTCATGAAAACCTAGGAAGAGAAAATTTTCATTAAACTAAAACTTATCATAGGAGTTAGCAACATGTATGTGCATACATGCTCTTGCATTGGTTTTAATGTAATGAGTGGTTTGACCAAAGTCTAAAATCCAAACCTCAAAACCCTTCAAAATAGTATGTTCAAAAATTTTCCAAAAGGGGAAAAGATTTGGTTTGTTTCCAAAGCTCAAAAGTTTAAAAGTTTAAAAGTAGTTTAATTTATCTCAAAAACGCTAAAAGGTTCTTTTCCAAAAAGAGAGTTCACTTTGATTGAAAACAAATCCCAAAAATAAAGGTGTGGTTTGATTCAAAATTCTATTTGGAAAACTTCTCTTGTTTTTGAAACAAGGTTTAAAGAGAGAGCTTGGCTTTGATTTATTCAAAAGGGTTTGGAAAATAAAACTCTAAATATTTCATTTTGAAAAGTTTTAAGGCTTCAAAATGACTTCCAAACTGAAAACCTATTTTGATTTGAGCCTCAAAAAAAGTTGTTTTAGCTTTATTTTTCTCATTTATTATACCTTTTCAAAACATAGTTTGAAAAGTACTTCTCCAAATTTGAAACTTTGAATTCAAAGGTTGCGAGGTTTCACATTTTGAAAACCATATGAAAGTATTTTGAAAATTGGAATTCAAAAGGAGTTGGGTTTTAAAATAAGTTGATGGCTTTGAAATAAAAGAAAAGGAAAGAAAAGGAATTTAAAAATAAAAAGGTGTAATTTTAAAAAAAGGTTAGCAAAAATCAGTTTTGGAAACCCTTCAACAGTGCTCACCTTGTATTGAATCCAAGTATCTTGAACTCTATTCAAATCACTTTTGAATCCTATTTGAAATTGGTTTGAAAAAGAAAAGAAAAGCATTTCCAACAAAAGAAAAGGGCTCCCCTTTCCTAATCTGGCTTGAAGGCCCTTTACCTCCTCCCTCTCGGCCCGCCTCCCTCCTTCCCCTCCTTCGGCCCAACGCCAGCGGCCCGCTATGCCGAAGCCCGCGACGCCCCCGCATCCCTCTCTTTCTCTCTCTCTCTCTCTCATTACGCTGTCAGGTGACCCCAAGCCCGCGCGCCCGCTGACCGAGCTGCCCCGCCACCGCCCTCTCGTTGACGGGTGGGCCATCTTTGTCAGCTCCGCCGTCTTCCTCCCGGATTTGACTTCGCCGCCTTCCTTTTCCACCGCCACTGTGATCCAGCCGGATTTCCCCTCCTCCTTTCCATATGTGGCGCCGCTGCGGGCTATACAAGAGCACCGAGGCTCCGCCGCATCAACCAAGCCACCTCGCAGCGCCTCTACACCGCCGCTGCAACCCTAGCCGAGTTCCGCCGGCGTCGAATCCTTCGACCGAGCTCTACCGGAGACCAGAGCCTCCATCGAAGTTTCACACGAAGGTAAGGAACCCTCCAGTGCCATCCCGACGCCCTCCCTCGCTCTCTATCGCCTAGACCAGCTCACCAGAGTACCTTCGCCACCGTCGTTCGCCCCTTCGAGCCCCACGGCCGCACCGGTACCCCGCCGCCCTCACCAACCCCCTAGATCGACTCGCCATCCTCCCCGCTCCATCCCCATGCCCTTCCCGTAGCCTGTGATGGCCAGAATCGCCAAACCGAGCAACGCCGGTGAGCTTTCTCATCGCCGGTCATGGCGCTCCATCGCGGATCCCACCGCCCCGGCGACCTCACTCCCCCCTCTTTTCTCCGCTGTCAGATATCCGTGTAACGGCTGAGATTAGATGAACCCCGTACCCCTTTGTTCGGTGCACAACTGTGCCGTGGACCAAACGCACTGGCCGCGTCAGCACGCAACGCCAGCCAGTCCACCATACACCTGCGAACCAGCGATCGCCGCGTGGCGCCCCATCACCCGTTGACTCGGTCAGCCGACCAGTCACCCCTGTTTTTGCAAAAGAGACCCCCGATTTTGTTGAAATCAACGTGCCATCCAACCTTGTTTTAAAAGCTTTAAAATATGCCCCTGGTTTTTATGTTTTAGACCCTGCACTTTTCCAAAAATGACCCCAGGTTTGTAAATTATTCGAAATATTCGATTTTAAATTATTTTAAATTCAAAAATAGTTCCAAATATTCACAAAAATGCCACTGATTTTGTTTTGCTCATATTTTCTTCGTTTTAACTCCGATTTGATTCTTTCAAATTGCGTTAGGTTTGTATTTTCGTACTCTACGCAGTAGTAACCTTTACAACTCTGTTTTCAAAAAATAAAAATTGGATCCTTTTATTCCTAAACCTTTAACAGCTATAATTTGATCCCCGCAGCTCCGTATTTCGTGCTCTTCGCATCTGTGTGATCGTAGCAACACGTAGATTAGTCTTTCAAGTTTTTCAACTTCTTTTTATATGCTTGGTGTAATGTTCTAATCTATAGCTTTGTGTGCTTTTCATGTATATCTTGGTGCTTGTATGTTGCTTTATGATCGAGTACAGACGGTGAGCAATACGTGGGTGACGAGGAACCTTTCTGTGACGGGCAGGATCACCAGGAGAACTTTGAAGAAGGCAAGTATAACATGGGATCATCCTTGTACCTATACACTTTAAAGTCACCTTAATTCATGTTGCATGTGTCTTAATGAATAGCCATTAAGGTTGATCCTAGACTTGTTATCTCTACCTTGTTAACTATGGGATGTTATGCATATGGGTAGAGTTATTGCTAGTGCTCAAATTAAACATGATCAATCTTGACTAATGGTTATATGCAATGATATTAAAAGATGCTTTTTAGCAACATGGATATAGGGTGTGCAACATTTGGCTTTTACATGATGTTCATGCCCTCCCTAAGGACTTATCTATCAACAAAAGCTGGGACATACAGTACAACCGTGGGCGCTACATGGCTCTGGCTTTAGTCAAGTGTGATGATCTTTTCTAGCTTGTTAGTGGTTACCGAAAGGCACAAAAGGGGTGTGCCTGAGTCGAGTATAGGACGACCTCTGCTCTGGTGAGTACTTCCGGATCGAGTGTGCCATAGATGTAGGGGGTTCCTATACATCGCGAGCCACTGAAACCTAGTGGCCACTAACTTGTTAGAAAGACTTTTGAAAGACTTCATAGTGAAACCCATGCACCTTGGAAGTGTAACATGGGAGTAATTAACCCTGGCACACGGGAATCACGACCCATGGGAAAAGTGTACAACCTCTGTAGAGTGTAAAACTGACAGTCGTGCTCACGGTCACAAGCGGCTCGGAAAACTCACAGAATAAGTGGTTACTTATTGTTGTTCATATTGTTGCTACTTTATGATGTACATTTCTATTATTCATGATCATGTGGTTTAATTGGGGCTTAAGCATAACTTGATACTATCTTAATGCTAAAACATGACTCATTAAAATGCTAACCGTTGTAAACCTGTGTCTAACCTTTTGAGTTTCATAACCCCATGTTATAATTGTTAAGTACGATTGTACTTACGCTTGTTTTATTTCAATTATTGGAAAATCCCGGGTGGGTAACAGATGTCAATACCTTTGCTGAGTTCCCCGAGGAGTATTAGGCTTGTGCTTCACCAGTTGACCGTCCCTGTGTTGGAGGCTACCGCGAGTGCTTAGTTTTATGTTATCGTAATAAAGAACGTACTTTGATATTTACCTTATTTTGTCGCTATATGTGTGGAATTGCACCTGGGCACACATATGGTTCTGTATCCGGTTTTGTTCTTAAAATTGGGTATGACATTCTAGCCCCCTAGTCTTTGATTGGCTTAACTAGAGTCGAGCAGAGACTTAACCGAAACTCCTTTGTTTTTGTTTTGTCTTTCCTTTTTTTGTTAGGAGGCGTAGAGGAACTCGGTGACTAAATCGGCCTACATCAAGAGCTGCTTCGCCATGTCGAGCTACGTAGAGTCTTGAAAGGAGAACAAGGCCCTTTGTGCTCGGGTAGTAGAATCATGGATGCAGAATCATGGAGACATTGATTATGGCGGATGCAGAATCATGGAGACATTGATTATGGCGGTCTTCAATAAGTTTGGGTGGAGCTTTTGGAATCGAATTGGAGCCTAGTACTACTTCTTTTCCATTTTAGTAGTTGTTCGTCCTGGTTGGGCTGAACCTTGTTGTTTTTATTTCCTCGTTCTTGGATGTAAGAGTGGGAGCCCTATGGCTTTGGTTTGTACTTAACTCTCAGCTGTGTACCATCCTCGGATGGTAGAGGCTGGAACTTGGTTCCATTATCTAAAAAACTGGCTCTGGTATCTGCCAGTGCCCTCTATTCTGATCTAAAGATCGAGTCAATTGCTGGTGCACTTGCTGATCTCGAGCCTGCTGTCATCGATGACCTCTCCGTGAGAGCGATCAAGCCTGTCGAAGCTTTCGTTGCCATGATGGATCCTGCGACAATCATTGATAGTAGTCTAGATGATGAATCAGAGCAGCAGGATCAAAACAATGATCAAGGCGATGTATAGGTTACAATGTTCAAAACATGTTAATGTTATGGTGCTTAGTCTTTCATTGCGTTTTCATGATCTTTAGTACCCGTATCGATCATGTTTTGACTCGACTTCCTACGAACCCATCGTAACCTGTAGCTGATTAAGGGTCATGCCCTGGTTAAGCAAGGGGTGATTAACAAAGTCGGCTCAAGGTTTTGTTTCAAAAACATTGACTTTAGACGTAGGGAACGCAAGTAAGAGTTCGCACTCGTATCCCCCGAGCTCTTTGATAGGTTAGTTTAACATATTGAAGTGCTTGGGATAGCATTAACAAAAAATAAACATGTGAGTAGCCCCCAAGCGTCTAGAAGGGCGCTTGGGACACCACTAAGACTTTTATCTGTCCAAAATATATTATATTACAAGAAATTATTACAAAATTAAATTAAACATACACTAGTACAGAAACCATTTTTCCTGGTGGTAGCCATTTTTTTCACTGGCGGTCCATAAGCAGTACGCGCCAGTAGAAATGAATTCGTGGGCCCACCGTTAAAACCGCCAGAGTAAATGTATTTACACTGACGATTTTATTAAGAAAACCGCCAGTGTAAATAGAGTATTTACACTGACGATCTGTTAAAAAAAATCGCCAGTGTAAATCAATTTACACTGGCAGTTAACTTCAGCAAACCGCCAGTGTAAATGGAGTATTTACACTAGCGGTCGACTTAAGCCAACCGCCAGTATAAGCTAGTTACCACTGCCGGTTGTGCGTCGAACCGGCAGTGATATCTCGATATCCACCAAGTTATGGCAGCATTGATTGATAATCTCCAGCGTTCATCCCACCTATACCACCCCTGCTCCCCACCTACCAACCCTGCTCCCCACCTACCACGCATAGTACGTGCTCCCAAACACCTTAGAGCATCTCCAGCAGAGTCCCTACTTGAGCCCTCAAAACCAAATTTGAGGGCTTAGGCAAAAATAGAGGTCCAGCAGGGCCCCTACTAGAGCCCTCAAATTTGAGGGGCCCCTCAAATTTGAGGGGCCCCTTAAATCCCTCCTTCAGCCCTCATTCCTAGGGGGCCCCTACTCCGGCCCTCATTTTTCAGGTTTCCTCGTTTTTTCCCGTACGAGTGAAACAAATTTAAATTCGAAACAAATTTGAATATTCGGAATAAATTTGAATTTAAATTTGAATATTCGAAACAAATTTGAATATTCGGAATAAATTTGAATTTAAATTTGAATATTCGGAACAAATTTAAATTCAAATTTGGATATTCGGAACAAATTTGAATATTCGAAACAAATTTGAATTTAAATTTGAATATTCGGAACAAATTTGAATTCAAATTTGAATATTCGAAACAAATTTGAATTTAAATTTGAATATTCAGAACAAATTTAAATTCAAATTTGGATATTCGAAACAAATTTGAATTGAAATTTGAATATTCAGAACAAATTTGAATTTAAATTTGAATATTCGGAACAAATTTGAATTTAAATTTGGAACAATAAAATTCGAAACAAATTTGAATTTAAATTTGAATATTCGTATTTGAATTCATAAATTTAAATATTGTCCCTCATTTTGAAATCATAAATATTTTATTGTGTATTGTGCTTTTGTCTCATACATATGCATATAGTGTGTGAGGAAATAGAGAGAATTGAGAAGTAGGGGCCCTGTTTTGAGGGTTCCTACTGGAGTGCAGCCCAGAAAACAGGGCCCTCAAAAGTAGAGGGAGCCCTCAAATTAAAAGTAGGGGGCCTGTTTTGAGCGCTCCTGCTGGAGATGCCCTTATAAAACGGGCATCCGGACGCCTCCACGCCACAGGCAGAAGCTCCACACGGCCAGAAGCTCTCCACAGGTCGCCTTAGTATCCGCATACAAATTTCGATATGGTCTCTGTGTGGGAGAAAGCCTTCCACATACAAATTTCAATATGTACTCACGATGATGCACACGAGAGGTACTAGAAGAATGTTTGTGAAGATACTACTATGCCAATGCTTCCGGAAGTTGGGAGTGCTGCCTGGCCATGTTAATTGTTGCATGGGCTGCCCTGTAGGTTGTTGGGCAGCTGCGAGGCATAATTGACTTGGTCGACTTCGATTCCTTCCACCCGGCCGAAGGGCATAGGTTCATCGCAGCCAGTGTGTATGGTTGCTCGTGAACCGCCCCCTCCATTTCCAGAGGCGTAGTTCGTCCCGGCTCGCCGCCATCGCCAGCATTCTGTGCACCTTTGAGGTTCCACTCCGGTGCTAGAAGAATGTTTGTGAGGTGGTTATCTTATAATGTGTTTGTAGACTTCGATTGTAACATTGACCTAGTTGGAAAAAGGTCTTTGTTATCGTATATGTAATTTTATTCTAAGGTCTTTGTTATCGTATATGTACTATAATTTTATTCTAAGGCATTTGTTGTCGTATGTTTTATTTATATGAACCTTAAATATTCCTAATGATTTCTAATAAGGTCATTGATTTCCTATGTTTTTTCTATGTAACCATAAATATTTGTAATAATTTCTAAGATTTTTGTTCTTATCTGTACCGGTGAGCATAATATTTGACATGCAGAGCCGGCCCTGAGGGGGGGGGGGCAAGCGGGGCGGCCGCCCCGGGCCCCCGAAATCCAGGGCCTCCCCATATACTATGTAGAGTATATACATGCTTTGAAGATTTATCTTGGGCCTTTTAGCCATGGTTAAATACTTTAATACTTATAGAAATGAAGAGTTTGCTTTGAGTATGATTATTGCCAAAGATATTGCAGCTCAAATGAATGTAAAACCATCATTTCCACTTAAGCGGCGTGTTCTTAGGAAGAAACAATTTGATGAAATTAATTGTGATGAAGCAGTTTTGCAAGCTGAGAAGAAATTTGAAGTTAATTATTTTCTTATGGTTGATACGGCAATCAATTCATTGGATCGAACTCCAAACATTTAGAAGTATATTTGGATTTTTAATGAGTTCAACAACATTAAAGTCATTGGATCAAACTGAATTAAAAGAATGTTGTACAAAATTTGCAGAAACTTTCTCTCTAGATGATTCATCTAATGTTGAGTTAAATGATCTAATTTCTGAGTTAAGTGTTATGCAATTGACTTTATCAGATAAACCAATGTCTGCTATGGAGATCTTTGAGTTTGTCAGAGAAACGGATTGTTATCCTAATATTTCTATTGCTTATCGGATTTTATTTACTATGCCTGTGACTGTGGCATCAGCTGAAAGAAGCTTTTCAAAATTGAAATTGTTGAAGAATCATTTAAGGTCAACAATGTCTCAAGAGAGGTTAAACGTTTGGCAACTTTATGTATTGAGAAGAAATTATTGGATGAGATTGATATCAATACCATCATCAATGACTTCGCATCTAGAAATGTTAGAAGAAATTTTTAAGGTAATATCTATAAACTCTTTGATATGAATTTTTTTAATACATAACGCATTTTAAGTGTTTTTGGTAAAATTATATATATATATATATATATATATATATATATATATATATATATATATATATATATATATATATATATATATATATGTGTGTGTGTGTGTGTGTGTGTGTGTGTGTGTGTGTGTGTGTGTGTATGTAGATTTATATTTAGATATTTATACTAGGGCCCCCTATTTCTAGTTTCGCCCCGGGCCTCTAAAATCTCAGGACCGGTCCTGTTGACATGCATATATACTGAGCATTAAATATTGTAGCATTTAATGAACTTAAGTACAACATGCATTAAATGTTACTTACCGCTGGCAGACACATCACTAGCGGTTTTAACAAAAACTGGCAGTGATAGAAAGTATCACTGCTGGTTTGACATTTGAGCCGGCAGTGATGGTTCCTATCACTGCCGGTTCAACTGAAGAACCGCCAGTAATTATTCCTATCACTGGCGGTTAATTTAAAAATCCGCCAGTGATTCAACTGGCCTCTATATACATGCCGCCAACACTCACTGCAGTGTAAATAACCGACGCATCAACACTCACTTTTCACGGTTTCTGTCTGAGACCCTCTTCCTCCTCTTCTCTCTGCGTGGTAATTTGCTCATGGCGGGTTATGGTATGCTGCTCTATACCAATTGCCTAATATAACTTACAATGGCGGTTTTCTTATGCGAACCGCCAGTGTAAATAGATTTACATTGGCGATTTTCAAGAAGCCGCCAGTGAAGTTCGTGATTTTCACTGGCCTTTCACACTGGCGGTTGTGAGAAACGCCTGTAAAAATATGTTGGCAACCGCCTGTACAAACGTTTTCTGTACTAGTGATAGAAGCCACGTAGCTGGTCTATGTTCCACGAATTTGTGAAGACGTTGCCATCCATCGTTTGTAGCTTGTAATTAAGCCCCCAGGCATAGTACTTCTACCACAATATACGGTCCTTCCGAGGGCGGTGACAACTTATGCACGTCCTTTGTCGACCGGGTGCATCGAAGGAGTAAGTCGCCAACTTTGAAACTAAGAGGTCGAATGTTCTTGCGGTGGTACTTCTGGAGATGCTGTTGGTATCTAGCCCATCGCACGAGCGCATGTTGTACCCAGTTTTAAGAACAAAACCAGATACACACCACATGTGAGCCCAGGAAGTCAAATCACACATATGGCTACAAATAAGGGATAACATCAAAATACAATGCTTATTACATAAGGAATTAGTACAAAGAACATAACCTTAAGCAGCAAACAACGAAACGTCAACTCCGATTCTTCAGGCAAAGACTCCACTCCATAAGGATAGCTGACTGGTTGATCACAAGCCTACACTTCTCCAGATTCTAGCAAACTGGTACCCATCTGGGATTTTTCAAAGAATTGAAAAGATAAAGCAAGCGTAAATACATATCGTACTCAGCGAATATAATATGGGCGTATGAAGGCTCAAAGGTTAGACACGGTTTAACAGTAGTAAGCATTTTTAGTTGGTTACCTTTTAGCATTAAGCTTAAGTTGCTACATTGTTTATAAGCCCACTTTAACCACATGATTAAGGCAATGGCAATATTAACATGATTAAACAGATTTAGTATCCACATTTCATTATCACCATTAAATGCGTATTCTGTAAGTTTTCCAGGCCGCTCATGACCATGAGCATGGCTGTTATAACAGTTTTTAACACTCTGCAGAGGTTTTACACTTTCACCACGAGTCGTGATCCCCATATGCCCGAGGTGATCAGCCTCTTTACCCACTTCTAAGGTGAGTATGCAGGGTACACTACGACCTTTTTCCAAAGTCCCTTCTAACAAGTTAGTAGACGCTATAGGTTTTGATGGCCCACAAATATAGGAACCCCCCTATCAATATGGCACACTCAACGTAGAAGTACTCATAAGACAGAGGTTGTCCTATAGTTGACTCGGTCAAGCCCCTTTTGCACCTTTCAGTAACCACTAACGAGCTAGAAAAGCTCAGAGTACTAGGACAATACTAGAGCCATGTAGTCCTCGTGGTTGTACTATAAGTCCTAGATTTTGCTTACAGATAAGTCCTTAGGGAGAGGAATTTAGAGAACCATAAAAACATGCTCTAGCCCCCTTGGTTCCATGTTGCTAAAAAAACAAGTTTCAAGCTTATATTGCATATGCCATTAATCAGTGTTAAAGGTCTTATTTAGTAAGTATAGCAACTAGCAAAACTACCCAATGCATAACCCTTAGGATTTTCAAGGGACAGGATAACAACATCCAGGATGGGTCCTTAATGGTGAACAAACTATACACATGCATTTATTAGCAAAATAGTATTAAGGTTATTGGGTAACAAGAAGTGCCTCATATTATACTTGCCTTAACTCAAATCATTCGGTTGATTGCTAGCATTCAAAGATCTTCTTCTTGATCACCACGTATAGCTCACCAACTGGACATAATTAGAGAGCACTACTAGAATTTACCCCTGATGCAACGGCCTAGAAGTGTTGCAATAAGCCCTAAATGGTTGCAATAGGTGGAATTGCAACACAAAAATTTGGTGGAAAATGCGGCCGTGGTATAAAGTTTGGGCCACCATGTGTTTTGGGTGTTGCAATAGTTTTACCTATTGCAACACAATGCAGCGTTGCAAGTCATAGTTTAGGGAGCAACCATGCTGGTGGTAATAGTAACTATTGCAACGCACCCGACGTTGCCGGAGATATCAGTTGCAACAGGTGTATTAGCAATGAAATGGTGTTGCAATAGACTATATTGCCACACTCGCTGTTTGGTTGCTATAGGTAGTACCCTATATTGCAACACTAAATGTTTGGTTGCTATAGATGGAACCCTCTATTGCAACGGTAAAGCTTTGGTTGTTAGAGGTGGAACCCTCTATTGCCATACTAAATGTTTGGTTGCTATATGTGGAACCCTTTATTGCAATGATAAAGGTATACTACTTGCCTGGGCTATAGCGTAGACGTGGTGTCTGGGCTATACCTTGCTTGTGTATACTACTTGTCGCACAGATTGTTGTGGTAACTAGCAGGTGGTGACAGCCCTGTCTAGCATTTGTATTCCACCACGTGTTGTAGGCAAGTTCTTAAAGAGTAGGGCCCCTGTAACAAGTTAGGCGCCTCGGGCAAGAGCTTTGTCATGTTGTTGTTTCACCTTTCGCCCCCGTGAGCAAGCGCGAGGTATTCGCCGTATATCTATCTTGCCTTACCAGTTATCATAGCTACAAAAAATCCTCTCTACCCAACTATCATAAACCTCCTGTGCGATCATAGGATGATCTTGCTCTCTTTGTTAGTTCACTTCATGTTCCCCGTGGAAATCGATACCTGGAACACTCCTGGTGAAAGCTACATTGACAGTCGTACACTTGCGGTTTATCCGTTTGCCACCTCTGGTGTCAACAATATGGTACTCTCATGTCGCTCATATGGTGTTTTGATTCCTCACCAAGGCATATTTTTTAGAAAATGCCTTCTCATCCTACTTCTAATGGCTTATGTGGAGCTTTGGGTAGGATAAAAGATGTAGCATATTTACTGTTGGTATTTCTTATGCTCAAGTAGAGATTCTGCAAGCGCACATAATATATCGCTGTAGCACTTCACCCAGGAGTATTCCGGGGTATCGTATTTCTTTAATCCCAAGGGAAAGCGGCGTCTAGGAATGATAATAAATAAGATATTCCAATATCACCTCCACTTAGTTACCAAAAAGAATAGAGGGATAATTGATAATATGATAGGAAGGTGATGAACACAACAAGTCTCAAGTGATAACTATATAAAGATATATCTAGTAGGTATAGTTAGGTGGGAGGACAACGAGAGAGTAAAGGTTCCTATGATTCAGACTCTACTTCTATGACTATATACCAAGCATATAAAAGGTATAGATAGGTTGTGTCCACACAACAAGTAGCGAGGCAGAGAGTGAAACAGCGAAGAGGACAAAGCTCTTGCCTGAGGCAGTCTATTTTATGGGGGCCTTACTCTTTAAGAACTTGCCTACAACACGTGGTGGAATACGAAGACTAGACAGGGCTGTCACCACCTGCTAGCTACCACAACAATCCGTGCGACAAGCAGTAACCACAGGCAAGATCAAGTATAAACACCACGTTTACACTATCTCTCACTACTCTAGTTGTGTACACACAGATCAACTAGAGCACCCGTGAAGGTGGTGATCAACGTACAGGTGTGGGTACTGGATCACAACTATCGTATAACAACTATATACTAGTATATATCATAACAACACTACTATAGAAGAGTATTGCAAGACAACACTACAACTATATAAGTATTGTACAAAGTACGAAATAAGTAAAGTAGAGAAAGAATATTATATTAATAAAGTAGAATCTTACAAAAAGGGAAAGGTACAAGAGCTATACCAGACTCTTCCAGAAGACCAGCTCCGGAGACTCGAGCACAGCTCACTACTCTACTCTAACTCCCACACTAAACTATCCTAAACTAGACTAAGGATGAAGAGCTTGTAGCTTGAGCTTGTGTGTGTCATGAATGAGAGGGGGGTGAGGCCCTCTATTTATAGGGGAGGTGGAGTAGGGGCTACTCCACCGCCACGTCATCGATCCGCGTCATGGCAAATGGAGACCTTTGGATCAAACCACCATTGATTGACGGGTCAGATGAGCTCCATACTTGATGAGGATGCATGTGAGCATGCTATAGGTCGGTGGGGGGGGGTCCCTGGGCCCACTGCCCAGGTCGGCCGACCCCCCTATGGCATATGGGGCCCACACTTGTTGGGTGACCTCCATGTGGGTCCAATGAGGGGTATCTCCGACTGTTTTCTGTTTTGAGGTCGGTTGTCCTTCCATGTGGGTCCATCGATCTGTGTGCCTGCAATCTGGTACGTTGAGAGGAAACACACTTTTGATCCGACGGTTGATATTGGCTCTGGATGGCTTCACATGGATCATGGTAGGTTGGCAGAAGGATAGGGGGACTGGCTACCCCCCTAAGGGTTCAGCCGACCCTAGGGTTACCCCCCTAAGGGTTCAGCCGACCCTAGGGTTACCCCCCTAGGGTTCTGGTTCCCGCCATTTCCCGTCTCCTGCAACACATACTCAGAGTACAAGTGGAACTCCGTTATTTGATAAGTATGCTCATGATATGCTTAGATTCCTTCATTTCCGAGGCTGTTGACAGTGTTTTCGAATATATAAAAGTATGGCATTTTCACCATCAACACTTACCTTGCATATATTGTAAAGACAAAGCTTGGATCCAAGGAGAGAAGTGCCATACTTTTAGATCAAGATGTGCATGTGTGTGGAACATGATAAAACTATACTCCTTTTGTAGATATGATCTCTCTCTCTCTCTACTTATTATTTTGAGACATGGCTATCATTTCTTTTTCTCTTTTCTTTTCATGAGCCTTCATGTGCTCACATTTTTTTATCAAAACTTTGGACCTTCATGTGTCCATATTTTTTGTTTCATAATTTTGCATGGCTCATGTCTCTTCTATTAAGAACATATTTAGAGAGAGATCACACTTTTAAAACATGGGGCATTTATTTGGTGGAAATGAAAGGCATGTTTTGGCATTCTTCCAGGGTAGAAGCAGCACATATATATGTGGCGTGTATATTATCTTGATCTTGAGAGCATGATAAATCTCTCAACAAGGGTTAACAAGACTTGACAAAACTCAATACAAAGCAAGCAGCTTATGTAGAAAGCTTATATCATGTAAGATCATATATGGCTTTGGTAGGAATTTATGACCATTGAAAAACATAAAGGTTTTTCATCATTTTTCAAAAGAAAACTCTGATACTCATACTTATTTGGAACAAGATTATAGCAACTCTTATCTTGCTATACCATATCTCAGAACAACTTAGACTTAGTTACAACACTTGCATCCCACAAAGTTTCAGGTTCATGATGGTTTCATATGAGCCAATTAATCCAAACTTAGAGAAATATCAAGTTGTAAACTAGGGACTAGAGAAACATTAACAGAGCAACTATTCATCATCTCCAAGAGAAGAGTTAAGCATTCATGATACATATTGAAAAAGGAAAATATTTTTGGTATTTTTATCATATTCATTTTTTAAATGCAATAAATGCAGGGATGGTAAAACTTACCTTCGTAGGGGAGGGAACCTCCCCTAAGCTTATTTCTTGCTACTACTGTCTTGGCGGGTTGAGGCCCATGTGCCTCCAATAAGCCTCCCATTGTCGTGCATTCTCTTGTTGCATTGCCAGCAAGGTTTGGTGTTGTTGATCGATTGATTGTTGCATTATGCCTTACTGGATTTGAAACTCGCCCATCTGATTTGTGAGGTGGTTCACATCTTGCCCAAGCTTTGATAGTCTCTCTCTCCCGAGAGGAGAATCGGCTGCTTCTTGATGGTGGCAACATTCCGCTTGAACTCAATGTTTGCATCACGCTCGTCTCCTCCTGTTCTTCGTAAGCCTGTGATGGATCTCCCTGCTCGTAGTGTCCCTGGGTCATACTTCTAGTCCTACGACCTGTGCTCGTCCCCTGCAAAACTTCTGCGTGCAGCCACTTGGTCCAAGTCAAAGGTTAGTTCCCGTGTCTGATACAACCGAAGTCTCTCGCAAGGGAGAAGGATTTTGACTGCATGGCCATGGTAAATCATAATTAGGGAACCTCTTGGACCCTTTTTAAGCATGTGCGCTTGCACGAAATGATCAGCATTAATAATTACGCGAGGTGTAGCACTATATTGCACAGGGTTTGAATTATCAATCAAGCAGAGGGTATCGGCAAGTCTAGTGATTAGAGATGTGAATTCTATAGATCCTACCCTTTGAAAAACACCTTGCCAATGTAGGACCAAAGCAACAACAGGAGAAACATGAATTTTGTGAACCATAGAATATAGAAGCCTAAGATCACTATTCGCATAGGCCTCACATCAGATCTAGGGAAAAGAGTCATGCCAATCCATCGATGGAGAAATGCAAAGTTGGGTTATGGATTTCATTGGGTCTTGGGTAATCACAAGCATCAATTGTAGTTATGGCTTCCAAAAATTCATTTTTATCAAAGCCACGAGTAGCTTGCTCAATGCTCAAGGAGCATCTCGCATCAAAGCCAAGAGCTACACTTAGTTGACTCCAAATAAGTGTATACTCTTGCTTGAACATGCGGAAAGTAACTTCATCACTAGTTGTTTGTAAAGACCATAATAACTCTAGTGTGAGAAGTCTACTCCCAAATTTAGTACTATTCCAAAAGCCTTGCCACCCAATAGCATTGAAAACTAGATCGAACTCAGAATCCATACCTGATTTGGCGAGAAGGTTGGGATCGTATACCTTAGTGTGCTCGAAGACTTTCCCGCGTAGAGCTAGGAACTTGTTGTACTCGTCTTCTCCACGAAACTTGAGTTGCGTCTCCGGGTCTATCGTCTTTGCCGGAGCCGGCCCTTGTGAACCATGGAAGGATCCTTCACTAGCAATGGTCTCGGTTGACCCCGAGTGTTGGTGCTCGGTGTCATGTGACCCCAAGAGTCGCATCTCGGTGTCATGAGAAGATCCTCCTGGTGAGCTTGCTTGGAGAGGTTGGGCATGCCTGTATGAACTCCCCTTTGCGGCATTGCGGACCTTCTTAGCGGCTTCCCTGAGGACATTCATCCTGCAACGAGAGAAAGAACAAGAACACAACTAGGCAAACAAAAGGTTAGTGTTAGAGTAAGTGGTTAGTGCCGATTTAGCCGTCCTTGTGGGGCGTGGTTTCCTCCACAAACCATTCTTGTGGGTTTTCACACTCCATAAATCGTTCTTGTGGGATGTAAACAACCGCCACAAACATTCTTAGGAGTGCAACAAGAAGCAAGAAAAGCTTGAGAATGCAACCTAGAAAGTGAGGAAAAACTAAAACTATTTTTGTGGAACTTCTTTTCTTAGCTGAACTTGAGAAGAACTTCACAAGAACTTGAGAGAGGTGGAGAGCTTGAAGCAAGAAGGATGTTGGTGGTTTGAGTGTGGAAATGAAGCACCATTGCACCCCCTTTTATAGCCATGGAGGGTGGAGGGTTGGAGCCTCCAAGGGGGGTTGGCCGACCCCCCATTCCCTCCAAAATTTCAAATATTTAAATTTGAACATCATGAGACTCTAGACAAAAGGAAAAGCAAAAAGAAAAGTTGGACAAAGCCCTAGGGGGTTGGCCGACCCCCCTTTGTCCCCCATTTTATTTTGCTTTCTCTCCCATCCATCTCAATATTGCTCCCCCATGCTCAAAAAGTGGTTCAAAGCATCTTTGGGGTGGTCGGCCGACCACCCCCTTTCACTTTCACTTTTGCTTTTGTCTCCTACTTTCTTAAAGGTTGTCTCCCATGCAAGAAACGTGGGAGAGGGCATCCTAGGGGGGTCGGCCGACCCCCTCTTCCCGCCAAAAGCCTCAAATTTTGGTGAAATTCAACTTCTCAAATATTTATTGGAAAGGGAAAAGGTTGGTCGAAAAATCAAATATGAAAAATTCAAAAGTGAAAATGCAAATTTAAAATGCAATTGGAAATCAAATATGAGATACATATCGAATTACCTTTCGGCGAGGGCTCAGGGTTTTAAGTCCGTCAAGCAGGACTTCTCTGTCGGGTTTATTGTTCGGGTGCATCGATTGGTCCCGGATATGGGGACATAGATGGTTGCACCTCCTTCTTCTGCCAAAACTGTTTAGGTTTTGGTTGTGGTTTTGCTTTGGTTGGTTCGTCCTTCTTTTCCTGTGGGGGTTGATTCCTTCTCCTGGATCGTGGCCTCCTTTTGGTTTGGTTCGCTTTGACCTGCTCATTAATATTATTGGGAGTATGGGAGGTGAAAACGAACATTTCCTTTTTTCCGGCCAGGTTGAAGTGGATTTGTCCAGACCCCACGTAGATGCATGCATTTGTGGTGTAGAGGAAGGGCCTCCCGAGGATGAGAGGTGTGTCGTCTTTATATCCCATTTCAAGCACCACAAAATTCATCGGGGCGTACTCCTCATGGATTTTTACCAAGATATCCTTGGCAAGTCCCTTGGGATATCGGATGGATTGGTCGGCCAACTTCAAATGAATAGGTGTCGCAAACAACGGACCGTATAACAAATTACCATAGGTTACCTTGGACATGATGTTTATGCTCAAACCAAGGTCGCAGATGGTGTTATAGAAATCCTTCGATCCGATGGAGCACTTGATTGTTGGGCGGCCTAGATCCCTTTTCTTGGCCACAAAAGACGGGTCCAAGAGCGGACCATACCTTGATCGTAGTGGAGGCTTATCGAACCTCGTTGTGACCAATTTAACTGATTTGAGGGGTTCCTCGGGTTTACCAGGGATCCCGCCTTCTTCGAAGGAAGGTATAGCAGCTCTAGTTGAGCTAATTGGGTTTCTAACATTTTATTAAAGCTTAATTGATTTTTAACAGCAAAAGTGAAGCTATCCATTTTAGCATTTAAATTTTCCAAGGTGTTGTCATTAGCAAGCAACTTTTTATTTATACTTTCATTAATTCTAGCTTGCCCTAGCACAAGATCTTTTAATGAAGGTTGATTATTGTTATTATTGAAATTATTACCTCCATTACCTTGGTAGAAGGGGCATGAATTCCATCCTTGTTGTTGTTGGGATCGGTACCTGTTGTTGTTGTTGATGAGTTCACGCCCTCCCGTGTTGCGGGGCAATTGTTGCCCAAATGGTCATCTTCATCACACACCTCGCACCATGGATCAACTTCAATGGCTTGTGCGGTGGCGTAGTGTTGGATTGTCTCCTGGTCCTTCTTGAAGTTGATCTTTCGTCTATCTTCTTCATCAAGAGGTCCATTTTGGCAGAGAGCATGTCCACCTCATTAACGGTGTGCATCCCTCTCTTGGGTTGCAAAACGTTCATTGTTCCACCCTTGATTTGAAACCATCTTCTCGATGAGTTCTGTGGCTTCCTTCACATTGGGTGAAAAGAAAGCTCCTCCAACGGCAGCATCTGTCGACGCTGAATTTTAACTCAGGTCAACACACGACAGACCTTAGAGATCTGCTTAACTCTAGTGCAGGATCTGCCGATTTTGGATCGTCGATGTTGGGGTGCTGGCGTGCCAGTCAATTTGACCTGTAATTGACAAGGAAACAAAGATAATCAGTAGTTTAGGATGGAACATATCGGCTGGGATTCCGAATAGTTCCATAGGCTATCGGCTGAGAAGCCGATAACGTTAGAGCATCGACCAGGGAGCCGATATCACTGTGTTGTGAGGGTGAAGGCACAAGCCATCGGCTATTGAGCCGATGATGGGCATAGCCGACAAATAAGATCATAAGATTACGGGATATGGTCTATCGACTATGAAACTGTAGCAAGCATATAACATTCTATTTCAATTATAGATAAATCTACAAACTAATAAGACCTAATCTATTGTCACCACCAATCAGGTCAACTTTGATGCAGCGTTGGCAGCAGGGCGATAGACTTAGAACTCGCAAGTTGATAGATTCAAATATAACAAACTAGAATATTAGAAGCAAGCTAGATGGACTAAGATTAAAGTATCATCGGCTTCTGAAAGCACTCTGTTCGCACTTAGCAGATAGAATAATTGATAGATCAACAGATCTATTGGATATTAGCCGATGATACCTTAAACCAGTCGGATAAATTTTGATTCTACTAAACCTAACAAGAGATCAAACGATGCAGCCTTGCCAAACTTAATAGGATCGATAACTAGATCAAAACCAAATCTAATAAGAGGTCAAACGATGCAGCCTTACTAAACAAGATTTTAATCAAAGGGTTGACAAGTATCTAATCTAACACGAGGTCAATCTGATGCAGCCTGTTAAACTCGATACAAGTCGATAACTAACGGCACTTACAGTAAACACGAGGTCAAAGATGATGCAGCCTGTTTGTTGAAGAACTCGTCGAATTCTACTCTACTCCTACTCCTGAGAAAAAGTGGCGTTTAGCCGAAAGTTGTATTGATTGATTGGATGTCCCGATTACAATGACTTGGGCACATATTTATACCCTAGCCGATACAGTCCTAGTCGAACACGACTTATGCTTATTCCTTGCTATCCTAACCGAACATGAATCAATATTTCCTAAAAAGACTTATTATCCTAATTTACAAAGGATCCTACGATTCCCTTTCTGATAGAATCCAATCTCAATGCTCTTAGCCAATTCTGAATAGAATCCAGCTTCTTCATGGTATGCCGCTTTGAGAGGTCCAAATTCTGGTGTCAACATATGCCCCCCAATTTTGGAACAAATATATTTGTTCCAAAATTTTCTCAAGCAATCATTATCTGACGACCATCTGCCTCATTTCTTTTCAAACATTAAATGTCGCCTGCACGCACTCTGTTTCATACGCACGCCCGCATGACGCCTCGATCTCCGGAGCCAAAGCCAACTCCATACGTTTTCATATATATATATATATATATATATATATATATATATATAGCCTCCTCTTTCTTCTTCCTCTCACATATTTCCTTGCTCGCAAACACTTCCTGGTGTTACAGTAACCTGAAAGCACTATACCCTCATCTCGCGGATCCGCCATTGCTGGACAAGCTTCTTCTCTTTCAATCAATCCGGAACCTCAAGATCTGACTCCACCGCACTCAATGGCAGGCCCTTCCCGTATGCCAGAGGTATCTTCCTTCTTCTCTACATGCACCGCCATGTTTGTTCATATTCATCAAGAACCCTAGACAGCAAGTTCATCACATTTTTACTTCCTTTTTGCTGAATTAAAAGTTCCAGTATAGATATCTTGATCTTCTTTAAAACACCAGAACGAGTTTCCTTTGAGTCGATGCCTAAGTCTGACAAAAATGTCTATCCAAAATACGTACAGCCGATATAACTGTGTTACCATTTGAAGTAATCTTACTGAGAATAACTGTTCCTCCGAACCAATTAATTACCATATCGGCTTTTGCTCTTGATTCATTATTCCTTTCTCCTTAATTAACTTTAACACTGCAGATTCAGGATGCGCCTTCAAGTTTCTTTTCTTTCGACATTCATGAGTATCTATCGGACGAAGAAGCCGATTCCCAGGAGACATCAGCTCGATCTCAACCAAAAGTTCCCTTATCCGAAGATCTGAAAAGCCAACTGGAAGTCATCTTCACTCTGCTAAACAGGAATGTAGCCGACCTGGTCCAGGACGCTAGCACGATCCGGGATATCTTCCAGACCATCAAGCTGCAGCTTCCAACCCAGTTAGTAACTTAGTATCGGCTATCACCCCAGTGGCTTACATCGAAAGCCACCAATGTGAAGTTTTTGAAGCAAACCAACGACTCTCCGATCGGCTGGCCTATCAAGACTACATCACTCAAATAGAAGCCAACCGAGTCGCTATCAGAGATCTGAGGAAAGAAATTGCCATCTTCACAGAAGAAGTGCCGGTTGTTGAAGACTCTATCCTTCAACTAGAAGGAGAGAAGATCCAGCTCCAAAAAGAGCTGGCTGAAGTTGAAACTGCCATTGCTAAGGGCCAAAAGATCTTATCAGAAACCCCTGGGGCCATCAACAAGTCAAGATCTACCATAGCAACCAAGATCCGAGAAATCCAAGCTCTCCGCAAGAAGATTAAAGAAGTCCCTAGATCGGCTGATGAAGACAATCGGATAATTGATAACGTTGATGCAATCCGCCTGCGTGCGATGAAAGCGATCCAAGAGGCATTAGGATCGTTGAAAAATTCCAATACTTCCTGAAACTTTCTTGTAATATATGTGTTGTACTTAAGGCGATGCACGCGGCATCGGCTATACTTTGCACTTAAGGCGATGTGTGCTACATCGTCTGTTTATTGTATGCTTCCTTTTGAATTGTCTTTTCCCTTTTTTATTTCTAAAGTAAAGGTGATATTATCTAATATCGGCTGTTAGCTTGCGGTGCTGAAACCGAATATTCATTTTTCCGCTTGCTGAATTCGCATCGGCCTCAGCCATCACTTAACCCCTCAGAAATCATTGGGCCGATGCAGACCAACTGCCTCTCGCTAAAATAGATCCTCAGGACCGTGCTTATGAAAATGAAGGCACATATATTCATCCTTTTTATTTGTTGAATCTACATCGTCCTTAATCATTACTTAATTCCTTACGATTCATTTGGCCGATGCAGTCTAACTACTTTTAAAACAAATCCTCAGAGCCGATGCCTGAACCGGCTTCAAACTTAGATTATTTGTTTGAATAAAATCGCCTTCCCAACTCTTGCCAGAAAGACATTCAACACCCTCAAACTCCCCAGCTGGTGAATCGGCTGCAGCCACACTGACTGATGCATCGGCTTGGATAATTTCAACATCATCACCTTGCCATTGAATTAAACATTGATGCATTGTTGAGGGAATGCAACAATTAGCATGAATCCAATCTCTTCCAAGGAGCAAATTGTACGATCCTTTTCCGTCGATAACGAAGAAAGTAGTAGGTAAGGTCTTACTTCCGATCGTTAATTCGACATTTATTGCCCCCCTAGCTTGAGATGCATTACCACCGAAATCTCTGAGCATCATATTAGTTTTAATTAAATCCTCCGATCCTTTGCCGATCTTTCGATAACTAGTATATGGCATTAGGTTAACAGCAGCGCCTCCATCAACTAACATTTTGGACATCGGCTTTCCATCAATGTATCCTCTGATATACAGTGGCTTTAGATGTCGATGTTTCTCCGGTTTCTCAAATATGGCTTGCTGCGGTTGCAAAGTAAGCTGCGCCACTGCCTCTTCAACTTCATCAAATCCATCATCATTTTGGCAAACATAAGCCCTAAATTCCGCAGGAAGAACGAAAACCATGTTGATTGCAGCCGATGGCTCATCGGCTCTTTGCTTAATCCGCCAGACTTGACCATAATTCTGCTCTCTTTCTATTTCTCTGCACCTTAAGCATTGGACTCTCCTTTTTTGACTTCTGGTCAAACCCCCTGGACACCATTGGTCTTCATTACAATTTTCTTCTTGGTCATGATTCATCACTCTCTTTCCAAGCCGATCATGAACCGTCGGCCTTACTTGTTGCCAATCCTTTTCATCCGAGAAATACCCTAATCGCTCATGAGCCGATCGAGGCCGCCGATATCCCTTATCACTGCATTCTGGACAATTATCATACGTCAGCAGCCTTAATCCCTCATTCCAACAGTATCTGAAGAAAGAACACCGCCAATGAGACTCAGCCTGTTCCTTTTCACGTTCTTCCTCATCACGCTGACGCCAGTATTCGTCTTCCTCATGTTGATGACGTTGGTCTCTTTCCCGCTGACATTGGAACTTCCTCATTAGCATTTGAGACGTAATGCGTGGCCGATTGCGAGCATCAGACTTAGACGCTTCACCATTCTCATATCGGTTGTCGATGTACCTTCTAACCTCATCGGCTGATATTTGTCTTGCCGGATCAACTGCCCCAGATTTCTTTGCCCTAGCCGATGTTAGTACATTGGCCTTTCCTTTATCAAGATTTATATCCACCATATTTGTGTCAGCTAGAAAGGGATGTCCATCTATCTTCATCGGCTTCTTTACCTCTTCAAATTTGATTCGGCCTTGCTCTATGGCCGATTGAATTTGTTGCCGGAAGATCTTACAATCATTAGTATGGTGAGACACCGAATTATGATATTTGCAATACCGTCTCTTCTTTAGATCCTCAGCCGATGGAATCATATGATTTGGTGACAGCTTGATTTGCCCTTGTTGCAGCAACAAATCAAAGATTTTATCGGCTTTTGTAATATCAAAGCTATAACTCTCTGTAGCAGCTTTAATCCATGGACAGGAAACTGGCTTTTTATTTTTAGTCCATTCTACTAAGCCAATCTCCACGTCATCATCAGAGTCTGAAGAATATGCCTGAACATTAGCAACCCTCCTTTGATATCTTTCCTTATGAAATTCCTGGAATCGGCTTTCATGAGCCGATACCCTTTGCACCAAATGCCCGAGGCTTTCCAACACTTGGGCAGAAAATCTTTCCTTTATTGCTGGTAACAATCCCTGGAATGCCAGCTCAGCCAGTTGACCATCAGACAAAGATAGGCTGTAGCATCGGCTTCTAATGTCACGAAATCTTTGAATATAATCAAAAACCGATTCATCATTCCTCTGCCTCAGCATAGTCAAATCTGTTAACCTCGTCTCATGTACTCCAGCAAAGAAATATTTGTGAAATTGCTTCTCCAGATCAGCCCAGGTTTGAATGGAATTGGGTGGCAGTGATGCAAACCAAGTAAAGGCCGATCCAGATAAAGACAATGGGAAAAGTCGAACCTTTAAAGCATCATGACAAGCAGCTTCTCCACATTGCGCAGTAAATCGGCCAATGTGCTCAATGATTGTCGTATCATCCTGGCCAGAGAACTTAGAAAAATCTGGAATTCTATACCGAGTAGGTAGCCTAACATGATCGAACCACTCTGGATATGGGCGCCGATACATGAAGGACTGATCCTTAGGCTTCAAACCGAATTGATTCTGAATCACATCGGCTATTTTGTTAACCATATCATCTATTTGAGCCCCTTGAGGTGGTACATGCCGATAAGGAGCATGCTCAGGAACCTGATTATTGGCTGGAGCACCTTGATACCCTTGATTCTGAGCGAAATGACCACCATAGTTTGAAATAGTGTGATATCCCAAAGCCATGTTATCTTGATACGGGTTATGAGCCGATTGCCTCTGATAATTTCTGAAGAACTCATCTCCATAATCCTTTGCAATATTTGGAGCTATGGGTGCAATCGGCTGTGATAATGGAGGGACGGGCACAGACTGTGCTGTAACCGGCGATGGGATGTGTTGGAATGGTGCTGTCCTGATTGTATTAGATGTCTCTGGTATCTCTAATGGCCTCTTGTCTGCCCTTCCAGCCGCCGATGCGCCAGTGTCAGTTAACATTGGCCCACGATTTTCCTGTGTCACAGTGCCACCCATTAATTCCCAGATCGCCTTTTTGACAGTGTTAGTGAAGGTCCCTGTTTGATTGAGCAAAGCATCTTGGACAGCATCATGAACAGCATCTTTTAATATTTTCTTATCTGCATCGGTAGCCTTTTCCTGGTCTATTTCCTACTGGGTTAATCCTCTTGGCAAATTTCCTCTCTGATAAACCTTATTCCTAGTTTTGCCAAAGGATTGCAAGCACTTGACCTTGAACTCTTCCGTAGATTGATCCACCAAAGCCCTTTGTTCATCGGTCAACTCATCATATGAGATCTGCACATCATCTTTAGCCATTGTTTGACGATCGTTGTCCCACCAGGCGTGCCAAAAATATGTCGACGCTGAATTTTGACTCAGGTCAACACACGACAGACCTGAGAGATCTGCTTAACACTAGTGCAGGATCTGCCGATTTTGGATCGTCGATGTTGGGGTGCTGGCGTGCCAGTCAATTTGACCTGTAATTGACAAGGAAACAAAGATAATCAGTAGTTTAGGATGGAACGTATCGGCTGGGATTCCGAATAGTTCCATAGGCTATCGGCTGAGAAGCCGATAACGTTAGAGCATCAACCAGGGAGCCGATATCACTGTGTTGTGAGGGTGAAGGCACAAGCCATCGGCTATTGAGCTGATGATGGGCATAGCCGACAAATAAGATCATAAGATTATGGGATATGGTCTATCGACTATGAAACTGTAGCAACCATATAACATTCTATTTCAATTATAGATAAATCTACAAACTAATAAGACCTAATCTATTGTCACCACCAATCAGGTCAACTTTGATGCAGCGTTAGCAGCAGGGCGATAGACTTAGAACTCGCATGCTGATAGATTCAAATATAACAAACTAGAATATTAGAAGCAAGCTAGATGGACTAAGATTAAAGTATCATCGGCTTCTGAAAGCACTCTGTTCGCACTTAGCAGATAGAATAATTGATAGATCAACAGATCTATTGGATATTAGCCGATGATACCTTAAAACAGTCGGATAAATTTTGATTCTACTAAACCTAACAAGAGATCAAACAATGCAGCCTTGCCAAACTTAATAGGATTGGTAACTAGATCAAAACCAAATCTAATAAGAGGTCAAATGATGTAGCCTTACTAAATAAGATTTTAATCAAAGGGTTGACAGGTATCTAATCTAACACGAGGTCAATCTGATGCAGCCTGTTAAACTCGATACAAGTCGATAACTAACGGCACTTACAGCAAACACGAGGTCAAAGATGATGCAGCCTGTTTGTTGAAGAACTCGTCGAATTCTACTCTACTCCTACTCCTACGAAAAAGTGGCGTTTAGCCGAAAGTTGTATTGATTGATTGGATGTCCCGATTACAATGACTTGGGCACATATTTATACCCTGGCCGATACAGTCCTAGTCGAACATGACTTAGGCTTATTCCTTGCTATCCTAACCGAACATGAATCAATATTTCCTAAAAAGACTTATTATCCTAATTTACAAAGGATCCTACGATTCCCTTTCTGATAGAATCCAATCTCAATGCTCTTAGCCGATTCTGAATAGAATCCAGCTTCTTCATGGTATGCCGCTTTGAGAGGTCCAAATTCTGGTGTCAACAGCATCAAGGTGACTACGGGCGGTGTTGGTAAGCCCATGGTAGAAACCTTGGATCAAGAGCCAATCCTCGATGCCATGGTGGGGGCATGCTCGGATGTACTCCTAGAGACGTTCTCATGCTTCGGGAATCGACTCATCTGCTTGTTGTTGGAAGCCGGAAATCTTTCCACGAAGGGCATTGGTTTTGCCCATCGGGAAAAACTTCTTGAGGAAGTGTTGGTGCATGTATCCCAAGTGGTGACAGCTTCACGGTTGGCATAGAACCATTGCTTCGTCTTCCTGAGCAATGAGAACGGGTGAAGGCGAATGGCATCCGAAGTGACTCCCTTGATCGTGCAGGTGCCACACACCTCAATGAAGTGTTGAAGGTGTGCGTTCGCGTCCTCATGGGGCTTTCCACAAAAGGGGTTGGCTTGTACCATGTTGATAAGCGCGGGCTTGAGCTCAAAGTGGGCATCCCCCAAGTTGACTTGAGGTCCCGTGGCCACATTAGCAGTCGACGGAGTCGAGAAGTCACGGATCATCTTTTGAGCCATAGCCTTCTTAGGTAGTGGTACAAAGCCTCCTTCTTTGAATAGATTTGTTTTCGAGAGGAACCTTTGAGGGGGTACGAGACGACGTTGAGCACTTCTCAAAAGCTTTTCAGGATTTTCAACGTAGTTGCTCGGTAATTGAAAACCGCTCATGCAATGCCTAGCTTCACAATAAAGAGAAACAAAGGCAGGGTAAGCCCCTACAACTAATGATAGCTAGTTTGATGATAACCTTAAGATTCAGATTTATTAAAATTCATAGGCTTATGCTTTCCCCGGCAACAGCGCCAGAAATGCTTGTTGGTATTTCTTATGCTCAAGTAGAGAATTCTGCCAGCGCACAGAATATGCCGTTATGGCACTTCACCAAGGAGTATTCCAAGGTATCGTTATTTATTTTATCCCAAGGGAAAGCTATAGCTAGGAATGATAATAAATGAAAGGTCTTAATGTCACCTCAACTTAGTTATCAAAAGTGTAGTGGGGGTAATCGAATAATTGATAGGAAGGGTGATGAAACAAGTCCAGACTCAGAGATAGAGATAACTCAAAAGATAACTAGTAGGTATAGCTAGGTGGGAGGACAACAAGTGAGTATAGGTTCCTATGATCTAACTCTACTTCTATGGTTATATCCTAAGCACACAGGTGAAACAGATAAATATGTGTCCACACAACAAGTACGTGAGGCGAAGGGTGAGACAGCAAGATAACAAAGCTCTTGCCCGAAGCAGCCAACATGTTACGGGGGCCTTACTCTTTAAGAACTTGCCTACAACATGTGGTGGAATATGAAGACTAGACAGGGCTGTCACCACCTGCTAGCTACCACAACAATCCGTGCGACAAGCAGCAACCACAGGCAAGATCAAGTATGAACACCACGTTTACACTATCTCTCACTACTCTAGATGTGTACACATAGATCAACTAGAGCACCCGTTAAGGCGGTGATCAACGTACATGTGTGGGTACTAGATCAAAAAATATCATGCAACAACTATATACTAAGATAAACCACAACAACACTACTAATAGTAGAAAAACAACACTACTACTAGAAGAGTATTGCACAAAGTAAATACTAAGTAAAGTAGAGTATGATAATATACTAAATAAAGTAAAGTCTTACTAAAAAGGAAAAGGTACAAGAGCTATACCAGACTCTCCAGAATATCGAATCTGAAAACCCGTGAAAGCTCGCTACTCAACTCTAACTCCCACACTAAACTATCCTAAACTAGCCTAAAGATAAAGTGGAGCTACTCTACTTTTCACTTGAGCCTTGGAGCTTGAGTCGTGAGAATGAGAGGGGGTGCCCCTTTATTTAAAGTGGTTTAAGGTGGACCCATGAATCCATGTGCTACAAACACCATCCATTGGATCAAACCGTCATTGAATCAAGGATTGAGATGCTCCACACTTGTGTTTCTTTGTATGGAAGCATGCAGGAAGGCGGTGGTGGAAGGTTGCAGGTCGGGCGACCAGGGGGGTCGGCCGACCCCCCCTATGATAGGTGGGCCACCCCTCCTCTGATGTGGGGCCTCCAAGGGTGATGTAGAGTGGGTATTTGTGCCCCTTTTCCATTTGGACGTTGGTTTGAGCACTTGTGGTCCATTTAATCCATGTATGTTGATCTTTCACCATTGAGAGATGTTGACACCAGAATTTGGATCGCCCAAAGTCGTAGTACGTAAGAGGCCAATTTCTCTTAGAATCGGCTGGAAGTATCAATGTGGGATTCTACCAGAAAGGAAATTGTAGAGTCCTTTGTAAACTAGGATAGCAAGTCTTTTTAGGAAATAATGGATCGTGTTCAGTTAGGATAGCAGGGAATAAACCTAAGTCGTGATCGACTAGGACTGTATCGGTTCGGGGTATAAATATGTACCCAGGTTACTGTAAACAACACATCCAATCAATCAATACAACTTTCGGCTAAACGCCACTTTTTCTTAGGAGTAGGAGTAGAGTAGAACCCGACGAGTTCTTCAACAAACAGGCTGCATCATCTTTGACCTCGTGTTTGCTGTAAGTACCGTTAGTTATCGACTTGTATCAAATCTAACAGGCTGCATCAGATTGACCTCGTGTTACATTGGGTATTTGTCAAAACCCGATCGATATCATATTTAGTAAGGCTACATCGTTTGACCTCTTGCTTGATCTGGTATTGATTAGTTATCGATTTGCTGTATTTAGCAAGGCTGCATCTCTTGATCTCTTGTTAGATTTAGTAAATACAATCTATCCGACTAGTTTGAAGCACCATCGGCTAACATCTTATAGATCTGTTAATCTGTTAATTGCAATATCTACATTAATATAAACAGAATATTCCTAATAGCCGATGATACTTCAATCTTAGTCCTTTAAGCTTGCTTTTAATAGTCTATTTTAGTTACAATTAGATCTATCGGCTCTTAAACTCTAAGTCTATCGCCCTGCTGCCAACGCTGCATCAAAGTTGACCTGATTGGTGGTGACAATAGATTAGATCTTATCAGTTTGTAGACTTATTTATAATTAAAATAGATTATCATCAGTTTGCTTCTATCTGATAGCCGATGAACAATGACTTGCATTATTTCACTGTTTCATCCATCGGCTTCGTCTCTTTTACTACGGTATCGGCTCTTTAGTCGATGCTAGGTCCTATCGGCTCAACAGCCGATAGCATATGGAACTATTCGGAATCCCAGCCGATACGTTCCATCCTGAGCTACTGATTATCTCTGTCTCCTTGTCAATTGCAGGTCAAATTGACTGGCACGCTGACACCCAATCACCGGCGATAAAATCGACAGATCCTGCACTAGAGCTAAGCAGATCTCTCAGGTCCGTCGTGTGTTGACCTGAGTCAAGATTCAGCGTCGACAAGAGAAAACACAACTTGCATCCAAGGGCTGAAAACCACTTGGAAGTGTGTTTCATGGATTGTGGGAGCTTGTGGATGGCTGGTGGGCCCAAGGGGGGGGGGGGGGGTCGGCCGACCCCCCTATGGATGGGTCCACCAGTCATCTTCTCCAAAGTTTGATGATCTGCAATGAAATACTTTATGAACATGTGGAACTTGTTATTTGATAAAGTATGCTCATGATATGCTTATCTCCTTTTATTCCGAAACTGTTGATGGTATTTTGAGTATATAAAAGTGTGACATTTTTAACGTCAACATATACCCTACCTTGAAACCCCTCGTGAGAAGGTGCGTGTGGATTAGCTTTGCATTAGAATATTTGCTTCAAGTTCTTGCAGTCAACGCGTGGACATGATATGAATTTTTTTCTCCTTGCAACGGCTGCACGCAGAAATTCTTGGACACCATCGATGAACTCTTTGGACCGTCAATCCGCATTGTACATCCAATCGTGTGCCATCTAACATGTTTTTATGACGACATGAATTAGAATTAAAAATATATACATCTAACATATTTTTATGACGACATGAATTAGAATTAAAAATATATACAAAAAGTTCTATGTGAAATTACTAAATTTAAAAGATATTTTAGAAACACATAATGCATGGAATAAAAAATTACTTTAAGTGTATTCTGTCTAAACACCTAGTGTATTCTAAATAACTAGTGCATGGAATTCCAAAAAATACCACTAATATTTTAAAATTGCTTTAAGAAAAAGCTATTTAAGAAACCCTTATAGCATGAAATGTAATAGTTTCAATATATCTTTCTAAACCAATTTCAATTGCAAAGGATTACTTTACAAATACCTAGTGCATTGTAAATGACAATTGCAAGAAATTCAAAAAAATACCACTAATATTTTCAAATTACTTTAAGAAAAAAACTATTTAAGAAACACTTATAGCATGAAATGTAAAACTACTTTCAATATATCTTTCTAAACCAATTTGAATTGCAAAGGATTACTTTACAAAAACCTAATGCATTGCAAATAACTAGTGCAAGGAAGTATAAATAAATGGAGCTCAAGAACACTAATGAGCCTAAATCATGATAAACACCTAAATCCAACAATTCTAAACAATCTAAATCAAAAGAGAACAAAAAAATGGATGATTCTACTAACCTCAAAGCACTTTAGAGCAAGAAATCGGACAAATTTTGAAGAAAATGGGCATGAACTCCCCCAACCCACCCCCCTCCCCCCAAACCGAGAGAACCCAGAACCTCTCTGTTCTGGGAGTGGGCTCGGAGCGGGGACGAGCGTTCGGTCTTAACTAGGAGTCGGGATCTTCGGTATCAGTTGGTAACACGAACTAGCATCGAAGACCCCCCTTCGGTACCAGTTTGTTTAATGAACCGGTACCGAAGCACTTCGTAGACATTGATACTGGTTGGTATCACCAACCGGTACTGATATCTGGAGCATCGGTACCGGTTCCTTAAATCAATTGGTATCGATGCCATCTGTATCGGTTGGTATTTTGAATCGGTATCGATCGGTGTACATCCATACCGATTCTATTTTTTTGGGCGGCCAACCGTTGAACTGGTACCGATGCGCCATCGATACCAGTTTCCGCGCAACCGGCAGTGATGATGGGGTGGCGAAGCCTGCCTCTGTAGTAGTGACCGCCGCAAACGCACGGAAGGTCCTCACCGGCCTCCATGCAGGCTGCGACAAGGACATCGATCGGGCCCGGCGGCGCGGCTGCGGGGCCCGGCGGCCGGCGAGCGTTGCGGGGCACGGCGAGCGCGGCGGGGGCTGTGGGATCCGAAGACTTATCATTTAACTGTCATGTTTTATGTACAAATTTTTGTCTTTCAGTAGTCAATTAACTGTCATCATTTACGCACGAATTTTTGTCTTCCAGGGATCATGGACTCGAGTGTGCAGCACGTCCGTGCAGTGGCCGACAAGAATGTTCGTCGGGCACGTGCGGCCGTCGACCATAGGGTGCAGATGGAGCGAGAGAAGATGGACGCCCAAATCAAGCAAGAACGTGCAGATGGAGCGAGAGAAGATGGACCACAAGTTGATGCTTCAGCGGGCGGCAATGGACGAATATATCCAGCAAGAGCGATCATCCATGGACCAGAAGTTGGAGAAGCGTGACAATTTGAACAAAAAGAGGAAGGTTGAGCATGCTGCAATGGACCATATCATAGAGCGGGAGCGTGTTACGATGGCCTCCAAGATCATGCAAGCGCGTGCTGAGGCTGACCAGAAGTTGCAGGAGGAGCTTGAGCTACAAAACGTTGTGATGGACTCCAAGTCGACGCAAGCAGAGGCGGACCAGAAGTTGCAGGAGGAGAGACCGGCAATTATATGGCACTAATTCTATGTCCATTGATAATTTAGACGGTCATTATTTAGGTTGTTTTGTAACTTGGTGTATGTGGGTAATGTGCAGGATGTGGTCATGACATTCAAAGTTCATATTGACGCGGAAATTACTTGGGAACCAAAATCTTGCAAGGAAGGAAGGATCGGTGAAATGACAATTTGTGAACCCGGAAAAGTGGAGTGGTGGTTACTGATTGAACATTTGGAGGGTTTTGGGTTGAAGGGGAATGCTGAGCTCTACTACTTGCGGCCTGGGTACGAAGCTCCAGATGGGTTGGTCTTGATATTAGGTACTGAACAGGTAGAACAAATGATACATGAACATGGGAAGAGGAAGACTTGTCATCTGTATATTGTCTAGACTGGACCAACCTCGAGTGATAGTTATGATGCCCATCAAGACGCAGAAAATTACGACGGACCGGCAACAATTACTAGTGTGAGTTATTATTGTGACGCACACACCTTGGTTTAATTTGGGCCGAAGCCTTACTTCTTCCCCTACTACATCAGCTGGTATCAGAGCTCAAGGTTGACACGGTAGGATTTTACCTTTAGCTACTATATTTGTTGTTTTCTTTCCTATCCAAAAAAAAGCCACCCAAAAATATTGTTCTTTACCATAGTTTCAATTGAAAATTTTGGTGAGTTTTGCTAGGTTTTGATCCATTAGAACCTTGCTTACTTGCTGATCCAAAATCTTTGTTTGCATTGCTTTCTTTGAGCCAATCTGTTCGATAAAAAAATCATTGTTGTCAAGTAAAAGAATTGTTGTTGAGTTGCGCATAAATCTGAAATTGTGCAACTTGGTCATCAGATATTCACTTATATTCCTTTGAGAACCTCCATCTATCCTTTGTGGAAACTTTGGTCCTATTCAAAGACTAGCTTTTGAGTATTGCTAGGGCTTTGCACACTTTGTATCAGTCTTGAATTTTGAAACTAAATTATTGGATATCTTGTGAGGTCTTGATATATTTGCTGACCTTGGTGTAAAAGAAAAGCAAAGAGGAAATAGTACAAAACCAATTTGCATTTCTCTTCTTGCAAGAGGACAAATCATATTTGCAAATATCTAAGTTGCTTATGGCTTAAGCAAACATCCATGAGGAGAAAATATCCAAGTGACTTATGGCTTAAGCAAACATCCATGAGGAGAAAATATCCAAGTGACTTATGGCTTAAGCAAACATCCATAAGGAGAAAATATCTAAGTGACTTATTGCTTAAGCAAACCAAACCCAATTTGGATTTTGATTTTTGCTTCCTTGTAGTAGTACTGTAGCACCGACCTCCAATGTCTATATAAGGAGGGGTGCACTCTTTTGTAACACAAGTATGCTTGGAAAATAGTTGAACACTTGTTCCTTTTTGTGTGTGAGCCATTTCAACCACCAATTGGGATTGGGTGTTATTTCTGAGTTGCCACTCCGTTGTTCTTGTGATTCCTTGGGATTGCTTGAACGTGTCTGCTCCACGATAGCGAGTAGACGAAGGCCGTAGCGTGTGGTTGAGTAATTTGAGTGCTGTAGGTTGCTGTATAGAGACAGTGGTTGGCCGCATCAATTGCTAGGTTGCACGAGCTAGTTATCCATAATCCTACGTCGTGAAGGTCGGGCCACCCCATCTCCCCGCATCAGTTATCATGGGCCCTCACATCAGAGCCAAAGCAATAAGTCCAGAATATGCCCAAACCGCTTGGGTTGAAATCTACAAGGGCATAAAAGCGCACTAGAGGAAATTTGTCTTTCAGTTTCCTTAGAAGAATTCGCGTGGCTACATCTGGCTGGCCTTTCCCACAGATCAGAATGCAACTTTCTGACCTGTGGAAGTTCTTTCCAGCTAAATAGTGAAACATTGTGTCTTTCTCAATTACAAGTACATAGTTTACAGTTCCTGTGGCCTCGATGTTAGAGATAAGATCCGCTTCACTGGGAATTAAACTCCCTGATTCACCACCCAGATTACAGTTACAGATAAGATCATTTCCATGAAATAGACGCACAGGACCCAAGATCAGTCCTTTGCATGCTGGTCTTATCTTCAAAGACTCACGGGATACTCTTAGCATTTTTGATATGGTCAGTATTGCTCTGCCAATCCTCTTTTGTAACTGGTCATCCTTAAGAGCTGGCTCAGCAAGTTCTTGATGGTACATGTAATGGAAAATGTTTTCCCTTTCGTCGACATTTTCATCCTCAAGCATACGCTCAATGATTTCAAGGACTTTTTTCATTCTCAAACCTTTTGCCTCACTGCATCTGTATTTCTTCAATTTCTTCATACAGACCTGTTTTAGACCAGATCTGTAACTGCTTCTGTTCCCTGATGTTGCCTCTTGCCTTTGCTCCACAAGTTGAAATAGCCGCGAGTGGAATATCGTTCTAGTGCTTTCTTTACTCTTTTAAGTGCGACAGTTTTCAGAACTCCTTCTGCAATAATATATTTGCTTCTCAATTCTTTCCTTTTTTGAGCTCCAATATTCATGATTTTCAATGTTCGACACTGGACAAGTGGTGGGTAATATTTGCTGCAATAGAATGAAAATATACTGAGGATATAAAAAGGCGACGGATCTAGAAAAAAGTCCTTACAAATGTAGAGAGAACAGGAAATACAAGCAAAGGTATGTGCAAAGAAAAATACTTACTTTGGATCATCTTCGTAAGTTGAATCGTCGCTGCTGCTGTCATTGTAGGAAGATTCGCCACTCTGGCTGTGCTACCTGAGGTGATTGAGTAAATATAAGATTGGTGAGTCTTCATCATCAGAGTCACTAGTGCTAGAAGAAGGTCAAAGACCACCATCATTATCGGGAGAATCATCTGGAGAATCATCCACAGAGATAAGGTTACAAATAGTAGGAACCTCAATTAATACAGCACTAAGTTAAATTTCTTATAGAACTGAGAGGTAAGATGGCGTACCATCAAATTGAAGTGACCTAGTAGGCAGAGACCAGTTAGGTTGTATTTTGAGAACCCCTTTATCCTTTTTCACATCATTCTTGAGTCCACATTATGATGGGCGGGTGACGGGGTTATTTGTTCTGTCAACATCTTGAGATTGGGTTCGTCCTTGAGAATGAAGGTCATGTGATCGTCTGACCAGTGTTTGTCAACATCCTGAATACATGTTTATAAGAAATGATTATAACCTCAAATTTGAACATTTTGCCTATTTTTATATGATGCTGTCATATAGAAATATTGATATTTGGACATGATGCATGATCTTGAAATGTGTGGCCTAAAGAATTAATGAATCTCATATGACTAGGCTCTTGACTATCTACCTTCATGCAGGCATGTGCAGTAGCTACTCAGCTCTCAAGCATCGTGCAAGAATGTTCAGTGCGTAGGAGGTGCATCATAAAGGTGATAGTGTTGAATGACTAGGGTGATAATATAATCTATGGGCCAAAAGTTACGGTATTCTAAACATGTCCGCAAACTTACAGAATGGCTATTGAATTCATCGCCGCATTTGAAGCAAGATAGCTCATGGTTGTCGTCCAAGGATGCCCAAAAGACTTCATGGTCTAACCTCCTCAAGTGATTTATGATATCAGTGTCACTCCTCATCAGGCTAAGGCAACTGAGACAGAAGAAAGAGAGAATTCCCTACAGTCAAACCACAAAAGATTTAGTGAACAGAAACATCATGTGAAATTCCATCAATCAACTACATTAAAATGCAAGTGCATATGCGCACCAAGTGGTGCTTGTCCACCAGATTCTTCCCCCTTTTATGAGGCTCCAACGTTACCAGAAATTATAGCAATTAAACCAATTGGGAGAGCACGTGAACCCAAATGAACAAAACTTAAGGCAGTGAACAAGAACTAACAATGTTCAGCAGTTCCTCTAGTCTTGTTATAAACTTACATAAGTCAAAAAGTTCAATATGGTGCCAAGACATCAAGACATAGGAGCTGCCACAATTCCCGGCTAATGTCAAACATTTCCTGTCTTGCACACAAGATATCTGAGAAAAGTAGAATTCCAGCCGCGGTTGGACAAATTGGGATGCAGGATGCCGGGATGGAAAGGAAAACTAATGACAAAGGCCAGGATAACAACGCTGATCAAAACTCCTATCAACGCTCCTGCCCGTTCCCATCAAAAAGGAAACGGAGAGCGGCGACTAAAGGAAGGAGAAGGTAAACTCTAAAAAAGGAAGGAGGAATTCAGTTCCTTATGTCCATATCATGGAACGTTCAAGCTCTAACATAGCAGAATCATACCTGACAGCAGTACTGGATCCGGTTGGGCCCAATGCTGCAGCCTAACCACGTCAGCCGCTGCATCCAATTACAATAAGGGCAATAATAGAAGGGATGGGGCTAACTGGAGGAATTCCTTTACTAAGCATCATGCAAAGATGTTGAATACAGCACTCATTATAGTTAACTTATTATTAATTAAAAAGAGGATACTGAGTTACTAAGCCATCAACCCATGTAGCTTCCGCACAAAACGTCGGCACACAAACTTGTGTCTGTATTGAAACTCCAACCAAAACAAAACCCCATTCTAACCCAGAATACCTAGGAGCCCTCCTGCGGCCTGCCGATTATAGAAATCATCTTCCCTAGCACACAACTACAACTACATAGACCATTATACTTCACCAGATCTACTAAAATATCGTGCAAGACAAATTTAGCCACAGCCAACAGCCATATGAAAAACCATATGAAATTACGCAAACCGCAGTGCATGAATAGGAGACTAATCCAACTAGCCTCGAGACAAACGAAAATCGCGCACCAAGCGGAGTCTGAACCAAACAACCTACGGAAAAAGAAAAGCGACTTGCGGAACGGAGTGGAGCTGGGGGATCGAGCTGACCTGCCGCGAGCTGGAGACGAGGCTAGCCTCACTCCCCTCCTCCGACATGGCCGCCGTCGCCGTGGCTCCCTTCCCAGATAACTCGTGAAGGGCGGTGGAACCCTACGCGACTGAGGGTGCCGGATCGGAGACGATTGGACAAAATTTTGGGGAACCTGGGGTGGGTGGGTGTGTGTGTGGGGGTGGGGTGGGGGGCGGGGCACTTTTTGTCTCGACGAAAGCCTTCAGCCTTCACTTCTCGTGTGGTTTTTTTTCTCTCCTAGTTCCAGAAGTCAAAAAAGCTCCCATCTCTTTCGGTTTACGATTCCCTGACTACTAATCTCCTAGTACTGTATTTTTGTATATATATTTCAAATCTATTTTTTAAAAGAAGCCCAATTTATTTGTGTCTTGAATGGACACAGTCTAATAATGGTAAAATATGAGAAATCAGGTTTTAGCTGGAAATTAGTTGTACTGTATGACAACCTTTATCTCTACATATCTAAACTAAGGATATTTCCTCTCTAATTTTCATCCACTATGACACGTGAGGTCCACTTGTCAGTTGTTAGACAGGTCGTCAAAGCACCAAAGAGAAAGCACGCTGCTCCAGGGACGCGGCCAAGGAATCCGAGTCGAGTCTTCACCTGGTGCACCCGACACAAAGCGCGGACCACGCGGAGGCGCAGGCGGCCGTGGAGGCTGTGTACCTGGCAGAGAAGGTAGCGGCGCCATCCGTGATCGTGGTAGCCTTGCGGGCCATCCGCCTTCGAGCTGGTCGCTCTTAGAGGCAGTCAAATACCAACGAGTAATTTGAACATTTCAAATTAACTCAGTGTTTAATATAATAGTAAACTCCATATCCTACTTAGAATTGGCGCAAGGAGAGGGCTTCACCTACTGTTGAAATACTGTTCACCAATCAGACACCGCCGCGTGCCTAGTGCGTGTCTCGGCATGTGTTTGCTCTCTCACGATTCATTGAAGACCGCCTCCTATGGCAGTGCAAAAAAAAAGGCTCGCAGCGCCTCGCCGCCTCCGCTTCACCCGCTTCCTTTTCTCCAGCCCCCGTGAAAGAAGAACAAAGACATAGAATCGTGCCTCGGCCCCTCCGCCTCCGCCTCTACCTTCTCTTCGATCGTCCTCTTCCTCTCCCCGTCCGCCGCGTGCTCGGATGCGGCGCCCAGCTGCATCGCCGTCGCCGCCTTCGCGTGTCCGATCCGTGCGAACGCCGGATCCTGCCCGCCACCACTGCTCCGCCTCCACCTCCGCTTCCTCCTCCTCGCCCCTGGCACCCGTGAAAGGGGAAAAAAGGCTCGCCGCGACGCTACTGCCTGCGTCACCTCGCCTTCGATCTACGTTGGCGTGGCCTGCCGCTACCGCTAGCCCTCGACGGAACCACCTTCAAACTACGCCGGCGCCGCCTGCCACTACCGGTCTCCCCCGACATAACGACCTTCCATCTACGCCGGCGCCGCCTATCGCTATTGCTCTTTCTCGACGGAACGAGGTCGTCGCTCCCTTCCTCTCCCTCCTGTTCGTCTCAATAGAGCTCGCCTGCTTTTCGTCGTCTTCCACGCCTCCGGTAGTTTCCTCAGGCTCCACCCTCCGCCTCTCGACAGCACCTCGCCACGGCCAACCGACACTCTTGGAAGCAAACCCCCCTCCATCTCCTCACGCGTGAGGGGCAACCGGATCCGCGGCTGCCATGCCGCCCGCGGCGAAGGAGTCCATGGCCGGAACTAGGGCTGCCAGCTACCCGAGGCGAAGGAGTCCACAAGCCGGATCTGGGTGCTTCCTCCTCAGGCCATGGTTTGAGCGGCTCTCTAATCCTCAACCCTATGTTACTAGGTGCAGATTCCACGTTTCCTGCTCATCTCCCCCTCTGCTGTTTTTCTTCTTCTTCATCGTGTTTTTCTTCCTACAAGACTTAGCTGTTACTCAATTCAGTCATTAATTTCCCTTTGTGCAAAAATGCGGCTACCATGTTTTTATATTTCCTATTTTGCATCTGTTTTTTCCCAGGCTTTGGTTGTTGATACTGTTTGTTGACAGGAGAAAAAAGAACTTATATATATATTTTAATGCTTGCTTGACGTCAGGTCTTTGCCTTCAAGTCGGGCGGTCGGTCCTCAAGCTTAGGGTCATCCTCCTCGTGAGCATTGTTGATGAGGACATCACTTCTCCGGATACACACAACCAACCTCCACTTGACATTCAAGGACCAATCACTAGAGCTCGCGCCCGACAATTGAATTTACAGGTGAGCTCGTTCCTAAGTACTTCTTTTTGTTCATTTGAGAATCGATTGCTACCTAATGATTTAATTATGATTAGGAACCATGGAAAGGACCTGGAAGTACTTGGAGAAGGGCTACGAAATACACAAGTCCAGCAAGGGCAGTCGAATCATGTTGGAGACCCAACTCAAGCCGACTTTGATTCCAATTCGGAGTCCAGGACCAAGCCACACTAAAATGGACGCCTAGATCGCATCCAGCCTCTGTTTTGGACGTTCTACATATGGATGGAAATCTGAGAAGACGACCTTTCTAGTGGCTCTGGTCCCATGTCAAAATTCCTTCTGAGTCAATGGAAATCGTCGAAACAAATGGGCGTTCAGAATCTATCAGGGTGCTGCGTCACCGTCTTTTGGGTTGTTTGGCTTTGTATCGTGTTGGATCCCATTAGGGCGCGTCCGGGGGTTTTGCACGCCCCTCAATCCTTTATACCCAGCCACCACCTCCACCATTAGGGTTGGGTTTTGCTTAGATTAATTCTGTCTTTGAACAGTTTCGCCGTTCATCGGTTTGTGAGACCCCAACTTTCAAGTGCTAAATCAATACATCTGCAATTCAGTTGTGTTCTTCCTTGTTCTTGCTTGTGTTCTTCGATTCGCAGGCGAGGATTAGCCTTCTTGGCGAGGTCAACCGGGCTGCGCACGGTTGATAACCTAAGGAGACGTGGTGCTGCGATTGCGAGGTTCGGAACGTGTCGTTCGGAAGCCGGATCGATTTGTGTCGCGCCTCCACCAAATCGAACATATGCAGAACCTGTTGGAAGATTGAGACCCCGTTCCCATCAAGTGGTATCAGAGCTTCGGGTGTTCCTTCAGGTTCGAGTTTACCCTACCTTTGTTGTTTTCGGTTTCATCCAAGAGTCCAAGAAAAAGCCCTACAAAAAATTGTAGTCATAGGTTGTTTCCTGTCCCAGATCTCGTTTAGCCTTTTCCACAATTTAATTTCAGAGTCTGTAGTGTTGAGTTTATGTCCTTAGTCAAGTTGTGTTGCTGGTTTAGATCATGTTTTGTTTCGGGTTGTCTTGCTTCCGCTACCTCTCATACAAACCCTAGCCGTCAATTTCTGTTTTCCCACCCATATCCCACCCTCTGTTTTGATTCATCCGTCGCGTCTCGTGATCACCCAGCACCATCCCCCATCTTTCCGCGAGCTGCCGCCCCTAATTTCCACTAATTTCCTCCACCCGATTTCGTTTCGGCCTCCACAGCAACCATAACTCGGAGGTCCTCCTTCAAACGGCCATAACTTTCTCATACGGACTCGAAATCAGGCAATTTTTTTTAAATTGGGTGAAATTAAAATTTTCATCCGAAACTCCCCAACTTTGTTGGGTTCGGCGAATTTATTTTGCCCAAATTCGGCCGGGAAAGTGCAGTACTCAAGCTCCGAAATTGAATCACCGAATTTACAGCATATTCATTATTTTCTGTAGGCCACACCTTACATCAGATTGAGGTGAAACTTTGTGTGGTTCCTATTTCTGTGCTTTGCTTTGTAAAAAAATAAAAAAACGAAAAGAAAAAGAAAAAAAATTCGGCACCTGTGAGGGCTGAGAGTGCCATCCATGCCTCAAAAAACGTGACAGAGCACAGTTTTAGGTGACAGAGCTTCATTTGTTTTGTGCTTCTGCTGAATTAAGTTTCTCATTGCCTGGCCATCTTTGTTGCTGTCTTTTCTTACTTTCTGGTCTTGACTCCTTGTTCATCATATCCTACCTGATATAGGACACATTTAGACCAGCAATTAGGACCAGTACTTTGAACATTTATTCAGCATTACTATCTGCTATTGATTTGTGTTCCACTAACATATTTGGCCTTCCAAGCTCCATATACCTACTTCCGGATAGCACAGTTTTGACCCTTGCAATCGCCGGATCACACTCTCCAGGTATCCTTTGCCTTGCTTGGTAAGAACACTTGTAAGAGCTTGATAAGCCACTTCCTTTGCGGGTTCCCACTGTCCTTACTTTATAGTTGATAGGGATAATTCTTTTGTTTTCCCTGTGTTTCCACTAACCATGGCAGGAGACGACGGGGATGGGACACCGAGCGATTTCAATGAGTGTGTTAGTCGCGGCCAGCTACAAGCTGCGCTCGACAAACAAACTGCTTCAATCACTGATCTCGGCACGAGAATGGACACCATCGTCGCCGCCACTGCCCAGTTGAACACCACGGAAGGCATTGAGCAGGTGGAGCGGCGGATGGCTGACCTCACTGGTCGGATGGACACATTGGAGGCACGCCTGCCACCTGTCAATGACGGCCATCATCGTGATGATGACACAGTGTATGATGCGGATGGCAACATTGATCAGCGGGTGATGCAAGATTCACAACTACGTCGGCGTTTTTAGCAAAACTGACATGGTATGGGAGGTAATAACCAGCACCGTCATGGTAACGACGACCCTTTTGCTAAAGTCAAATTTACCATTCCATCTTTTTCTGGTCTTTATGATGCTGAAATATATCTTGATTGGGAGATGACGGTAGAGCAGAAGTTTAATTCTCACTTGGTTCCTGAACAACATAGAGTTAGACAAGCTACTAGTGAGTTTAAGGACTTTGCTATTATCTGGTGGAATGAACTGGGTACCATGCGCTTACAACCTGATACATGGGAGCGGTTAAAAGAAGCTATGCGTAATCGTTTTGTTCCTCCCTCATATAAACGTGATTTGATAAAAAAATTGCAGCGCTTAGAACAAGGTGATAGTTCTGTTCAGGACTATTATGCTGAGCTTCAAAAGGGTATGGTGCGTTGTGGGGTTGTTGAGGAAACGGAGGATAAGATTTGTCGTTTCTACGGGGGGTTACGGCGTGAAATTCAGGACATTGTTGATTATAAAGATTTTACTACTGTCAACCAGTTGTTCCAGCTTGCTATGCTTGCAGAAAAAGAATTGCAGGGACGTAAGGAATCAGCGAAGGCAAACACCGGACGACCCTTCTACATGCCGCGAACGACTACATCGATGGGACTGCCCAAGTCTTCTTCGAGTTTTCGTTCTCCTCCACCACCTGTGAACAAGATTGCAGCAGCGCCACCGAAGCCACCTTCCACGACACGCCTTGCAGATTCTACAAAAAATTCTTTGCAGGGTCCAGCCAAGAGTTCTTCTTCCGTGGCTTCCTCGGGCCGCTCCTCCGACATTCAGTGCCACCGCTGCCATGGGCTTGGTCATGTGCAGAAGAATTGCCCTAGCCAACGGGCATACATCGCCACAGAAGATGGAGGCTACATCAGCACTTCGGATGTCGAGGAGGATGATGATGTTGCTGCTGCCTTGGACGACAATGGCGGTGGTGATGACGACCTAGTCCTTGGTGGGGCGTCCACAGCGACGCTACGGAGCATCATTGTGCAGCGAGTCCTCAGCACACAGGTACAACAACCTGATAAGCTTCAATGCCATAATTTGTTTCAGACTTTCTTCGCAATCAAGAACCGGCGCGCACGTGTCATCATTGATGGAGGAGGCTGCAACAACTTGGTGAGTTCTGATTTGGTCAAGAAGCTTGGCTTGACCACGTGACCGCATCCACATCCATACCATATTCAGTGGTTAAATGACTCTGGAAAAGCTAAGGTAACGCAAACATGCCGAGTCCATTTTTCCATTGGTGGTTATGCTGATCATGTTGATTATGATGTGGTTCCCATGCAAGCATGCTCTCTTTTATTGGGTCGACCTTGGGAATTTGATAATGATGCTTTACACCATGGTAGTAGTAACAAATACACTTTTATGCATAAGGGAAAGAAAATTACTTTACTGCCTTTGACCCTAGCTGAAATTATAGAGGCCGATAGGGAGAGAGCTGTTGCTGCTAATGATACAAAGGAACATGATAAATCTGAAAAACACCAAGTACTCCATTTGAAAAATTTTGTTATGCTTGCCACAAAATCAAATCTTGCTGAAATTGATGATGTTAATGATACATGCTATGCTTTTATGTGCAAAGATGCTTTATTTTCTCTTGATAATATGCCTTGCACTTTGCCTGCTCCTGTCACTAACCTTTTGCAGGAGTTTAGAGATGTTTTCCCTGATGAGATACCTTCAGGACTTCCACCCATTAGAGGGATTGAGCACCAGATTGACTTGATCCCTGGAGCGAGTTTGCCAAACCGTGCGGCATACAGGACCAATCCCGAAGAGACTAAGGAGATTCAGCGACAAGTCCAAGACCTTTTGGACCGTGGGTACGTACGTGAGAGCCTTAGTCCTTGTGCTGTTCCTGTTCTTTTGGTTCCAAAAAAAGATGGTTCTTGGCGTATGTGTGTAGATTGTAGAGCCATTAACAACATTACTATAAGGTATCGTCATCCTATTCCCAGGCTAGACGACATGCTTGATGAGTTGTGTGGTGCTATAATTTTCACAAAGATTGACTTGCGTAGTGGATACCACCAAATAAGAATGAAACTTAACAATGAATAGAAAACTGCTTTTAAAACTAAGTTCGGCTTGTATGAGTGGTTAGTCATGCCTTTTGGTTTAACTAATGCACCTAGCACTTTCATGAGATTAATGAACGAGGTTTTACGTCCTTTCATTGGCAAATTTATTGTTGTTTACTTTGATGATATCTTGATTTATAGCAAGTCCATGGATGAACATTTGAATCACTTACGTGCTGTTTTTAATGCTTTGAGAGATGCACGTTTGTTTGGTAACCTTGGGAAGTGCACCTTTTGCACGGATCGAGTCTCTTTTCTTGGCTATGTTGTGACTCCACAGGGAATTGAGGTTGATAGAGCCAAGGTGGAGGCGATATGGAGTTGGCCCACACCCACGACGGTCTCCCAAGTGCAGAGTTTTCTTGGCCTTGCATGATTTTATCGCCGCTTTGTCAAGGAATTTAGCACCATTGCGACACCGTTGATTGAGTTGACAAAGAAGGGCGTCGTGTTCCATTGGGGGCCATCACAAGAGGAGTCCTTTAATCTTTTGAAGGACAAGCTTACACACGCACCATTGCTTCAACTTCCGGATTTTGGTAAGACTTTTGAGCTGGAATGTGATGCTAGCGGAATTGGTATTGGTGGTGTTTTGATGCAAGAAGGCAAACATGTTGCCTACTTTAGTGTAAAATTGAATGGTCCTACTCTTAATTATTCCACGTATGATAAAGAATTGTATGCTCTTGTTCATTCTTTAAAGACGTGGCAACACTATTTATGGCCTAAAGAATTTGTCATTCATTCCGATCATGAATCACTTAAGCATATTCGTAGTCAAACCAATTTGAATCGTAGACATGCTAAGTGGGTTGAATTTATTGAATCTTTTCCTTATGTCATTAAACACAAGAAAGGGAAGGATAATGTGATTGCTGATGCTTTGTCTCGACGCTATACCATGTTGTCTCAACTTGATTGTCGTATTTTTGGTCTTGAACCTGTTAAAGCACAATATGCTTTTGATGTTGATTTTAAGGATGTGTTGCTGCATTGTAAAGAGGGACAAGCATAGAATAAATTCGTGATCAATGATGGGTTTTTGTTTAGAGCTAACCGCCTATGCATTCCAGTTGGATCCGTTCGTCTTTTGTTGTTGCAGGAGGCGCATGGAGGCGGTTTGATGGGACATTTTGGTGCTAAGAAGACGGAGGACGTTCTGGCCACACACTTCTTTTGGCCAAAGATGAGGCGAGATGTTGAGCGGTTTGTGGCTCGCTGCACTACATGTCAAAAAGCTAAGTCTCGCTTGAATCCACATGGTTTATATATGCCTCTTCCTGTTCCTTCTATTCCGTGGGCAGATATTTCTATGGACTTTGTTTTAGGATTGCCTAGGACTAAGAGGGGGAGGGATAGCATTTTTATTGTTGTGGATCGCTTTTCTATGATGGCTCACTTTATACCATGGTATGCCTTCTACTATTGTTTCAGATCGTGATGCCAAGTTCTTGAGTCACTTTTGGCGTACTCTATGGAACAAGTTGGGTACAAAGTTGTTGTTCTCTACAACATGTCACCCACAAACTGATGGCCAAACCGAGGTGGTGAACCGCACATTGTCTACCATGTTGAGAGCTGTTTTGAAGATTAATTTGAAGCTGTGGGAAGAGTGTTTGCCGCATGTTGAGTTCGCATATAATCGAGCGGAACACTCCACCACCAAGGTAAGTCCTCTTCAGGTAGTGTATGGATTCAATCCCCATGCTCCTATTGATATTTTACCTTTGCCTACTAGTGAGAGAGTTCATAATGATGCTAAGGAGCATGCTGATTTTATTGTCAAAATGCATGAGACTACTAAGGCAAACATTGAAAAGATGAATGAAAAATATAGGATTGCTGGTAGTAAAGGTAGAAAGGAAGTTAACCTTGAACCGGGTGATTTTGTTTGGTTGCACTTGAGAAAGGATAGATTTCCTGAGTTAAGAAAATCAAAATTGATGCCTAGAGATGCTGGTCCTTTTAAGATAATTGAGAAGATAAATGATAATGCATATAAACTTGAGTTGCCTCCCGAGTTTGGGGTTAGTCCTACCTTTAACATTTCAGATTTGAAGCCATACTTGGGAGAAGAAGATGAGGCTGAGTTGAGGACAACTCCGCTTCAAGAGGGGGAGGATGATGAGGATATCACTTCTCCGGATACACACAACACTCCTCCACTTGACACTCAAGGACCAATCACTAGAGCTCGCGCCCGACAATTGAATTTACAGGTGAGCTCGTTCCTAAGTACTTCTTTTTGTTCATTTGAGAATCGATTGCTACCTAATGATTTAATTATGATTAGGAGCCATGGAGAGGACCTGGAAGTACTTGGAGAAGGGCTACGGAATGCACAAGTCCAGCAAGGTGTCGGGCCCCGGATTTCCAAACCCGGACCCTCTGTGTATTTCTGCACTAGTCCCAGATCAAAGCTAGTGCACACAGTTAAACAGGAATGATTCATCACCAACCACGCATTATTACAATAATAAAGAGTACCGACCATCAGGTCTCATTATTACATTGGAGGTTCCAAGACCTCGCACAATCAAAGATACAGCGGAAGCAAGGTAAATTCAAAGTAGACCCATCAATATGCCACAGGCAGTTGACTGGGGAAGCGCGACCTAGTACTCCGGAAATCCTTCATTGAATCCACACGTGAAGTAGTCGTAGTCTCCCTCTTGAGCTTCACACTCCTCTGAGTATTATTTTTGAGTGCAGCATGTGAGTACATAAAGTACTACGCAAGTCTTGGGGAAAATGCAATAGATGCAAGGCTTGACAAAGGAAAGCTATATGGTTCTTTTGCACAAAGCAATATCTTATTTCAAATAATAGTAATTATTTTTGAAGGCATTAATTTAACAAAGTAAATTGGTTAACTGAAATTAATAAACATTTTATAGTGAAGGTTCTATCCACCAACACTACATAACCAGCTCTAACCGATAAAGTTTCAAAACAACGAGTTCCATCCACCCTCTCTGGCTCCAACCGCCAGGATACCCTTCCGAGAGTTCCCTCCACTCTCGGACTACCAAAACTTTGATTTTAAAACCAAAACCAAAAGTCTACCATATGAATGCATTCCTTGCCCGCCCTTGACCGTGGGCACGGCTATTCGAATAGTTTTACACTCTGCAGAGGTTGTACAACTTTACCCCTAAGAGATAAATTATCTTAATAGTCACCACGCTTCCTTTGGCATTAGACACAGATAATATATCACAAAGCCTTTACCTCACTCTAGACTAGCTAGACACCACCCGCTGAGGTTTCACCGCAGAAGGGTTAAATCTGCCCAATCCGAAGCCCCCTCTTGCGCCATATGAGTACAGTAAATCCCTGTCCCTCACTGTGAATAACCAGTAAATCCCTGGCACCCACTTTCCACTGGTGGCACCTAAACTAGACTATCATGAGTTAATCAGCTAGGTCGTACCCATATAGACTTAGGGTTGTACGGTAGTGCTCAGTTTGGACAAACACAAGCGTCGGTCCTTAGTTGACTAGGATGGAACATACACTTTACAAAATCTCGTGCTTGCCGCACCAACCCAAACCAACCATCCACCCTAATCTAAACCATTTTCCACAATTTATTTTTTTTAAAAGAACAGTGGCAACTCCAATTACCACTAAATTTATAAACACAAGGTTATTACCATAAATCATAATTTCCCATTTTCAAGATTTCAAAGATATTAAATAGCATGACTAAGCATTATACTACCATTCTATTATTCACAAATAATTATAATACTCTCATTATTGAGACAAAGGAAGTTCTAGGGTCACAAGGGTACATGGCATTCAACTTCAATTGAGGGCATAACAAAGCTGGATTAACTATACCTTAAGATTTGAATTAATGCTTTATGTAAATAGCAATGCACATAATTTAAAATAATTAAAACATTTCAAAATCATAGGTTCAAGATGATCAAAGGAGACTTGCCTTCTTGTGCACTGTTTGGTTCCTCTTGCTGCGGCTCGAGAAACTCTTCGGCGACGTCGGATTCTACGCGCAAAAGACAAACAAACAAAGCAACTAAATACAAACCAAAATCAAATGAACTCCAAAAACTGCAAAACTAGAACCAAAAGATAGAGCTCAATTTTAGATGAATTTAGGAAAAAGAATCGGGTTAATCAGAGTTCGGATGAAGGAGAACGAGCGATCTAAAACTTGCCGGGGCGAGAAAATGCTGGAAATTAGCAAAAGTTACTATTTATCCGAGAGCAGCACTTTTGGAGAGAAGGCTAGCGTCGGTGAGACGAGGCACGGGAGGTGAATCTAACTAGTAAAATGGGTTGTTAGGGACTTAAGGCACACATAGGAAGTGACAGCACGCCAAACGGAGAACGATGACGGCACGGGCGGCTACAACGACATAGTTAGGAGAGACGAATAAAACCCGGGCATAGGACATGGAGAAGTAGGGCGAGCACGGGCTAGAACGCGGCTTGGCGAAGCTAGGAAAATTATTGGCTCAGCCGGAAACCCATCGGAGACGGCGCAATCGACGTTTGAACGACGTCAGGAAGGAAAAAGGAAAAACTTAATATCTTGGTGCTCGGTGAATGAAATCTAAAACCATTTGGAGGGTAGCTACCTGGGATGGTTTGGCACAATGTGACGTGAACGGATTGGGGAAAACACCACCGGATAGTTGGGGACACGAGATGCCATTGGCGGCTATGGAGAGGTTCGGAGGCAAAAATTTGTGGAGGCTTTTAGGGGAAAAGGAAGTGAGCACGGCGTAGAACGCGACAAGGCAAGTCTAAGAAAAATTACGGCAAGGGCTAAAGCTTACCGGAGATGACGAATCGACGTCGGGAAGCGCTCTTGACCTAGATTGGGGAAAACTCGATTCCGGGAGATTGGCTGCACCAAAACCAAATGAACTTGGCAAGAAGGTAGATGGCACATGTTGGCATAATGTGACGCGAAAGGATTACGGAAAAACTCACCGAATAGCTCGAGACGCGGCGAGCAAATTCGGGGCCGAAGGGCCTCGATGCCGACGGCGTCCTGAGCTTTGAGGGGACTTGCCACGGCTTGGGATGGGTTTAGAGGGGTCAAGGGGTCGTATTTATAGGCTTGGAAGAGGTAGAAACCGGCTCCAATTCGCGGATTTTGGTTTAGAGTCTGTTTTGGAAAATAGGAGGTAAAAGGCAAACGGATGAACGAAATGGAAAGAGGTCAATTGGGATGGATTTCTTGCGTGATTTGGCACAACTTTTCTTTTGGGAGGACATTGAAATAAGGTCCGGATTGAAAGTTATGAAGAGAGAGGAAAAGGAAGGAAACTGTACAGAGCGAGATTCTCTCTCCTCTTTCTTTTTTTTTGGAAATTTAAAATTGAGCTCAAACAAACTCTGAAACATCCAAGAAAATGCAGAAAAATTCCTTGTGACACAAGGAACATAAATAAAATATTTTGGACAAATATTAATATTTTATTTAATCATATTAAATCTTTTTAATTAATGAAAATTCCAATTAAGCTTTAATTAATTCCAGAAAAATCCAAATGGTGAATTTTATTTTAAAAGCTTCAAAAAAGCTCTGAAAATCAGGATGTTACACAAGGGCAGTCGAACCATGTTGGAGGACCAACTCAAGCCGACTTCGAATCAAATTCGGAGTCCAGGACCAGGCCGCACTAAAACGGACGCCCAGATCGCATCCGGTCTCCGTTTTGGACGTTCTACATATGGATGGAAAGCTGAGAAGGCGACCTTTCCAATGGCTCTGGTCCCATGTCAAAATTCCTTCTGAGTCAACAGGAATCATTGAAACAAGTGGGCGTTTAGAATCTGTCAGGGTGCTGCGTCACTGTCTTTTGGGCCGTTCGGCTTTGTATCGTGTTGGAGCCCATTAGGGCGCGTCCAGGGGTTTTGTACGCCCCTCAATCCTTTATATCCAGCCGCCACCCCATCATTAGGGTTGGGTTTTGCTTAGATTAATTCTATCTTTGAACAGTTTCGCCGTTCATCGGTTTGTGAGACCGCAACTTTTGAGTGCTAAATCAATACATCTGCAATTCAGTTGTGTTCTTCCTTATTCTTGCTTGTGTTCTTTGATTCGCAAGCGAGGATTAGCCTTCTTGGTGAGGTCAACCGGGCTGCGCACGGTTGATAACCTGAGGAGACGTGATGCTGCGATTGTGGGGTTCGGAACATGTCGTTCGGAAGCCGGATCAATTTGTGTCGCCCTCCACCAAATCGAACATATCCAGAACTTGTTGGAAGATCGGGACCTCGTTCCCATCAATTGTGCTATTGACCCTCAAGTAAAATGGCTTTTTTCAGGTTGTTTTCTGATGATGTAATGTATTTTTGCCCCACATGCCGATTTGCTTTACTGGACATCAGGCTGGTTCAGTTCGTTCAATGCTCTCTGTGCTACCTTACTGATGATATCAAACAAGGGTTTGCTATTGTTTTTTAGTGCAGTTGTGCATCTGAGTGTATATATTTTCTTTGTCCTTTTTATTTCAGTTTCTGTAGCCATGTTTCCCTATTACATATATGTTCACCAATTATTTCCTTCTATGTAGTTGCAGGAGCTCATATGAATGAGTTCCAAAAGTAAGATTGCCCGATTGGCATATCCTTGTGTGGCAATCCAATACCACCAAGAACCTAATGCTATAGATGTTGATCGGCATCTTTGACCTGGGATTGTGTAAAATCGCAAGCCCTTAGGTTCCTGTTGTCCCCTATCAAATGAATATCAGGTTTGTCTTCCCGTATCCAATAGGTATAATTTCCATTGAATAGATTGCTTTCCCAGCTTCAGATTATGTGTTAGGATCATAGATAGCGTATCTGACATTGAGTAATACAGTTCATCATTTTTTGTAATAGCTTGCAGGTTAGTTTAACAACTGCCACACATACACCAAAAGTGGGCCACTGAATTTTGAGGCCAATTCCTTCATGTTGCAGGGGACATGCAAATATGTGGATTCATGTGGATACTTCTGTTCCAACCTGATGGTGTTAATCTAACATTACTTGTGTCAGATATGGTTTTTCTAATGGAAGGTTTCCAGTTTGTTTGGCTAATCCCTGCTAATTGGCACTCCAATATGGACGCAGTATCCTACCACATGCAGCCTAAATTGTTTGCCTAATATTACATGTTCTTACACTTTGGAATTTCTGCCAGTGAAATTACTTTCACAGTTTTTTTTTAAAAAAAAAAGTTAATTGCCATTCTGTGTAAGCTTCGTTTCAGTGAGTGAGTATATATGTATATGTGCAATTTTTATATGAGTTTTGATTCTATGGTGGGTTCACACAGCATATATTCAGTTCCTTGCAAAATTGGTGAACAAGCAGCCTACCAATGCATCAGTAGATCCTAGGAACACACCATGGACCTTCACCATTAGTTCTATATAAGAGTTCCTGTTTTTAAAAATTCCATTGCATTCCCTACTCTTTGTTTGTTACTAATTTTCAGCAATATACGTTCATGGTATGTGGGATTTAAGGTTCTCTTATTGCTTACATTGATTATCTAGTGACTCTGGCTGTGACAATGAGCATCAATGTATAGTTCAGTTAAGTATCAATTCCCTTGATGCATCGTACAATCATCGATCACTAGTGGTTGTGTTCCTATGTTCTAACATATGCTCAGTGGCTTGATCGATTTACTATTTATGCAGCCACAGATAGTTTATGTTCAAAATAGGCATTAATTATTGATCAAACTATGGTGATCTTGCTGAATGAAAATAAAATCCAATTTGACCGATTTTGTATCCTATCGGTTATGTTTTCCTCTGTTCCTAAAGAAAAAGTAGAGCTTCCAGTTCCTTTAAAAACAACTACAATAGGCTTCAGCCACCTACGGTAGACGTCATGCATCTAGCGTGGGTCGAGTACCTTCTTCCATGATAGTCTTCTAACAGTTACAATTTTGTCATGGTAGTCTTTAAATGCTATGAATTTGTGATTGACGTGTCCTCTGTGCTCAGAATATATACCAATGCTTCTTCTACACTAGGATAAAGATTATTCCAAAGAGATGAAATCGGCACTACATTGAACTTTCGTCGAGTCCATATCGCTCCTCCTAAATCTACTCCGCGGCATTGTCCTACCTCCTCCGTCTGCGAAATGGCCTCCTACCTCTGCGCTGGTCCAGCCAAGTAATCCTCCATATTCCTACACTTTTCTTCGTTTGTTCTCTTGGCTAACTTTAGACCTGCTATTTTGTGTTTATTCCATGCCCAGTTAAGTTATAATATACAGAGTTTTCACCGCTCCTGCTCCTGGCGCTGGGTGCTGCTTGCTCTGATTAGAGTTTCAGAGTATACCAGTACTTTGACAGACGGCATGGGGAATCAGGAACATGTGCTTCGAATTGAGAGAGGATGCAGACAGGTTTGCCCTGCTTGAGGACGAAGTGGCTGGTTGCTGCTATGCTTGGTGGGAAAGAAGAGCAAAGCAAGCAAGGTGCCTTCCATGACGTGCCGTGGTTGCAAGGACAGGAAGGTATACAGCTGCAACAACCCAAAGTATCTCAAATAACCTTCCATATGCCATGATCTTTCATAGGTAAATTTTGCACTTCTGTACTCATTAACTTATTTGTTTTTTCTTTTCTTATGTTGTTTGTGTTATGAATAGCGCTTGTATTCATATGAGGCCAATGGGCCGGTATATATACACAAAGTACAAGTGGTAAATATGCAAAGAACCCCTCATAACACTGGGGAATAACAAACTATACATATATCTCTAACACCCCCCCTCAAACTCATGGTGGATCAACAACACTGAGTTTGGAGAGGTAGAAGCTGTGCTGTGCTCGAGTCTGGGCCTTCGTGAAGAAATCCGCTATCTGAAGCTCTGAAGGCACATACTGAAGAGTAATCACCTGATCATGCACACAAATCCTCATGAAAGAAGCATCAACACCAATGTGCTTGGTGAGCTCATGCTTCACAGGATCACGAGCAATACTGATAGCACCTGTACTGTTTGACAAGAGAGGGGTTGGTGTAGTGACAGAAACACCAAAATCCTCAAGTAACCACCGTAGCCAAGTAATCTCTGCTGTCAAGAGAGCCATAGCTCGCAACTCAGCCTCTGCACTCGAACGGGACACTGCAGTCTGTTTCTTCGTCTTCCAGGCAATAAGAGAACCACCAAGAAAAACACAGTAAGCAGAGATAGACCGGCGATCAGAGGGATCGCTGGCCCAAGTAGCATCCGAATAGGCCTGAAGCTGTAACGAGCTGGAACGTGGAAAGAAGAGACGGCGAGAGATAGTCCCACGAAGGTATCGCAGAACTCGAAGAAGGTGGCTGTAGTGAACCTGAGTGGGAGCTGAAACAAACTGACTCAGAATATGAACTGGATAAGTGATATCCGGACGAGTAACAGCAAGGTAGACAAGACTCCCAACAAGATGACGATAGCGAGTCGGATCAGAAAGAGGCTCGCCATCAGAGAGTCGGAGGTGAACATTGAGCTCCATGGGAGTCTCAACAGTACGCTGATCAGTGAGAGAGGCGCGATCAAGAAGATCCTGAATATATTTCTCTTGGGACATAAAGAAACCATCTGGAGTGGAAGTAACCTCAATCCCAAGGAAGTAACGAAGAGGACCAAGATCCGACATAAGGAACTGCTCACTAAGACGAGCCTTGACAAAGGCAATGTACTCAGAATCATCTCCCGTAATGATCATATCATCAACATACAGGAGAAGAAGAGTCCGACCACGAGACGAAGTGTGGACAAAAAGCGAGGATCATGATCACTAGCTGAAAAACCAGCAGCAGTGACCACAGAGGAGAAGCGCTCAAACCAAGCACGAGGGGCTTGCTTAAGGCCATAGAGAGAGCGATGAAGGCGACAGTCCATGCCCTCAGGAACAGAATACCCAGGTGGCGGATGTATGTAGACCTCCTCACGCAACTCGCCATTAAGAAAGGCATTCTTGACATCAAGCTGAGAAACAGACCAGTGGCGAACAGACGCCACCGAAAGAAGAGTGCGAACAGTGGTCATGTGGGCCACAGGAGCAAACGTCTCGTCGTAGTCAATACCATGCTTCTGCTGGAAGCCACGAGCAACAAGACGCGCCTTATAGCGCTCAAGAGAGCCATCAGAGCGAGTCTTAATCTTATAGACCCACTTACATGTGATGGGATGAGAATGAGATGGAAAAGGAACAAGATCCCAAGTACCAATACGCTCGAGGGCAGCAATCTCCTCGGCCATGGCAAGCTGCCACTCAGGGTGAGTAACAGCATCCCGGTAGGAGACAGGCTCACGAGTAGCTGCGCCAGCAAAGGCAAAACGGGCAGGAGGCCGAATCGACTGGCGATCGCGGAGAGCGTAGCGAGGAGAAGATGACCCATAAGGGGAAGATGGAGCATCAGAAGAAGATGAAACATCAGGAGAAGATGGCTCATCTGAAATATTCTCAATACGAGGTCGACGAGTGTAGACGATAGTAGGAGGAGCCTGGGGAGTCGTAGGAGACGACACAGGCGGCGACAACGGCGGAGAGGCCACTGGGGGAATATGTGGAGACTCAGTAGGACAGGTGGACGAGGGCAAAACAGATATAGGAGTATCTGGAAAGGTCAAGAAAGACAGAGACTCAACAGAGGAAGCCGAAGGAGAGGCAGGACGTGGGTAGAATGGACGAGACTCGTCGAAAGTCACATCCCGAGAAACCCGTATCCGACGACCAACAGGATCCCAGCACCGATAGCCCTTGTGCTCGGCACTGTACCCCAGAAAGACACACTCAACAGACTGAGCGGTCAGTATGGTGCGTTCTCGAGGGGCGAGTAGTCAGGAAGAAGACCACAGAGACGCTCAACAGGGATCGCACCCTTAAGAGCAGAAGAGGGCTGAATGTTGACGAGATAGGTGGCAGTGGAAACAGCCTCGGCCCAAAAGTGAGGTGGAATAGAGGCGGCGATCATCAGAGCACGAGCCGTCTCAAGGAGGTGACGATGCTTACGCTCAGCGACACCATTCTGAGCATGAGCACCAGGACAAGAAAACTGAGCGAGAGTGCCCTGCTCAGCAAGGAAGCTGCGCAGGTGACGAGAGAGGTACTCGCCAGCAGAATCAGCACGAAAGACACGAATAGGAGTGGAGAACTGTGTGTGTATCATAGTGGCAAATTGTTTATAGATAGACAAGGCCTCACTACGGGAAGACATGAAATATATCCAAGTGTGACGAGAGAAATCATCTATAAAAATAATATAATAACGATGACCCCCTTTCGAAACGAAGGGAGCCGGACCCCAAACATCTGAATGAACAAGATCAAAAGGACGCTGAGACACAGTCTCACTATGAGGATAAGGAAGCTGAATCTGTTTAGCTAACTTACAGCCCTGACAATCTAAAGACACGTCTCCTGAGACAGACCCCAGAAGACCACGACGAACTAAGGACGACAGACGGGATCCACACAGATGGCCAAGACGATGATGCCACTGCTGGAAAGAGCCGATAGACGAAGTGGCAGAAGCGGAGAGACTGGCAGCGATGGTGGCAACGGAAGGAAGGTGAAGCCAGTCAAGCTCCCAGAGACGCTGTGAGTCACGGCGCCGAGGGCTAGAACCAACCAGAGCTCCCGTGTGGCAGTCCTGAACACAACAAGAGTCAGATTCGAGAACAACCCGATAACCAAGGTCAGTAATCTGCCCAGCAGAAAGAAGCTGCAAGGTAAGGCGAGGAACATGAGCAACAGAAGGAACATGAAAAGAGGAGTTGCTAAGAGATCCTCGACCAGAGACAGAAAGAGATGTACCATCAGCAGTAAGAACACTGACAGGAGAATCAAGAGGTGTAATAAAAGACAGAGTGGAAGGATCAGGAGTCATGTGAAAAGATGCTCCAAAATCAAGAATCCACAGGGAGGTACCTGACTGTGTAGGAGGTGGTCTCTCAGTGCCCGAAGAGTCAGTAGCAGAACCTGCAGAACCTGTCGAGGGAGAACCTGAAGCGGCAAGTAGGCGTCGAAGTCTGGCTATCTCCTGCTCGGTGAGAGAAGCTGCTGAAGAAGTCGAGGCAGACGTCGTCGTAGAAGCACTAGTGCCAGTAGAAGAACGGCGTGACAGATGCCGCTTCTTTTTGTAGCACTGGGACTCAATGTGGCCATCCTTGTCGCAGTAGGAACAGTGAGGACGGCCACCTCCAGACGGAGGACGACCACCACCACCTGTGGTAGCCGCTGGAGGAGGCAGTGTAGCAGGCGGACGAGCGGCGAGCACAGAGGGGAGTGGCATCAGACCAGCACCACTCAGACGAGTCTCCTCTGCGCGTATCTCGGTAAGAGCCTCCAGGAGAGTGACACGAGGGTGGCGTGCAAGGAGCTGGGCACGCCTTTGCTCAAACTCAGGACGAAGGCGAGTAAGGAACTCGTAAACCCGCTGAAACTCTAGGTCAGCACGTACATCCAGGCAGCACGGACAGGTACGACAGCCAGCAGTGCGAAGTGAGTCCAACTGACGCCAAACAGCAGAGCTCTGAGCGTAAAAGGCGTCAACAGTAGCATCACCCTGCTGAAGAGAGTGCTCCTGGCGGACCACGGACAGGTACAGGGCATCACCAGAGGGCTCGTAGCGCTGACGAAGATGAGTCCACATCTGGAAAGCCGAAGGGAGTCCCACCACCTCAGAAGAGAACTGAGGCTGGACACTGGTGATGAAGATAGCAGCAGCCCGTGCGTCGTCATCGTACCACTGAGTGTAGACGGTCAGACGATCCTTGTAGGAATCCAGATCCTCCTGGTAGGTAGAGGCAGCGTCATCATCAGCAAGGCGAGCGGCCTCAGTAGCAGCCTTATCGGCTGTCGAAGGCAAAGCAACAGGCGTAGGCTCCGTCGGAGGAATAGGGCAAGGCGGGCAGGTGACATCGCCAGAGAGGACGCCCCAGAGACGAAGACCACGCATGTGGATGCGCATGTGAGACACGAAGTCGGTGTAATTAACACCATCAAAGATCACCGGGCAGCGAGGGAGGGAAACGGTGCCCATTGGTAGGCGGCGCTGGACGGCGCGGCGACCAAGACAACGAAGTCTAACAGGCGGCGCTGGACGGCGCGGCGGTTAGAACGACGTTTTTTTTTGCTTTTTTTTTCTTTTCGGTCGGTTTACAAACCGACCCGAGTCACCCGACCGGCCGAACCAAAACCCCCAACCCCCAACCCTAGATCGGGAGCGGGAGCAGGAGGCGGCGCTACGGAGGCGGCGGCGGCGGCGCCCCTCTCTTCGGCAAGCCGGCGGCCGGCTCGAGGCGAGGAGGCGGCCTCAGGCGGAGGAGCCGGCGAGGCAGCGGCGGCGCACAAGGCAGCGGCGGCGCGACGGCAGCCGGAGGCGGAGGAGTCGCCTCAGGCGAAGGAGCGGCCTCGGGTGGAGAAGCGGCGAGGCGGCGGGCAGCGCAACGGCGGAGGAGCAGCAGCGTGACGGCGACGCGGGCAGCGCGACGGCGGTGCGGCGGAGGAGGCCGACAGGCGGCGGTGGAGGAGGCCGTGAAGGCCGAGCGGGCGGTGTGGATGGCAGCGGAGGAGGCCAGGAGTCGGCGACGGCGGCGGAGGCCGGGAGTCGGCGACGGCGGCGGCGGACGGGCGCACGGAACCCTAGGTAAGCCAAAACCCTAGTTTTGGCTCTGATACCATGTTATGAATAGCGCTTGTATTCATATGAGGCCAATGGGCCGGTATATATACACAAAGTACAGGTGGTAAATATGCAAAGAACCCCTCATAACACTGGGGAATAACAAACTATACATATATCTCTAACAGTTTGGTCCTCATAGCCATTACTGTTGCAAAGATGAAATTTTTGGGTACTCTGTATTAGTATGGGCACAGGAGCATCTTAGGATACTCATTCCTTTATGTGTTTTAATTTATGAAAAAATTGTTCTTCTTTAGAGGTTCATGGACTAGGCAGAATGGATAATGTACACCTCGATTTGATAATTTAGACTTCCGGTTCAAGCAAATCTGCATGGCTATTACATCTTTTATCTGGAAAATCAACAAGTGCCCCTTCCAAATTAGCCAATTATTTTTTTAAACAAGTATGCTATCACCACTTACTTTTGCAGGCATTGTGTCACATTTTTTTATTAATGCATGTTTTCTTGGTTATAATTCAATTTCTGGTATTGGTTTGGCTACCATATAGTATGTCTCCTACAAATATTGCATTCTTTATACCGAATTTTGCTACTTTGTTCTTTGTACAACGATATAACACATTTCGTGATTTTGGGTCCAAGTTTAGGTGTCTCCAGTTAGTGGCCAGTTTCTACTGTAGGAGAAGTTCAGAACACAAAGAACAAGAATACAGGATCGCTGTACCTAAGGTGATGATGCCATTTTTGGTGTAGTTGTTTTTCCTGTTCCTCCCTGTTACAGGATTATGTTCCATGCCAATTATTTCATCTCAGATGTACTCAGTTATGAGATCAATTATTTTTTTATTGACGAAGGTATCGTTTGCTAGCTATGTCTACGCTTACGAAGGTATCATTTCCTACGTATTTCTGTACTTCTATTTCCTATAAACAACCTGCTCCATTTAGTCAGACACAGGACATTTGTCCTTGATGCCACCAGCAATACTAATAGTCAATCTTAAAACGAACCCAAACCATATGGTAATATTGTGTCATTGTCATGATCATTGTTCCTAAAAGCATCTATGATTTTAAAAATTTTAACCATAGCATATTGCCTATAATAAAGATTGCCATGGACATATCAGGCTACAGTTTACCTTTTCTATTGCACCGAACACATTTTCCTTTGATTTCACAACAACATGCCTTTTATTCATACTTGCAGTCTTTTTTTAGGGAATATTCATACTTGCAGTCCAGCAACTAAATGAAGCCTGCCTCCTGCATTCATTCTTACACTGAAGGAACGAAGGCACTTATTGCAGTATCCAGTCTTGACGGCGACAAGGTTCAATAGGCAAATCATCGTGTTGCTTTTGCAGAAAGCCATCTCAGCATGTCAAAAACACTATACATGTGTCTATGTCTATGGATTCAGACTTTGTTCCTTTTAAGTTAGATGGGTTCTGTTTATCTGAGCATTGAAAACACACTGCGTATGTAGATTAACTACAAACCATGCTATCTTGGAATTTTCTAAACCTATCACGGAATGATCTGTCTACCAAGGACCATCCTGTACCGATTCTGTACTGAATGATCTGTCTACCTAAGGACTATGGAATTCTATTGTGACCGCGTGTTGCGTGCTTTCCGTTTATTCTATGATGGTCAAACCGACAGACAATGTCGTTCCCATGGGTGTGCACAGCATGCCAGCAGCTGCGCGCGCAGCGGAGCGCGCGTCCCGTCCTAGTAAGTATATAAGTAGCAAAAGTATACCTGCATTACTCATCATCAAGGTCAAGAATACATAGAGATATTATAAAAGCACATAAAACAAAGAAGAAATATAATGTCAGGCATTATGTGTTTACATGAAATTATTCATGAAACAAAGAAGAAACAGGAAATTGGTATATGTTGAAACTTGACTTTTGGAAGTTCCTTTTTGAATGTTTGGAAATGAGAGGTTTTACTCTGAAATGGAGGAGTTGGATCTCAGAGGTTGTAACTGGGGGACTGTTAGCATCAAATTGAATGAAAAAATTGGTTCTTACATCAAAAGTTATAAAGGGGTTAGGCAGGGAGACCCTCTATCCCCTATTCTTTTTAACTTTGTAGCTGACTATCTGGCTAAAATGATTGAGAATGCTCAGGTAAAAGGAAGAATCACTAGACTTGTGAGCCATATTATCCCTAGAGGTGTGGCTATCCTTCAATATGTTGATGATACTATCATATTCTTAAAACATGACAGTGAAGGGGCTAGAAACATGAAAATGTTGTTATAAATGTATGAGATGATGGCTGGTTTGAAAATCAATTTTAATAAGAGTGAAGTAGTTTTAATTGATGATGACAATAATTGGGGGCTTTACTATGTAGATATCTTTAATTGTCAAGTTGGTTGGTTTCCAATTAAATACCTAGGGGTACTTGTAAGCCCCAGCAGATTACGGCCCTGTTTGGATCCACCCAGATTTTAAGAATCTGGCTTTTGGAAACTAGGTGGGATCCAAACAGACCAGTTTTTGGGGCAGTTTTTAAAATCTACCTACCCAGATTCTTAAAAACCAAGAAGCTGTTGATAACCAGCTTTTGCCAGTTTTTTTGCACAAATACCCATTTACCCTCATTAAAGACCACGCATGGCTGTTTAATGTGCTGTTCAAGAGCAATAAATGTAAGGGTATAATAGTCTATTAGCACCAATCATAAATGAAACTAGCTTTTAAAAACTAGGAGATCCAAACACCCCACCAGTTTTTACTTAGAAACCAGCTTTTAAAAACTAGAAGTAATAGCTGGTTTTTAAGAATCTGAAACTGATCCAAACAGGGCCTACATCGTGTGGATTGGACTCCTTTAATTGATAAAAGTAACAAAAGATTGGATATTTGGAAAGGGGGTATAATGTCTATAGCTGGCAGATCCACTCTTATTGGTGCTAGTCTCAATAACTCACCCATTTATCACATGTCTGTCTAGCGGCTTCCAAAAACCACTGTAAATAAGCTTGATAAGATTAGAAGATCCTTTTTTGGCAAGGGGATGGTACCAAAAGAAAATATCATCTTGTAAAATAGTCCAAGATTTGCAAAAATAAAAAGAAGGGAGGTCTGGGTATTAAAGGCCTAAGGAAGATGAACATTAGCTTGCTGTGTAAATGGTGGTGGAAGCTAGAGTATGAGAAGGGTTTATGGCAGGATATTGTTCATGTCAAATACTTGAAAAATAAAACTATCTTTTCTATGAAACATAAAAATTCAGACTCCCCTATGTGGGCTAGCCTGCTGCTGACGGTGAAAATGCCATACTTTTACATATCCAAAAGTACCGTCAACAGCCTCGGAAATGAAGGAATCAAAGCATATCATGAACATACTTATCAAATAATGGAGTTCCACTTGTACCATGACTATTTGATGCAGAAATGAAGCGAAGGAACAAAGTGGAGCTGGTGGACCAACCCTAGGGGGGTCGGCCGACCCCCCATGGGTCCCACCGGCAGCTCCTTCACTCCCATGATCCAAGAGAAGCTTTCCAGAGCAAGGGTGATCCGTCGGATCAAGTTGTGTTTCTTCCCGACAGTCCAGATTTCAAGCACACGGATTGATGGACCCACATGGAAGATCAACCGACATCAAAAAGGGAAATGGTCACACATACCGACTAAGGAACCCCCTTGGAGACCCCACATCGAAGGAGGGGGCCCACGGGCCAGGAGGGGTGTCTGCCGACCCCCCCCCCCAGGTCGCCCGACCTAGCCTGTGGGCCCAGGGGGTGGCCACCGACCTTGTGCATGCTTCCATGCATCCTCATCACTCTTGGAGCAATCTTGACCCTTGATCAATGGCGGTTTTGATCCAATGAAGCTCATTTGATGTCACATGGATCGATGACGTGGCGGTGGAGTAGCCCCTACTCCACCTCCCCCTATAAATAGAGGGCCTCACCCCCTCTCATTCATGACACACACAAGGCTCAAGCTACAAGCTCTTCTCTTTAGTCTAGTTAGGATAGTTTAGTGTGGGAGTTAGAGTTGAGTAGTGAGCTCTGCTCAGATTTCCGGAGCTGGTCTTCTAGAGAGTCTGGTATAGCTCTTGTACCTTTCCTTTCTTAGTAAGATACTATTTTATCAATATAATATTCTTTCTCTACTTTACTTATTTCATACTTTGTGCGATACTTATATAGTTGTGGTGTTGTATTACAATACTCTTCTGTAGTAGTGTCGTTATGATATATGCTAGTATATAGTTGCTATACGATAGTTGTGATCCAGTACCCACACCTGTACATTGATCACCGCCTTCACGGGTGCTCTAGTTGATTTGTGTGTACACAACTAGAGTAGTGAGAGATAGTATGAACGTGGTGTTTATACTTGATCTTGCCTGTGGTTACTGCTTGTCGCGCGGATTGTTGTGGTAGCTAGCAGGTGGTGACAACCCTGTCTAGTCTTCGTATTCCACCACGTGTTGTAGGCAAGTTCTTAAAGAGTAAGGCCCCCGTAAAATAGAGAGTGCCTCGGGCAAGAGCTTTGTCTTCTTCGCTGTTTCACTTTCTGCCTCGCGTACTTGTTGTGTGGACGCAAGCTATCTATATCTTCTATGTGCTTAGTGTATAGTCATAGGAGTAGAGTTTGAATCATAGGAACCTTTACTCTCTCGTTGTCCTCCCACCTAGCTATACCTACTAGATATCTTTATAGTTATCACTTGAGTCGTGTTGTGTTCATCACCTTCCTATTCAATTATCGTTTACCCCTCTATTCTTTTGGTACCTAAATCGAGGTGACATTGAGATATCACATTTATTATTATTCCTAGACGCCGCTTTCCCTTGGGATTAAATAAATAACAATACCTCGGAATACTCCTGGGTGAAGTGCTACAACGGTATATTCTGTGCGCTTGCAGAATCTCTACTTGAGCATAAGAAATACCAACAAGCATTTTTGGCGCCGTTGCCGGGGAAAGCATAGCCTAGGAATTTTAATAAATCTGACTCTCAATCCATCATCAAATTAGTTATCATTAGGATAGGGGCTTACCCTGCCTTGGTTTCTCTTCATTGTGAAGCAAGGCATTATATGAGCGGTTTCCAACTACCGAGCAACTACGTTGAAGATCCTGAAGAACTATTGAGGAGTACTAGATGTCATCTCGTACCCACTCAACGGTTTCTCTCGGAAAAGGACCCGTTCAAGGAAGGAGGTTTAGCACCACAATCAAAGGAGGCTATGGCTCAGAAGATCATCCGTGACTTCTCGGCTCCGTCGGCCGCTAATTTGGCCACGGGATCGCAAGTCAATCTGGGTGATGCCCACTTTGAGCTGAAGCCCGCGCTTATCAATATGGTGCAAGCCAACCGATTCTGTGGAAAGCCCCATGAGGATGCTAACGCACATCTTCAACATTTCATGGAGGTGTGTGGCACCTTCACTATCAAAGGAGTTACATCGGACGCCATCCGTCTTCGCCTTTTCCCGTTCTCATTACTTGGGAAGACGAAGCAATGGTTCTATGCCAACCGTGAAGCTGTCACTACCTGGGACACGTGCGCCAATGCCTTCCTCAAGAAGTTTTTCCCGATGGGCAAAACCAATGCTCTTCATGGGAAGATTTCGGGATTCCAACAACAAGCGGACGAGACAATTGCCGAAGCATGGGAACGCCTCCAGGAGTACATCCGAGCATGCCCAGGATTGGCTCCTGATCCAAGGTTTCTACCATGGGCTAACCAACATAGCCCGTAGTCACCTGGATGCAGGGGCGGGCCCAGCGGGTAGTCCATATAGGCCCAGGACTACCCTGCAACAGTACAATTTGGCCCAAAAAAATCCCGTGCCCTAAGCCTCTAACCCACGCTCCGGCTCCGCCGACCGCAGCCCAGCGCCCTGCGCCCATCCGCCTCCACTCCGCGCGCCTCCGGCCTCCGCCTCGTCGCCCTCCACTCCGCGCGCCTCCGCCTCCGCCTCCGCCTCGGCGCCTCCACCTCCGGCCTCCGCCTCCGCCTCCGCCTCGGCGCCCTCCACTCCGCACGCCTCCGGCCTCCGCCTCCGCCTTGGCGCTGAGGGAGTTGCGGCCTGCGGGAGTCGGCGGGCTCTCGGGCGGCCTCGGCTGGCGCTGAGGGAGCTGCGGCGAGGGCCGACCGGGAGGAGGCGGGCTCTCGGGCGGCCGGCAGCCTCGGCTAGCGCCTGGCGCTCAGGAGCTCCGCTGAGGGAGCTGCGGCGAGGAGGGCCGAGGGAGGGAGAGGCCGAGAGAGAGAGGGAGAGGCGCTGAGGGAGCTGCGGCGAGGGCCGAGGGAGGGAGAGGCCGCCGAGAGAGGGAGAGGAGGAAATGAGGAATGGCTGTCAGTGCTGAGTGCTGCCGATTATAAAAGAAAAGGAGAAAAGAACTTTGTCAATTTGGGGTAATTTTTCTCTACTGTTTTTTATCAATTTAGTAATTTAGACTTTAGATTTTAGATTAATAATTTATTTATAGATTTTACATGCTAAATGGTTAATAGGATCATTTATTTTTTTTAGATCTACAACACACATTAGCACTGAATTGAGACTTGAGAGGCATGAAGAAAAAGAATGGAAGCATTGCATTGCTTTTTCAGAAACATGAAGCAAAAAAGATTGCATCTTGTGCTCCACCACCACCAATTTCAGCTTTAGATGAACAGTCGTCTGATCCTATTGTAGACGATAATTCTCCAATTGTAGTGGTGACTGAAGGGTCAGGTGAAGATGTAATAACACCACCTGCAGATCCAGTTGTGGATGAAGGGCCAACTCAAAATGAAGAAGAACCACCTTTGGTTTATAATGTTGATTGCCTTGAATAAAATCCAGGCTTAAGGGTGCCTATTTCAAGATATGATGTCAATGATCAAGATGCGTTAGAAGAGGATACATTCTAAAAGGTCCATGCCAACTTGGGCCTATGATTACCCCATTAGAAAAATTTATGGTAAAGATCGCCGCTTTAGTATTATTTGGTTTCATAAGTACCCTTGGATTGAATATAGTGTTGAGAAGGATGCAGCATTTTGCTTCATATGCTATTTGTTTGGCAAAGAGAGTGGAAAGTTTGTAATGGATGGGTGGCATAATTGGAACATAGGAGCTAAAGCACTTGACAAACATTGTTGCTCAACTATTCACAAGTTTGCTCAAGACAAATACAATTTATTTGTGAAAAAGGGTACAAAAATTGATACTGTCATTGTCAAGGTGTCAGAAAAGGATCGAGTTGAGTACAAGGCTAGATTGATTTATTCACTTAGATGTTTGAGGTATCTTTTGCATCAAGGATTGGCAATTCGTGGGCAAGGATATGATGTGATGGGGCTAGTAACATGAAAGGAGAGGTTAAAGGGCTGAAAACATTGATTATGAAAGAGTCTCTTTTTGCTTATTATGTGCATTGTTTTGCACATCAACTTCAGTTAGTTCTTGTTGCTGTTGCCAAGGGAAATGTTGGTTGCCAAACCTTTTTTGGTCAAGTTTCACGCTTGCTGAATATAGTTGGTGTTTCTTGCAAACGTCATGATATGCTTCGAGATGTTAGAGCTCAAAAATTGAAGAAGGCACTTGACTTGGATGAAATAGAAAGTGGAAGTGGGTTAAATCAAGAGATGGGATTGGCTAGGCCCAGTGACACTCGGTGGGGTTCTCACTACAAAACTATTTTGCATATCATTGACATGTATGATACAATCCGGGAAGTACTCATAACTCTTGGAAATGATCCCACCCAAAAGGATGATTGGCCTAACATACATGCTATGGTTCTTACATTTGAGTCATTTGAGTTTATTTTCAATGCACACTTGATGCTTGTCATTCTTGGTTACACAAATGAGTTGTCTAATTCTTTGCAAAAGAGAGACCAAGATATTGTTAATGCGATGACACTTGTGGGTTTGGCAAAGAAAAGAATGCAACAGATGAGGTCTAATGGGTGGGAAGGTTTCTTAGGAAAGGTTACATCATTTTGCATCAAATATTCCATTGATGTTCCAGCAATGGATGCTAAATATGAACCTCATGGAAGATCCCATCGTTTTTACCCTGAACAAACAATTGATGACCACTATAGAAGAGAGGTATATATTGGTGTTATTGATAGAGTTCATCAAGAGCTTGAGAATCGGTTTGATGAGGTTAGTATGGAGTTGCTTCTTTGTATGTCGGCATTCAACCCCTCCGATTCATTTGCCTCTTTTGATGCACAAAAAATACTTAGACTTGCAAGTTTTTATCCCAAAGACATTGCAAGCTCTGATCTCATGAAACTTGAACTCCAACTTGATACATATATTGATGATATGAGAGAGGATGATAGATTCAAAGGCCTGAACAACAACTGTTATTGGTGAGCTCTCTATTAAGCTTGTTGAAACAAAGAAGCATGATCTTTATGATTTGGTGTACTTGCTCCTCAAATTGGTATTGATCTTACCGGTGGCAACAACAACTGTTGAAAGAGTATTCTCTGCAATGTGTCTAGTGAAGAATAAGATGAGAAATAGAATGGGTGATCAGTTATTGAATGATTGTTTGGTCACTTTTATTGAGCGTGATATCTTCTCCAATGTCAGCGAGGATGACATAGTTCACACTTTCATGGCCATGAAGAAGCGGAAAGCAAAAGCCTTAAACTAGTGTTGCAATTTTCTATTTATGTAAGATCTTATATTACATTTGAACAATTTATATTATCAGTTATGCAAATTTCGAACTTATTTGTTGAATTTAAGGTATTATGAGATCTTTTAGATATATTATGTTTTTTACCGAACCGTTTACCGAATTTTTGTATTAGATTATATCAACATTGGATAATAATTTCTTAGTTAGGCATACCCTGGATTCAAATCCTGGGTCCGCCACTGCCTGGATGCTTCCGCCGGTGGAGCGTTCTTTTCCCTCAATGTAAAGGATGCCAAAGAACTCATCGAGAAGATGGTTTTGAATCAAGGATGGAATGACGAACGACTCCAACCGAAGAAAAGAGGGATGCACACCGTAAGTGAGGTGGACATGCTCTCCACCAAAATGGACCTCTTGATGAAAAAGATCGACGAACGTGCAACTATCAAGAAGGACCAGGAGGCGATCCAACAGTACACCACTGCACAAGCCGTCGACACCGACCCTTGGTGCGAAGTATGTGGTGGAGATGATCATTCGGGCAACAATTGCCCCGAAACAAGGGAAGACGTGAACTTCATCATCAACAACAACGGGTATCGATCCCAACAGAACCAAGGATGGAACTCACGCCCCCTCTACCAAGGTAATGGAGGTAACAACAATTACAATTCTAATCAACCTTCATTAAAAGATCTTGTATTAGGCCAAGCTAAAATTAATGAAAGTATTAATAAAAAGATGCTTGCTAATGACAAAACCTTGGAAAATCTTCATGCAAAAATGGATAGCTTTGCTTCTGCTGTTAAAAATCAGTTGAGCTTCAATAAAATGTTAGAAACCCAGTTAGCTCAGCTAGCAGCCGCTATCCCGTCCTTCGAAAATAGTAAGATCCCTGGGAAACCGGAGGACCCCATTGAATTCGTTAAATTGGTCACAACTCACAACGAGGTTCGGTAAGCCTCCTCTGCGATCAAGGTATGGTCCACTTCTGGACCCACCCTTTGTATCCAAGAAGGGTGACCCCGGCCGACCGACGATCAGGTGCTCCATCGGACCAAAAGACTTTGACGAAGCCATATGCGACCTCGGATCAAGTGTAAACATCATGTCCAAGGTAACATATGATAACCTTTATATGATCCGTTGTCCGCAACCCCGATTCGTTTGCAGCTGGCCGATCAATCATACCGGTACCCCGAGGGACTCGCCAAGGATATCTTGGTGAAACTCCGTGAGGAGTATATTCCTACTGACTTCGTGGTGCTCGACATAGGGTACAAGGACGACACACCTCTCATTCTTGGGAGGCCCTTCCTCAACACCACGAATGCGTGCATCTATGTGGGGTCCGGCCAAATCCACTTCAACACAGGTGGGGATTTCATATACTCCTTAATATTATCAAAAGCCTTCTGTTGCTCTTCACCCCATACAAATTCTTGATCGGCTTTCAATTTCAGCAAAGGAGAAAATGACAGAAGCCTCCCTGATAAATTAGAAATAAACCTTTTGATAAAATTTATCTTGCCAATCAAGGATTGCAATTCTGTCTTATTTGTTGGAGGAATTGCTTCATTGATAGCCTTCATACTCTTCTGCCCAACTTCAATTCCTCTCTCATGAACCATGAAACCCAAAAACTGTCCAGCCAATACTCCAAAGGCACACTTGTTAGGATTCATCTTTAAACCATGCTTTCTTGTGCATTCCAGAGTTTCCCTCAAATTGGCTAAGTGCTCCTTGTATCCCTTGGATTTCACAACAACATCATCAATATAGATTTCAACTATCCTGCCGATTAGCCGATGAAAAATATAATTCATCGCTCTTTGATAAGTGGCGCCAGCATTTTTCAGACCAAAAGTCATCACAACCCACTTATACAAGCCGATGTCACCAGGGCATCTAAAAGCAGTTTTAGCAATGTCTTCTTCTGCCATAAATATTTGATTATACCCTGCATTACCATCCATAAAACTGATAACCTTATGACCAGATGCGGCGTCCACCAGTGAATCGACAATCGGCATCGGATATCCATCCATTGGTGTGGCTTTGTTCAAATCCCTGAAATCAATGCAGACTCGCAATTTTCCATTTTTCTTATACACAGGAACTATGTTTGAAATCCACTCCGCATATCGGCACGGTCGTATGAATTTGGCTTCGTACAACCTTGTAATCGCTTTTTTGATATCATCAAGCATCTGTAACTTAAACCTTCTTGGTGCTTGTTTGAATGGCCGATATCCGGGTTTGATGGGTAGCCGATGTTCTACAATCGATCGACTTAAACCAGGCATCTCATAGTATTCCCAAGCAAAACAATCTCGATATTCTTTCAGCAACTTTATTAACTCTTGCTTAAACTTGGGATTCAATTTCACACTTATATACATCGGCCTTGGCCTATCGCCTAAACCAATATCAACTTCCTCTAACGCATCGGCCGACGTAAACCCTTGTTGATGCGGATATGCACATGATTAATTTGAATATTATGATGAGTCCGGGGCCAAAGCAATGGAGAAGCACAAGGAGGTTAATCATATTTGCTACCAAGAACAAAAAGCTCAAAGCCTATGGAAATGGAAAGAAGAAAGCCAAGCAACCCATGCAGCTGATCAAGGAGGAAAGAAGCCCATACAGTGGGAGAGCAAAAGGGGAGAAGGCCAAGGACTTAAACTACAAGTTTTGGATAAGATGTTCAAACCAAATTCGGACTTCCCATGTGCTCAACCCAATTCAAACTCGGATTCAACTCAGAATTCAATTCGTATTCGGTTCGGGACAGCCTGACAGGCAGTTACTAAGGCCCCGTTTGGCAGAGCTCTAGCTTTAGGAAATCTGTAGATTTCCTAGAGCTGGTCATCTGTAGCTCTAGGAAATCCTGGATCTAGAGTTGCAGGCATGTTAAGTGCATTTACATGACTCATTTCATTTATATTATATATTAAATAAAAATATTTAAATCACTTTAATTTAGTCAATAAACTACAGATCCAGCATAGATCTCGGAGCTAGAGCTGTACCAAACGGAGCCTAAAAAGGTCATAACTGTCACAAACGGAGTCTGATTCAGGTGTTCTTGTACTTGTTGGAAAGATAATTTCAAGGGCTACACAATAGATCTGGTCCCACCTTCAAATTCGTCACGGATAAAAAGTTATGACCAAAACAAGATGACGGGTGAAAAATATAGTTTTCTTTTTGTGAGAGTTCGTATCCAAAACCATATAGGGTTGAGTTGTAATTGGTTTGGGGACCATATGGACGTCCCAAGGGGCTATATAAGCCTTGTATTGGCAGCCTTTAGAGGGGGACCAACTTTATGCATAAGATTGAAACATAGCTATTGCTTGTTCTTTCAACACCAGAGTTCATGCGAGGACTTTGAGAGAGAATTAGGCGATCCATTGTTCGTTCTGCAATTCAAGGTCAAGCCGTCGTTCCATTGGGAATTGGGGACTTGGCGTTCGTCGTTTGTGGTCTCGCGACGAACAATTATCCGGTGTGTTTTGGGCGTATTCCGAAGAGTTGAGGGTTCGTGCATTGGCGCGAAGGTTCAACTAGCGACATCGTCTACTTCGCATCAACTATCCACAATTCCTCACTGAGAAGATCGGGACCCCTCCCCGTATCATGTGGTGCACCAGCTGATCACACAAGTGTGCACGGCCCTCCGGTCGTTCTGCACAATGAGACCGAGGAGGACATGAGGGTTTCAAAATCATCTTCCTACACTCCCCGTACAGCACCTACAGGAGGTAAAACCACATCTCGTTTCAATTCGTTTAAAACTAATCCATCTATTGGAAGTTTTACTTCAAGTGCACATGCTGCCCCATTGCTACAAACAACACTTGAGATGCATCAAAACCCATGTGAGAGTGAGAGCCACATAGCCAAATGGAAAGAGAGTATTAAAAATGGTGAGTTGTGTGATTCCACCATATATGAATTTGAGAGCATCCCAATTGAGAGTGTGAGAGAAACACCAAAAGAGAAGAAAGAGGTAGCTGATGGACAAAGTGAGGTTGATTTTAAAACTAACACATTAATGTCTACTTCTAGTGTTGTTTCTCACATTGTGCAGGTTGAAATTGAAGATGAGGAATTAAACATTCAACAACCGGCATCATTGGAAGTCAAAGATGAGGAGATAACCACGGTTGAAGATGAAGTACTTGCTGCCCCGTTGTTACATCATGATGATTTAACACTTACAACACCTATATCAATTGAGGAGAACAATAAAGGTAACAATATTCGCGCTGAAATTAATTGTGAAACGGTGAGTACTTGTGAGAACTCATATGTGCGAATGCAAATTCCATGTTCTGAAATTTCTTTGCTCAATTTACATAATGTGGAATTGATTACTCATAAGGAAGTTCTTACTCGAATATCTCCTAGTGATTCTTTGTGTTATATCATGTTTGATGATCCTAGAGAGCTATCTAGTGTGATTGAGAATGTTGCTGAAATCTCGTGTTTAAAATCACTAGTTAGTACCTATGCATATACATATAAGTTCAATTTGATTGGAAATTATGGTATAGATGATAAGTTTTATGTTTACCGAATATGAATTACATGTGATAAGCTTACTGAATTGAAATTGCATATTTTGGATAAACAAACTTTTGTGCCATATCATGATCACAATGAGATGAGTTTCAACAATAGTGCTTCATGTTTTAAAAGATTTCTTAAGCCTACTCATTCATCCTTTAATGTACAATCATGTACAAATAATCAGAGTAGCGCAGTTGAAGCATGGAAGGAACTAAAAATTTTCTCCCCCATATTTGAACAACTTAATTTGGTTTGGCCCATTAATGACTTGTCCATGTGCTTACCAAAGTCGAGGATGACTTTTTCTCATAGGAGGGAGAATGATATGAAAGACAATATTGCAATGTATACATCTTATGGTTGTCGTTATATTAACTGGTTTGTATGGAACAACGAGAATGATACAATAATTGATTCATACATATACCATGCGTATGTGTTTTTCTTTTTATCTACTACGCCTTCAGATGTTCTTGATATGCTAAGCAAAAGAAGTGTTGATGACAAATATATATACCATGCATATACGTTGTATTCTTTGCTTAGTACAATTTCAGGCTACCAAAAGCCGAGGACGGCTTTTCTTGAAGAAGGGGAGGATGATGCGGATATGCACATGATTAATTTGAATATTATGATGAGTCCGGGGCCAAAGCAATGGAGAAGCACAAGAAGGTTAATCATATTTGCTACCAAGAACAAAAAGCTCAAAGCCCATGGAAATGGAAAGAAGAAAGCCAAGCAACCCATGCAGCTGATCAAAGAGGAAAGAAGCCCATACAGTGGGAGAGCAAAAGGGGAGAAGGCCAAGGACTTAAACTACAAGTTTTGGATAAGATCTTCAAGCCAAATTCGGACTTCCCACGTGCTCAACCCAATTCAAACTCGGATTCAACTCAGAATTCAATTCGGATCCGGTTCGGGACAGCCTGACAGGCAGTTACTAAAAAGGCCATAACTTTCACAAACGAAGTCCGATTCAGGTGTTATTGTACTTGTTGGAAAGATAATTTCAAGGGCTACGCAATAGATCTGGTCCCACCTTCAAATTCATCACGGATAAAAAGTTATGACCAAAACAAGATAACGGGTGAAAAATATAGTTTTCTTTTTGTGAGAGTTCGTATCCAAAACCATATAGGGTTGAGTTGTAATTGGTTTAGGGACCATATGGACGTCCCAAGGGGCTATATAAGCCTTGTATTGGCAGCATTTAGAGGGGGACCAACTTTATGCATAAGATTGAAACATAGCTATTGCTTGTTCTTTCAACACCAGAGTTCATGCGAGGACTTTGAGAGAGAATTAGGCGATCCATTGTTCGTTCTGCAATTCAAGGTCAAGCCGTCGTTCCATTGGGAATTGGGGACTTGGCGTTCGTCGTTTGTGGTCTCGCGACGAACAATTATCCGGTGTGTTTTGGGCGTATTCCGAAGAGTTGAGGGTTCGTGCATTGGCGCGAAGGTTCAACTAGCGACATCATCTACTTCGCATCAACTATCCACAATTCCTCACTGAGAAGATCGGGACCCCTCCCCGTATCACTTGTCCTAATTTCCCTTCAGAATCATCTATTGGACTATCCTTTAGAACAAGCTTTCAGAGCCGACTGCTTTGATCAGCTTTATACCTTGATCATCAATCTGGATGAAGTCTCCTTCCCAATTCCTTCCAGAGAGACATTCAACATTTTCAAATTCCCAAACCAACGAATCGGCTGTAGCTACGCTAACCGATGCATCAGCTTGGACTACCTCAACATCGTCTCCTTGCCATTGGATCAAGCATTGATGCATTGTTGAAGGAATACAACAATTAGCATGAATCCAATCTCGACCAAGGAGCAAAATGTATGACCCCTTTCCGTCGATGACGAAGAAAGTAGTAGGCAGGGTTTTACTTCCAATTGTCAATTCGACATTTAATGCCCCTCCTGGTCTGAGACGCGTTGCCTCCAAAATCCCGCAGCATCATATCGGTCTTGATCAAATCTTCAGGTCCCTTTCCAAGTTTCCGATATGTAGTGTAAGGCATCAGATTAACAGCAACACCCCCATCAACCAACATCTTTGTCATCGGCTTCCCATCAACATACCCCTTAACGTACAATGGCTTTAGGTGCCGATGTTTTTCAGGTTTATCAAATACAGCCTGATGTGGCTGGAGAGTTAGTTGTGCCGTCGCTTCTTCGATCCCCTCAGGTTCTTCTTCATCAACATAGGCTTTGAATTCTGCAGGCAACATAAAAACTATATTTATAGGAGCCGATGATTTACCCCTATCGGCTTTTTGCTTGGGGCGCCAAACTTGATTTCTGTCAAAATTTTGGTTCTGCTCTCTTTCTAGCTCTCTGCATCTCAAACGTTGAACCCTTCTCTTTTGACTCCTTGTCAATCCACCTGGACACCACTGATTTTCATCTTTATTTTCTTCATGATCTGGCCAATCATGATCCAGTATACGCTTCCCAAGCCGATCATGGACTGTTGGCTTTATCTCATCTTGATTTGGCCGATCATGATTATCCGATTGATATACTAATCGGCTATGTACAGACTGGCGTTGCTGATGCCCCTCATGCTGATAGCTGCATTCTGGGCAATTATCTTTAGTTGGCAATCTTAACCCTTCGTTCCAACAATATCTGAAGAAAGAGCACCGCCAGTAGGATTTGTCTTGCTCAGCTTGATATCTTTCTTCCTCCTACTGGCGTCGATACTCTTCTTCTTCTAGTCGATGCCGATAATCTCTTTCCTGCTGGCGCTGGTATTTGTTTAGTAGCATCTGAGTCGTGACACGTGGTCGATTACTAGCGCCAGATTTAGAAGTTTCTCCCCGATCATATTGGCTTTCGACAACCTGACATCCTCTAGTTTCTCTTAATTCATCGGCTGAGAGCTGTACCTCAGGGTCCACTGCTCCAGACTCTTTTGCTCTAGCCGATGTTAGTACTTTAGCCTTTCCCTTTATTAAGTTGATGTCAACCATATTGGTGTCTACAGGGAAAGGATGCCCGTTAATTTTCATCGGCTTCTTGACCTCTTCACACTTAATTCTGCCCTGCTCAATAGCCGATTGGATTTGTTGACGGAACACTTTGCAATAATTTGTGTGGTGCGAAACTGAGTTGTGATATTTGCAATATTTCTTATTTTTGAGCTCTTCAGCCGATGGAATCATATGATTCGGAGATAACTGGATCTGCCCTTGTTGCAATAGCAAATCAAAGATCTTATCGCCTTTTGTGACATCAAAACTGTACTTTTCGGGCTCAATTCTCACCCAAGGACAAGAAACTGGCTTCTTATTCTTGGTCCACTCAGCTAAACCCACTTCCAGTTCATCATCGGATTCTGAGGAGTATGACTGGACATTGGCAATCCTCCTTTGATATCTTTCTTTGCGCATCTCTTGGAATCGGCTTTCATGGGCCGATATCTTCTGCGCCAAATGCCCAAGGCTCTCAAATTCTTGAGATGAAAACTTCTCCTTGATGACTGGTAATAATCCTTGGAAAGCCAACTCAGCAAGCTGACCATCGGACAGAGACAAACTGTAGCATCGACTCCTTATATTTCGAAATCTCTGAATATAATCAGGAACCGATTCATTGTTCCTCTGCCTCAATGCTGTCAAATCCGTTAGCCTCATCTCATGTACCCCAGCAAAGAAGTACTTGTGAAATTGCTTTTCTAGATCAGCCCAGCCTGTCACCAAATTAGGTGGCAATGATGCAAACCATGTGAAGGCCGATCCAGACAACGATAATGGAAAGAATCTAACTCTCAGTGCTTCTTCACAAGCTGCTTCCCCACATTGTGCGAGAAATTGGCTAACATGCTCAATGGTTGTCACATCGTCTTGTCCAGAAAACTTGGTGAAATCTAGAACTCTGTATCAAGTTGGTAGTGCCATGCGGTCAAACCACTCAGGGTACGGACGCCGATACATATAGGATTGATCCTTAGGCTTCAAGCCGAATTGATTTTGAATCACATCGGCTATCTTGTTTACTATGTCATCGGTATTGACACCTGCTGGCTGCGCATAAGGATTAGGGGCTCGTTAGGGATGAAATTATTTCGTGGAGCACCCTGATACCCTTGATGCTGAGCACAGTTTCCACCAAAATTCGAGACAGCGTGATATCCCTATGGAATTTCATCTTGGTAAGTACCCTGATTATATGGCCGATAATTTCTGAAGAATTCCTCGCCATAATCTCTGGCAATTTGCTGAGTTGATAATGGTATCGGCTGTTCGGGGACGGCAGCCGATCGGGATGTTGAAGCCAATGGGGGCGTCTGTGCTGCAGCTTGCTGTGCCGATACTGTCTTGGGGACGCTGGACGCTTCTGGTATAGTTATCGGCCTTTTGCCCATTCCGGTAGCCAATGTATTTGTGTTGAAGTACGTGGGCCCAGTTGACTGTTCCTGCATCAAGGAACCGCTCATCGCATCCCTGACCATGTTCCTGACCGTGTTTGTGAAAACTCCTGACTGATTGACGAGCGCATGATGCACAACTTGATGGACAATTTCCTAGAGCACTCTCTTGTCGGCCTCTGTGGCTTGGTCTTTGTCAACTTCCCCTGGAGCGGGCACCTTTGGCAATGGTGTCTTCTGGATTACTGAATTTCGAGTTTTGCCAAAAGATTCCAGACATTTAGCCCTGAACTCTTCTGTTGACTGTTCTACTATAGCTTTCTGTTCAGGAGTCAGCTCATCGAAAGTGATGTTGACTGCTTCATATGACATCTTGACGATTGAGTCCCACTGGGCATGCCAAAAATATGTCTCGGTGGAAAAGCGGTTTGTCACAACAGACACACGATGGCCTGGGAGATATGCTTAACTCCAGTGCAGGTCCGATCGATTTTTGGTTGATTGGCGAATTAAGGCGTGCCAGTCAATTTGACCTGCAATTGACAAGGAATAAAAGATAATCAGTAATACAAGGTGGAACGTATCGGCTGGTGTTCCGAATAGTTCCATAAAGCCATCGGCTAAAAAGCTAATAGAATGCCTTATCGGCTATAGAGACGATGTTGACATTTTATCGAAGCATCTTGAACAAACGCAATCGGCCAGTAGTCCGATGGCGAAGACATGCAAATATAGCTATTTAATTATCAAGCCGATGAGTGAAACTTATGATATGACAAAGCATGAGAACAAGGATCATCGGCTAGAATCGGTAGATTATATCATGTAAATAATACTTTGTTTCCTTATAAAGAAATCCATAAACTAATAAGGTCTAATCTAGTGTCACCACCAATCAGGTCAACTTGATGCAGCGTTGGCAGAAGGGCGATAAATTAAAGCTTACAAGCTGATAGATCTAATTATAATTAAACAAAATATTGAAAACACACTATATAAACTAGGATTAAAATACGATCGACTATTAAAAACACTCTGTTGTTAATGAGGATATAAATATGATTAACAATAGGTTTATATGATGTAAGTCGATGCACTTCAATCTTAGTTGGATAAATTGTGATTCTATCAAATCTAGCAAGAGGTCATAAGATGCATCCGTACTAAACGTAATAGAAATCGATAACTTTGACAAATATCAACTCTAATAAGAGATCAATTGATGCAGCCTTATAAGATTTGATAAAAGTCGATAACTAACGGTACTTACAAGCAAACCCGAGATCGAAATCGATGCAGCCTTGTTTACTGAAGAACTCATCAAAAACTACTCTACTCCTACTCCTAAGAAAGTGGCATGATGCCCAAAGTTGTGTTGTATTGATTGTTGGTTTGTCTCTATTACAATAGCTGGGGTGTATATTTATACCCTGGGCCAATACAGTCCTAGTCCAACACGACTTAGGCTTTATTCTAACTAACACAAAATCCTAGACGATCACGACTAGATTAAAAAAGGAACTAATCTATTTTTAAATAAATAGGACTCTACAATTTCCTTTCAACAGAGTTTGATCCTGATACACTTGGCCGATATCCTGGCGAAATCCGATTTACGCCGAAGGCGATACCGCTGCCTTTACAATCTCCTTTGGGCTTTCGGGCCTTTCCAAATTCTGGTGTCAACACAAGCACTACACAATCTATCCTTCTCAAAGTGTGCATCCTTCAATCCCTTGACTAGATCATGCTTGATCAACCGGTCCAATTGTTTCATGCCAACATGTGCCAACCTTTTATGCCATAACCAACCCATGCTTGATTTGGTGAAGAGACAAGTTGATAGCTTAGCTTCATTTGATCCAAAATCCACCAAAATCAAGTTCTCATATCTAAATCTTTTGAAGATGAGATTTGATCCATCCACACTCACTATCTCCACATCATCAATGCCAAAGATGCACTTGAAGCCCAAATCACAAAGTTGTGCCACCGACAATAGGTTGAAGTTCAAGCTTTCAACTAGCAACACATTTGAGATGCTCATGTCATTTGATATTGCAATTCTACCAAGCCCTTTGACCTTGCCTTTGCCATTGTCACCAAATGTTATGCTCTCATAATCATCCTTGTGTCTGGTGTAAAATTCACACTAGACACACGATCGCCTGGGAGATCTGCTTAACTCCAGTGCAGGTCCGATCGATTTTGGGGACTTGGTGAATCTGGGCGTGCCAGTCAATTTGACCTGCAATTGACAAGGAAAAAGATAATCAGTAATACAAGGTGGAACGTATCGGCTGGTATTCCGAATAGTTCCATGAAGCTATCGGCTAAGAAGCCGACAGGGTGCATCATTGACTATAAAGCCAACGTGGATAAACTGATAAAACGGATTAAACACAGGCTATCGGCTATTGAGCCGATAGTAACAGGCCGATAGATGAGACTCATAATATGTGCAAGTATAAGTCGTCGGCCATAAAGTTTGATGAATCGTAATGTGCAAAGAATAATCTGTTTTCCCATAAAAAGAGCCATAAGCCGACAAGGTCTAACCCAGCATCACTACCAATCAGTTCGATTCGATGCAGCGTTGGCAGCAGGGCGATAGTATTAAAGCTTGAAAGCTGATAGATCTATTAATAGCAAGACAGAGTATTTTCTGCGCACTACGTAGGAACTAGGATTAAGACTCAATCGGCCGTTAAACAAGATCTATTGCCTCGAGAAAATAGTAGTGATAGCCGATAAGATAATAAATTCTAAAAGATGTAAGCCGATGCACCTTAATTCTAGTTGGATAAATTATGATTCTACTAAATTTAGTAAGAGTTTATAAGATGCAGCCGTACTGAACGTAGTAAGAATCGATAATTTTGACGAATACCAATTCCAATAAGAGGCCAATCGATGCAGCCTTATAAGATTTGATAAAAGTCGATAACTAACGGTACTTACAGGTAAACCCGAGATCGAAATCGATGCAACCTTGTTTACTGAAGAACTCATCGAAAACTACTCTACTCCTACTCCTAAGAAAAAGTGGTGTGATGCCGAAAGTTGTGTTGATTGATTGTTTGATGTCTATTACAATAGCCGGGGTGCATATTTATACCCTGGGCCGATACAGTCCTAGTCGAACATGACTTAGGCTTATTATGAACTAATACAAAAAATCCTAACCGAATACGACTAAATTAACTATTCTATTTTATATAAATAGGACTCTATAATCCCTTTCTAGCAGAGTCTGATCCTAGTGCACTTGGCCAATATTTCAACGAAGTTGGATTGTACCTGAATCAATATCGCAGCCTTTGCAATCTTAGGCCTTTGGGTCTTTCCAAATACTGGTGTCAACACATGGCCCCCAATTCCGGAATAAATATATTTGTTCCGAAATTCTCTCATGTAATCATTATCTTGGCCGTCGTTGCCCCGAAATTTTCTCGAGCATTAACTGCTTCTGCCATACACTCCGTTTCACACGCACGTGCGCACGGCGCCTCGATTTTTGGGATAACACAAAAAAATCTTGTATATATATCTCATCATCTTCCTTCTTCCGCACCCTTGGCTGTTGTCTTCATCTTCAACATCCGTCTCCTTTCGAGCCCAAACTAACTGTCATTCTTTTCCTGTCGTTGCTCCACTGCTCACCGGAGGCAACATCACCGGGCGAACTCCATCTTCCACCAGTCTCCGACCTTCGCTTCTTCATCATCTTGCATCAGATGGCAACTTCGACTCACGTCCCAGTGGTAAGTTTACTCTTGAATCCTCCATTGCTACTGTTCTCATTTTATTGGAACCCTAAGTTTTGATCCAGATTTATTCCCCACCTCTTTCTTTTGTTTTTAGGAGCTAAGAGACCACATTCTTATCCCCGCGCAAGAAAACCCAGATTCATACTTCCTTGGACCAATGGGCAACCTAGACCCAGTAGATTTTATTAATTTAGAAACTCAAAGACTCCCTTTCAAGAATTCCCAGATGGAACTGGCCCACTGGTCAGGGAGTTTCTAATCGTGGCCAAATCATGTTGCCGGCTGGAGAAACTGGTATCGACGGATATCATCCGCCAAGAGAGTATATTGGGAGGAAACCGACATTGATCAGTGTATTACTCTGTCCCTAGCCGATATGGATAAGAATGAACCTTTAATCATATCGGCTGCTCATTTTTGGTCGGACACGTTAAATACCTTCCTCTTCTCTCATGGGCCAATGACCATAACTGATGCGGACACAAACATGATTAGAACTTTTCAATCAAATACATTATTTCACTGGAAAGAAGTATTGAGCCGCATTAAATATTGTCAGGTGAATTTGTTTCTTAATGACTTTCTTTCTATTCGTGGGAACGATATACTACCTTATGCCAAATTCTTGTTTATTATTAGGTTTGAATATTATGATGATTCCGGGGCCAAAGCAATGGAGAAGCATAAGGAGGGTGATCATATTTGCTACCAAGAACGAAGAGCTCAAAGCCTATGGGAATGGAAAGGAGGAAACCAAGCAGCCCATGTAACTCATCAAGGTGGAAAGAAGCCCATGCAGTGGGAGAGCAAAAGGGAGGAGCCCAAGGACTTAAACTACAAGTTTTGGATAAGATTTTCAAGTCAAATTCAGACTTCCCACGTGCTCAATCCAATTCAAACTCGGATTCAACTCAGGATTCAACTCGGACTCGGTTCGGGACAGCCTGACAGGCAGTTACTAAAAAGGCCATAACTTTCACAAACGGAGTCCGATTCAGGTGTTCTTGTACTCGTTGGAAAGATAATTTCAAGGGCTACGCAATGGATCTGGTCCCACCTCCAAATTCGTCACGGATAAAAAGTTATGACCGAAACAATGTGACGGGTGAAAAATATAGTTTCCTTTTTGTAAGAGTTTGTATCTAAAACCATATAGGGTTGAGTTGTATTTGGTTTGGAGACCATATGGACGTCCCAAGGGGCTATATAACCCTTGTATTGGCAGCCTTTAGGGCACAGACCACTTTTGATAATATAATACTCTTGTTCTTTCCGTTGGCTGAACCAACTTGAGGGAATTGGGAGTTCGCTGAAAATCAAGATCGTTCAACCTTTCCGTTGGGAATTGGGAGCGCGATGGAACTTCATCGGTGGTCGTGAAGTTCAGCACGTGTGGTTGGGCGAATTATAGAGTGCTAACTCTTGCATTGGCAACGGGGGATCACTACGGTTCATCAAATCCACGTGAGTATCTTGATCCTACGTCGAGAAGATCGGGCGACCCCGTATCATCTTGGTATCAGAGCGCGGTTTACTCGGTAGGATTATTTACCCTTAGTTTTAGATTGATTTACTTTTGTCCTATAGTCCATTAAAACCAAAAATTGCCACAAAAAAATATCCAAACCCTAGTTTTTGCATCTGTTAATTTTGTGAGTTTTGCTAAGTTTTGATCCATTAGAACTTTGGTTAGGTGCTGATCATTCGTGTTTATTTGCGTAGCTTAATCTTTGTATCCAATCCAAAATTCAAAAAAAATTGATCTGCTACAGTACACGATCGCTACAGTACCGTATTGCTACAGTACGCGATCTGCTACAGTACCGCAAAAAAATCCTGTTCATCTTTGAGACTAGCTGTTGAATATTGCATCTAGGGCTGCTCTTGAGTATTTTACACTTTGCTAAATATTTGAGACCTGCAAAAAAATCAAAGGAACAATTAAAGCTAGTTCGGCCTTTAAAAAAAAGACAGCTGAAAAAAAAAGAGAAGAAGAGAAAAAGAAAGAAAAAAAAAACATTGGCCGAATTTGGGTGAGTTCTTAGTCCATAAATTCAGATTGTATAATTTAATCTCTTGAGCAATCTCGTGCCCTTACATTCATATCATTGCAATTGGCTAGCGTCTCTCCTAGTACTTGGTGCAAAACGAGCTATCTAATCTTTAATTTCAGATTGCCTCTAGTTAGCTCATTCCCTTGTTTGCATCGAGTCACATTGATCTTTGCGTGTGCGTTCATATACTTCACTTAAATCTTTTGGATCAGCACTTAGGCAAAGTATTCTAGCTTGGATTATTACTTAACTTTACAACATCAAGAATTTCAGATTGCTAGGATATACACTTTCATACCAAGCTCCACCATATAACCGTTGTTGTGCAAGTAGTGAACACTCTTGAATTCGCTTAATCATCACGTTGCTGTTGTCACTTCTACCAGGTGTAAGTTTTTATTGGCCTTAATTCACTTCGGAAGGGTAAGAACTTTACTTGGGAGAGAAAATAGTGAGATTGAGTGATTTCCACATATATATATGTTGCATAACTAACCATGACAGGATATTCAACAATTCGATCCTCTTGGTGTGAACAAAATAGGAATGAATCTTCAGTATTTCGTTCCTCATGGTGTGATTCCAAACCCAACAATTTGTCTCTTCCGTTCTATGGAAGTGAAGATCCAGAGGAGTATATTGAGTGGGAATGGCAATTGGAGAAAGAGTTTAGATTTCAGAAGCTTCCCAAAGACCAAGAAGTGATGCGAGCCACTATGCAGTTTAAAGACTATGCTTATAGTTGGTGGCAACAATTATCTGGAAAACGATTCATTAGATCTTGGTCAAATTTGAAGGTGATCATGAGAAATGAATTTGTGCCAACCTATTATGAGCGGGAATTGCTTCACCATGTGGAGAGCATCACACAAGGGAGTAACGCTGTTCAAGATTACTATTATGAGTTGAAGCATGCATTCCGTCGTGCCGGTGTCACCAGCGAATTAAGAGAGAAGGCATATTTCAAACAAGGCTTGAATTATAAGATCGCTGCTGCACTTCAACATAAATATTTTAGTAGCATGCATGATCTTGTGAATTGTGCTATTAAGGAGGAGAAGAGACTTATGGAGAGACGTACATCACGGTTCAATCCATGTCCATACTTCAGCTCTTATGGTTCCACTAGTGTGACACATGAGAAGATGACCGAGCATGGGACTTTCCCTTCGGTTAAGAAGACATGTACTGCTGCCCCATTGCTACAAACAACACTTGAGATGCATCAAAACCCATGTGAGAATGAGAGCCACATAGCCAAATTGAGTGAGAGTGTTGAAAAGAGTGAGCTGTGTGATTCCACCATATGTGAGTTTGAGAACATCCAAATTGAGAGTGAGAGAGATACACCAAAAGAAAAGAGAGAAGTAGAAGATAGACAAAGTGAGGTTGATTTTGAAACTAACACATTAATATCTACTTCTAGTGTTGTTTCTCACATTATGCAGGTTGAAATTGAAGATGAGGAATTAAACATTCAACAACCGGCATCATTGGAAGTTAAAGATGAGGAGATAACCACGGTTCAAGATGAAGTACTTGCTGTCCCGTTGTTACATCATGATGATTTAATACCTACAACACCTACATCAACTGAGGAGAACAACAAAGGTAACAATATTGGTACTGAAATTAATTGTGAAACAGTGAGTACTTGTGAAAACTCATATGTGCGAATGAAAATTCCATGTTCTAAAATTTCTTTGCTTAATTTACATAATGTGGAATTGATTACTCATAAGGAAGTTCTTACTCGAATATCTCCTAGTGATTCTTTATATTATATCATGTTCGATGATCCTAAAGAGCTATCTAGTGTCATTCAGAATGTTGCTGAAATTTCATGTTTAAAATCACTAGTTAGTTCCTATGCCTACACATATAAGTTCAATTTGATCGGAGATTATGGTGTAGATGACAACTTTTATGTTTATCGAATATGCATTACATGTGAAAAGCTTGCTGATTTGAAATTGCATATTTTGGATAAACAAACTTTTGTGCCATATCATGATCACAAGGAGATGAGGTTTAACAATAGTGCGTGCTGTTTACAAAGAGTTCTTGTGCCTACTTGTTCCTCTTTTAATGAACAATCATGTACAAATAATCAGAGTAGCGCAGTTGAAGCATGGAAGGCACTTAAAATTTTCTCTTCCATATTTGAACCGTTTGATCTGGTTTTGCCCATTAATGACTTGTCCACGTACTTCTCAAAGTCGAGGACGACTTTTTCTTGTGGGAGGGAGAATGGTGTGAATGAAAACATTGCAATGTATGCATTTGATAGCTGTTGTAGTATCAATTGGTTTGTGCAAAACAGTAAGAATGACAACGACACAATAATTGATTCATACATATACCACGCATATGTGTTGTTCTTTTTGCTTACTACACCTCTAGGTAATAATAATGTGAAAGACGGAAGGGGTGTAACTGACCAATACATATACCATGCATACACATTGTATTCTTTGTTTAGTACAATTTCAGGCTATCAAAAGCCGAGGACGGCTTTTCTTGAAGAAGGGGAGGATGATGCGGACACAAACATGATTAGAACTTTTCAATCAAATACATTATTTCACTGGAAAGAAGTATTGAGCCGCATTAAATATTGTCAGGTGAATTTGTTTCTTAATGACTTTCTTTCTATTCGTGGGAACGATATACTACCTTATGCCAAATTCTTGTTTATTATTAGGTTTGAATATTATGATGATTCCGGGGCCAAAGCAATGGAGAAGCATAAGGAGGGTGATCATATTTGCTACCAAGAACGAAGAGCTCAAAGCCTATGGGAATGGAAAGGAGGAAACCAAGCAGCCCATGTAACTCATCAAGGTGGAAAGAAGCCCATGCAGTGGGAGAGCAAAAGGGAGGAGCCCAAGGACTTAAACTACAAGTTTTGGATAAGATTTTCAAGTCAAATTCAGACTTCCCACGTGCTCAATCCAATTCAAACTCGGATTCAACTCAGGATTCAACTCGGACTCGGTTCGGGACAGCCTGACAGGCAGTTACTAAAAAGGCCATAACTTTCACAAACGGAGTCCGATTCAGGTGTTCTTGTACTCGTTGGAAAGATAATTTCAAGGGCTACGCAATGGATCTGGTCCCACCTCCAAATTCGTCACGGATAAAAAGTTATGACCGAAACAATGTGACGGGTGAAAAATATAGTTTCCTTTTTGTAAGAGTTTGTATCTAAAACCATATAGGGTTGAGTTGTATTTGGTTTGGGGACCATATGGACGTCCCAAGGGGCTATATAACCCTTGTATTGGCAGCCTTTAGGGCACAGACCACTTTTGATAATATAATACTCTTGTTCTTTCCGTTGGCTGAACCAACTTGAGGGAATTGGGAGTTCGCTGAAAATCAAGATCGTTCAACCTTTCCGTTGGGAATTGGGAGCGCGATGGAACTTCATCGGTGGTCGTGAAGTTCAGCACGTGTGGTTGGGCGAATTATAGAGTGCTAACTCTTGCATTGGCAACGGGGGATCACTACGGTTCATCAAATCCACGTGAGTATCTTGATCCTACGCCGAGAAGATCGGGCGACCCCGTATCAATAACTTTAGCCGATGTGCTTAGACTGACCAGCCTCAAGATTACTGGATCAATCACTCCATTCCGTATGCTTGACAAACACACCCATTGGCTAAGGGCCTGTTTGGGAGAGCTCCACCAGCTCCAGATTCACCAAAAATATGGATCTGGAGCTGGATTCACCGTGGAGTAGCTCCATCGTGGATCTGAGATTCGTCAAAGTGTTTGGTACAGCTCCACCTCTCTCTCTATCTCACTTCCACCTGGACCCCACGCGTCAGTGGAGCAGCTCCATTCTTCTTCCTCCCGATGAGAAGCACGCGCGCAGAGGAGGAGGCGGCGCGGCCGGCCAGGGGCGGCGCGGCGTCTGGCCGAGGAGGAGGAGGAGGAGGGGGCACGGCAGAGGAGGAGGCGGAGCGGGGGAGGCGGCGCCTGGGGGGCGGGCGCGGCCTGGGGGGCGGCGCGGCGTCTGGCCGAGGAGGAGGAGGAGGAGGAGGAGGAGGGGGCACGACAGAGGAGGAGGCGGAGCGGGGGAGGCGGCGCCTGGGGGGCGGGCGCGGCCGGCCGGGGGGCGCGGCGGCCAGCCTGGAGCGGCGCGGCGTCTGGCCGAGGAGGTGGAGGAGGAGGGGGCACGGCAGAGGAGGAGGCGGAGCGGGGGAGGCGGCGCCTGGGGGGCGGGCGCGGCCGGCCGGGGGCGGCGCGGCGGCCGGCCGGGGGGCGCGGCGTCTGGCCGAGGAGGAGGAGGAGGGGGCACGGCAGAGGAGGAGAAGTCGCCAGGAGGGGAGGCGCTGCGAGAAAGAAGAAAAACGAATCGTTTTTTTGTGTAACCAGTGGCAGTGGTGGGTAATTTTCCCCAACTCCACCAACTTGAGTTTGGTGGAGCACCCCTTGAGGTGCTCCACCAATTTGGTGAATCTGGAGCTAGATCCATGGTTTTGGTGGAGCAGATCCACGGTGGAGCTGCTGGAGCTGGAACTGTTTAGCTTGGAAAAGTGAATCTGGATCTGAATTTGGTGAATCTGGAGCTGGTGGAGCTCTCCAAAACAGGCCCTAAAAACCTTGGGGGATGGACCGGCTACATCAATTCTCATGCTAGGACTGGGGTAGTCGATGACAGAGAGCATTCAGCTTTTTTAAACATGCGGTTGGAGAAGTTCATTTTTTGCGGATCGTCGCTGGGTCCAACCAACAATCATCAGAGTCTAGCAGAGCAATTAGCCGGCGGCAGAGAAATTCCTCTTGGAAAATATTTATTAGGAGCTGCCTACTCCCACCTGCATCGAGTTTCCCTGAAGATATCGGCTGGTGAACCCATCGGCAACATCGGAGGTCCCTGGTGGTTTATTCAATTATGGCTAAATTTGTACACCCACCAAGCAATGGGTAGTGACCTCGCCAACAGCCGATTCCCATCTTCGGATTACGCAGAAGGGGAAGACACTACAGACCGCCGATGCATGTCGTTTGGTGAAGCAGCATCGGCTCTCGCAAGTTTCCCAGCTGATGGAGCTAACACAGCTCAAATCTTTAGAAGTTTCTATCACGGTTTCACCAAAGAAACAACAGTCTGGTTTGCTTATGTCAATGAAGATGAGTATGAACTCCCTGGCTTCAGATTCGCAGATGCCTGCAACGATGGAGCCAATATCCTCAAGGTGATCATCACTCCAAGCATCTTGCCCGTTGGTTTCCATGCCGGCCGCAATCGACTCTTATCTTATGAATTCTATTACCCATCGATTGCAGTCCATCAACTAGGACTGGGACAACTGCCGATCAAGCCTTATTTTGCTGATAAGGTGAGAGCTAGGGACCAAGTGAAAAGTGCTCTGGAATTTAACAGAGTCCACATGCTTGAATCGGCAATAGCAGTAACTGTCCCAAATGAATGGGCTTATGGTGCCTTCAGTTCGAGGCTTCTCAATTCCTGGTGGAAAGAATGGAAGAAGCATTTGTATTACCAAACTTCCACTTACTTCTGTCAATTGCTGAATCCCGAATACGTCCCTTCTGATGACAACGTAAGAAATTCTCGTTAACTGACCTGTTTCTTGTTTTCTCTCTTCAAAATTCTACATCTAATCGGCTCTTTTGCAGGGTTCTGATAAAGATCCCCCAACCGAGAGCATCAGCAACTTACCAATCCGCTATGCCCCAGCATCGGCTATTTCCACCATGGGAGCCGATGCACCTACTGTCGCCGATCTTATGCAGGGAAGGGTGCCCAGGAAGCGCAAGGCCTCATCTGTTGCTAGAACTGCCAAGAAGCGTACTACCGGCGCGTCGTCATCATCGGCTGCATCATCAGCCAAAGGAGCCCCTCAGGTATCTATGAATCTTGTCTCCTGAAATCATTTTTACCATATCTGTATTGATCAAACTTTCACCTCAGTCCTCTGCTCAAGCCCCAAACATTCAACCAACGGCTGACCCTATAATCGTGGAGCAAGAGACCGTCGTAACTTAATCGGCCACTGTCTCTGCGGACAACGATGCTGAGCCATCGGCCGATGAAGCTAACATCAACACAGCTACACCTGAGGTATCAGCGATCATCATTTTTCTAAGCATAACGTGAGGTTAATGGGCTGACTGTCATTTTTCCTATTTTTACAGGGACCCGAGGAATCAATCGACCCCCGAATTGCTCAGGGTTCATCAGCAACAATCCAAGAACCTGACACACTGGCTAGGGCTGATCCATCAACCTCACAGGGCCATAACATTTCGGCCACCGTAGACCCTCAAGCCGATGCCATCCTTGAGACTCAACTAAAACAAGTATACTTCTTTCTGCTCTTCTTATATCATCTGTAATATGCCTTTTCTTAACTCTTGTCTGCTTTAACTCTGTAGGTCCAGGACAACCCCTCTTCCAACCTTTTTTTCCTTTGATGTCAACGAATTTTTAGTTGATGAGGAAGAAGTCGGTTCTTTAGGAACATCAACTCAGCCTATCACAAGGACGACTTTAGCTGATGACCTAAAGAATCGGCTAGAAGACAAGTTGACCCTGTTGGAACACTGTTGACGATGAAAATGCTATACTTTTACATATCCAAAAGCACCGTCAACAGTCTCGGATCTGAAGGAATCAAAGCATATTGTTGACACCAGAATTTGGAAAAACCCCAAGGCTTGGGAAGATTGCGTAGACAACAACATTAATGGACTTTATCGGAATATCGACCCAAATATGTCCAGATCGGACTCTGCCGGAGTATCAACTGAAGCTTATCAAGGCCGGGCTTTGCCAGAAAGGAAATGCAGAGCCCTTTTGTAAATTAAATAGATTAGTTTCTTTATGTAATATTAGTCGTATCCATTTAGGATCTTTGTAATAGCTAGAATAAGCCTAAGTCGTGTTTGACTAGGACTGTATCGACTCAGGGTATCAATATGTGCCCAGGTCATTGTAAACAAACAAACAATCAATCAATACACAACTTTCGGCATCACGCCACTTTTTCTTAGGAGTAGGAGTAGAGTAGAATTCGATGAGTTCTTCGGCGAACAAGGCTGCATCATCTTTGATCTCGGGTTTGCTCGTAAGTACCGTTAGTTATCGACTTATGTCAAGTTTAACAAGGCTGCATCAGTTTGATCTTGTGTTAAATTAGACATTTGTCAAAATTACCGATTAAGATTATATCCAGTAAGGCTGCATCGTTCGACCTCTTACTGGATCTGATATTAATCAAGTTATCAATTTTATTATATTTAGCAAGGCTGCATCTTTCGACCTCTTGTTAGATCTAATAGAATCACAATTTATCTGACTAAGTTTAAGGTATGATCGGCTGATATCTTTTAGATCTGTTTATCCATCAATTGTTAGATTTATATCTATATAACAGAGTGTTTCTAAGAGCCGATTGTACTTTAACCTTGGTCCTTCTAGCTTGCTTTTAGTATTCTATTTTATCGTATTTGGATCTATCGGCTCTTAAGTTCTAAGTCTATCGCCCTGCTGCCAACGCTGCATCAAAATTGACCTGATTGGTAGTGATGCTAGATCAGTTCCTATTAGTTTGTAGATTTATTTATAGTTAAAATAGAATGTTATCTGCTTGCTACAACCTTATAGCCGATGAGTTACGCTTCATGCTCTATCTCATTGTTTTATTCATCGGCTATGCCTATTCTGTCACCATCGGACTATTGGCCGATGGCATATGCTTTCAAGTTATCTCATCAAAATAATGATATCGGCTCCTTAGAGCATCTCCAAGAGATGCTCTTTCTCACCCCCTATCTTAAAATATTGGGTATGAAAACTAAAAACAAACTCCAACAGATACTCTAAAACACACCCAATAATTTTGGTACTCTAAAATTGAGGTGGATCACCATCAAATATACAGTGCCTAGATAGTAATTTTAGGGATCCAAGTTTAGAGGAGCTGCTGAAGGAGGGGAAAGATTTAGAGGACAATTTTTTTTAGGAAGACTCCCAATATGAGATTTTAGAGGACAAAATATTGAGCCTCTCTTGGAGATGCTCTTAGTTGATGACCTGCTATGTCCTATCGGCTTCTTAGCCGATAGCTTATGGAACTATTCGGAAACCAGCCGATGTGTTCCATCCTAAACTACTGATTACCTTTCTCTCCTTGTCAATTGTAGGTCAAAATGACTGGCACGCCCGCACCCCGTCATCGGCGGTCCAAAAATCGACAGATCGTGCACTAGAGCTAAGCAGATCTCTCAGGTCTGTCGTGTGTTGACCTGAGTCAAATTTCAGCGTCGACACATTTCTTGGCACGCCTGGTGGGACCACAATCATCAACATGGCTGAAGAAGAGGTGCAAATCACGTATGATGAGTTGACTTCTGAACAGAGGGCTATGGTGGACCAATCTACAGAAGAGGTCAGAGTCAAGTGTTTGCAGTCTTTTGGCAAAACCAGAAATAAAGTATACCAAAAAGGGACATTGCCAAAAGGACTGACTCAACATGAGATAGATCAAGAAAAGGCTACTGATGCAGACAAGAAGATAATAAAAGACGATGTCCATGAAGCTGTTCATCATGCGTTGATTAATCAAGCAGGAGTCTTCATGAATACTGTCAAAAAAGCAATTAGGGACTCAATGAACGGCACTCTGATGCAAGAAGTTATGGGCCGGTATTCCTCGATACTAGTACATCGGTTGGAAATACCGGAAACATCAGATCCCGTCAAAACGCTGCCGTTCCAACAGACTTCACCGCCAGTCACGGCACAGTCTATACCTGTTTCCCCATTATCTCAGCCGATTGCACCAATAGCTCCAAATATCGCAAAGGATTATGGGGAAGAGTTTTTCAGAAACTATCAAAGGCATTCTGCCCAGAATGCTCACCAAGACAACATACCACCGAGATATCACACCATTTCAAATTTCGGTGGCAACTTTGCTCAGAACCAAGGATATCAACGTGTTCCAGGAAATAATTACATCCCTGAGCAGGCTCCTTACCGATACATACAGCCTCCAGGTGCTAATATAGATGACATGGTCAACAAAATAGCCGATGTGATTCAAAATCAATTCGGCTTAAAACCTAAAGATCTGTAACACCCCAGGTGTTAGCTTTAGCTAAGCCAAGGCTTTAGTCACAAACCAAGAATCTTTGGTTGCAATCTTGAGCCTTGTTGAAAACTTTAGAGATGTTGGCAAGTGTTGAGTTCAGTTGTTTCAAAAATGAGCCCCAGTTTAAACTTTTTGTTTGAAAAAGACAAAACATTTTTGGTTGGTTGCAACATCTTTCAAAAAGGATGCACTAGTAATTCTAACTATAACTCTTTATACTTAAGTGATGTTTATCATGTTTTCTTTCCATAAGCATGACCTAAGCACCAACCCTAATCTAGGTTGATGCACTTGCCTGGTCATGTCATGTGTTAAGTTTGACCCCTTTTCAAAACTATACATGGGAGAAGTGAAACCTGTACACTTACATACTTAGCATACCTTACATGTATATTAACATGTTAGGGTCATGCAATAGGTGGCATGGAGTTTGAGTTTCAAAAACCATATGAAATGATGATTTCTTGTTTGCTTGAAAACCTTCTTTAAACTCAAGTGCACAAAGGAGTTGTCAAACCAACTTTGCAATTATGTTCAAAGTACTCTAAATTAACTTTGGAACAAAAGTTATTTAGGGTCTCTTTTTGAAAAATGTGAAGAAAGTGCTCAATTTGAGCTAAAACCCTAGTTTGAAGTCTATTTCATGAACCAGGATTGACCAAAGTGGAAATGTAGTTTCCAGGTCCAATCTGAGGTTTGACCTTAAACCAAAGTTGTAGCTTAAGCCTTGCACAACAACTTTTGTTTTTGGACCAACACTTGACTCAACTCCTAAGTGGCTCAACCAGAGGCTCCGATATTGAACTTAATTTTGAAATTTTCAGAGAATCCTGAAAATTTTCAAGTGTAGGAAGTTTTGGTCGACGTATCACGTTCTCCACAATTTCCTAAGTAACTTCAATTTCTCCAAAAACAAAAGTTGGAGCTAGGGATACAATCTTGCACTTGCCAAAAGTTGGAATTATTTTGGTCAAGTTTATGTATCCAAACTACAGTCAAGGGCAATCTGGTCCTGTTGCTGACAGAGCAATGTTTGGAGATCTTTATCTCCTAATCTGGTGGGCATATGATCAAGGTCCCTAAATGAAAGTTAGAGTCCAAACTGTTGTTAACAATTTTTGTTAAGGGACCCTTGTCTAGTTCGGCCTCTACGGCGTCCAAAAGCGGTGTAAGAGAGTGTCACTTTTGCACTTATCAACTGCTCGACGATATGTCCCAAAGGTCACACGTGGTCAGCACGCGTCGCAGCCTGATCCCGCCAGTGCCATGCGGCCGACGCGTGCTCATCTCCTGTGCCGCGCTTGCACCAAGCCGATGCGAACGCCCGTGCCATGTGGCTATCCTTGTGTCAGATCCCGGGGAAGGAATCCGAACGAGAGGTGGGAAAGCTCTGAAACCTCAGAATCTGAAGCTTTGGAAAAGGGGAAAGAACGAGTATCGCTGAGCTACTGGTCTAGATTCCAAGAGGAAATCCGACCCGGGGTTGGAAATCACGGGAACTCACGATCAGGGGAAAACCCAGGGAGAAGAACTACGCTACAACTACAGCTAGGGCTAAATGGATATGTTGGCAAATAGCATATGCCGTTCTATTGCACTCGGCGCATATATCTGAGTACAGACAGTCTTAGCTTAAGTGCAATTACAATAACCCATCCAGATTAATGACAGATTAATCCTAAGCAAAGTAACTCACTCCACAGCTAAGAATAACATTACTGAAACTAGTGGAAGCCTTAGATGCATCCGCCACTTAATCCTGACCGTTGATCAATGTATTGGCTGGAACGATGAAGCGGTATTTCTTCAGACTTAGTCTCTCCTTTTGCTTCAGAATATCAGCTGGTTCTGACAATTCCTCCCCCTTGGCAGCAAACTTGTCCTCAAGTGCTTTGATCAAGAAACAAAGATTGAATTGTTTGTGAATAAAATTCAGGAAATGTCCCTTGATGAAGTCCGCCTCCTCCCAAAAAGCATCTTCAGGAAACAAATTGACCCCTTGTGCCATTGAATCTTTCACTGTATTGAGCAAGTTTTCATCTAGTAGAATGTTAGGACCTTGCTTTTCAGGCTCAAAAGCCCCTATTGACCTTGCTGCAATCACATCCCATTGATAGCATTGCTGAAAGAGGTCAGTGATTTCTTTCTGTCTTGAGTCAAAATTAACAAGACCATTCTCGATATCTTCTGCCCAATCCTTCTCTAGTAGTTTGGCTACCATTGTAACTTTGTTCCTCTGGTTAGGTGTTTCAGCAAAACATTTCATAGAAGAAATATCAACAACTGTTTTACAAAAAGTCACAACTGGATCTGCAACCTTCACTTCTACCTCAGAATAAAGCTCTCTCTGGTCCTTCCTTATAGAATCTAAATACAACTCACCAGTTTCAAGTATAATGTGTTCTCCTGACTCTTCTACCTTAGTAATAGCCGGAGGATAGCTCTTGCTGATTTTACGAAGACATTCCACCATCTTAGGGAGTTCACTTGGGTTAAGAGGCTCAGCTGTTAATTTTACAGTAGGTAAGGTATTGAAATGTAGTGGTCTGAATATATACTCACTTTCATCCATGTTCATAGGGCATATAGTTGCAGTTTTCATGACTGATGTATCTTCGACCACAATGAGAACCCAAAAACCAGCAGGTACAGACCCATGGTGGTGGTTTTTACTCAGATTCAACTCAAGGAGATGCTCAAGATCATCAGCAGAAGCAGGAACTGGTCCAGAGAATTCATTGTAGGAAGGATCCATTCTGTCCACTTTGATGATGCGACCAAGTTCAGAGGGAACTCCACTTTTAAAATTGTTCGAAGATAGGTTCAAATAAGCCAAACTCTCCAGAAAAAGTAACTTTACAAAAGAAGCCAAATAACCAAGTTCGTCATTGAAAATCTTCTGGCATTCTGCAAGATCAGGAAGAACATATGCCAAAAGCTCTTCCCAGCCTTCCTTAGTAAGCTCCATATATCTTTTCTCAAATTCTTCTAGTAATGGAAGTGACGTCATGAAATCAGCATCGGATATCGTCTGTTTCAATGCTTGTTCAGCTGCAACAATAACATCCTTGTTTGGTACAATAATGATGCAAGACAGCCTATATGGTCTTCTATCCTCATTTGTAGCAGTATGAACCAGTGCTTCAACGATATTCCTTTCTAGGGAATGCTCAGCAACATCTTCATTTGCGTCATTTGTGTTTCTTTCTAAAGAGTGTTCCTGGCAGGCCACTACCTGAATTACTCCCCTGTGCTTTGTCACTGTCTTCAGATCACCATTTTCTGACAAAAACCTACCAACTGGATCACCAGATTTGTAATCCTCTTCCTTTGCTAGCCATCCATAAATATACTTCCCATGTTGATTTGTCTCATTCCAATCCTTGGTGAAAAAGACAACTGCATAGCCAGTATACCCCTCAGCACAATACACATCATTAAATTGCAAGGGATTGAACTCAGCTAGCTGCCTCATCAGATTGGCTCCATAGTTTATGACATGGACATATGTTTCTTTGTATATATTTCTGACATACCAGAGTTTCATGGCATAGAAATTTTGAGCCTCAGTTAAGATATGAAAAACAATGTTTCCTGGCTCCTTAGAACTGCTCATTGTTGAGTTCATGCGAACAAAAGCTGCAAGAACATTCTTAGATAGTATAACATACTTGCAAGCAGAAATTTCATCTGCATCCAGTGAAGAGAATTTGAAATACTCTAACGTCAACCTTATAAAGTATCCATGGTGATTTTTAGGCAACATCTGAGCCTCGAGATTATAGAGGACTGCACCCTGTTTCATATGAAAATGAGCTCCATATCGACTCCGGGATAATCTTAGGACCACACAAGAGGAGAAAACCTCGAGTTGCAGCTTAAGTTCCTCCAGTCCCCTGTTCCTAACTGAGAAAGCATACAAGTGAGGCTCTCTAACAATAGTATCCTGAGTGGCATTTTTGTGTGTATAGCTCTGCTTTCCACCAAAAGAAGACCAGAAAACAGAACTCACTGCACCCTCCTTGTAATGTTTCACTTCCACACCAGGCCTCAAGAACTCAGCAACAGTACAGCAGCATTTGACATCCCGACTTATAATTCTTTCACCTCTAACATTGACAAAGTTACACAGCTTGTCTATCGGGCAAACCAACACCGGAAGTGTCTGGCCATTCCTCCAATCGCACTGACTTAACATCTGATTGTCATCAAGCTGACAATCTGTGTACAACAGGATCTGTTTGCTCATGAGAAGTCCCACCTTCCGTTCGATCTCCTCCTTGACATCAACAGCACTATTGGATTTCTTCACATTGAGCTTGATGTTCTTTCCAACCGAGGAAATCTTGACAGATATTTGCATCAATTGTCTTTTTGCTTCAGCTTGGGGTGAGACAATTTCCACATTATCCTCTGTAACAACATTAAAACTAAGCATATGGCCACTTGATGCGGATACGCATATGCTTAGCACTTTTCAGTCAAATACATTATTTCACTGAAAAGAAGTATTAAGCCGCATTAAATATTGTCAGGTGAATTTGTTTCTTAATGAACATGTCATTAATTTTAATGAGAATTGTATACTGCCTAAAAACAATGTTTTACTTGTGCTCAGGTTTGAAGAGTCAGCGATGGATGGAGATCAACAATATGTGGCCGTCATCCAAGGAAGCACAAGTCCACGGCATGAATAATGATCGGCCCATGAATAGCGCCCGCGTGAACAGTGCTGTGCTACAGTAACGGGCTCTGTGAACAGTACCTGCTACAGTAACGGCCCATGAACAGTGCGCGTGCTACAGTAAAAGGCCCATGAACAGTGCGCGTGAATAGTACCATATGAAGAATTTAGTGTTGAATAGCCTTAGTCTGAGGCTATATATTGAGGGGTAGACCCCCATTGTAAGGGGAACCACTTTTGATATTAAAAATACTCTTGTTCTTTCTGTTGGCCGAACAACATTGAAAGAATTGGGAGTTAGTCAAAAATCAAGATCGTTCAACCTTTCCGCTGGGAATTGGGAGCGCGATAGAACTTCATCTGGTGGTCGTGAAGTTCAACACGTGTGATTGGGCGAATTATAGAGTGCTAACTCTTGCATTGGCAACGGGGGATCACTACGATTCATCAATTCCACGTGAGTATCTTAATCCTACGTCGAGAAGATCGGGCGACCCCGTATCACCACTGGTTTCAATTCTGCCCCATTTCATATTTTTCGACTTTGATCCGGGATCCCAAATACGGACAACCCTTTCAGTATCACCAGTGACAAGTAAGGATCCTGTATAATTCATAGCCAGTGCACAAACTGATTCTTTGTCCTTTACAGTAGATACAAGCTTGACTTCATGAATCAAAGTACTGTTAATTGGAACTACGGCAAGGTCCTGCTTCAACTCAATAAAACCAATTGTATGTTTGCACTTGTGCCCACAGAACCCTTTATACCCGCAGTACTTGCAAACTCCTGGAGTAAATGGTTTCATTGTTGTCTCCTTTTTCTGAACTGCAGCTTCCAATAAAGGTTCTACTCCATTAAATTCAGGGGAATCAATTTTAGGACCTTTAGCTAGGGACTTATAGAAACTATGGACCCTATCATTGCTGGAATAGGATTTCCACTGTCTTACCAAGTCAGGTTCACTATTAGGGTTCAAATTGTTGAGAGTAGGAGAAGCAACAAAAGCATGCGGCAATGGATCAACATCCCAACCAGTGACAACTACAGAAGGACCAGTGGGAGGGAATTTGAAGTTACCTTCGGGTGTTCTCATCAATTGAATTCCTTGAATACTTTCCAGATTACTCTGCCTCAGATCTTTCATATTTCTCGCTTCAACTACTCTAGATTGAGAATTTACTAACCTTTGCACTAAAATTTCCATCCGGTTCAATTGATCCTTGATGCCTGACATCTCCTTTCGCATATCTCCCATCTCTTGCCCCAGTACATCAACCTTATATTCCATTGCTTCTTGCCGCGCAGCAGTGACTTTCGACGCCTCCCATTCATTCCGCGCCATAGATTTCGTCATCTGCTTCTGGATCGATGCGCAAGCTCAGGGATTTTACCACGGAGCCAGTCCGGAACCCTCACCGCACATCAATCTTGCCGCCGCCGCCGTCGGATGAAAAGGGGATTTTACAGAGAACCGAGTTCTCCAACCCAATCGCCGACCTTGCCGCCGAGGATTGATAAGCTCTGATACCAATTTGTCAGATCCCGGGGAAGGAATCCGAACGAGAGGTGGGAAAGCTCTGAAACCTCAGAATCTGAAGCTTTGGAAAAGGGGAAAGAACGAGTATCGCTGAGCTACTGGTCTAGATTCCAAGAGGAAATCCGACCCGGGGTTGGAAATCACGGGAACTCACGATCAGGGGAAAACCCAGGGAGAAGAACTACGCTACAACTACAGCTAGGGCTAAATGGATATGTTGGCAAATAGCATATGCCGTTCTATTGCACTCGGCGCATATATCTGAGTACAGACAGTCTTAGCTTAAGTGCAATTACAATAACCCATTCAGATTAATGACAGATTAATCCTAAGCAAAGTAACTCACTCCTCAGCTAAGAATAACATTACTGAAACTAGTGGAAGCCTTAGATGCATCCGCCACTTAATCCTGACCGTTGATCAATGTATTGGCTGGAACGATGAAGCGGTATTTCTTCAGACTTAGTCTCTCCTTTTGCTTCAGAATATCAGCTGGTTCTGACACCTTGTCGCGCGCGAGCTCCCCCTCTCATCCCCTGTCCTCTCCGTTGTCGCGAAGCTCGCCCGCCGCCGTGCGCAGTTGCCGTCGCCGCCGGCGTTCGCGGCCGCCTCTGCAGGACGAGCACGCCACCTCCTCGCACCTCGCTCGGTCTCCCACTCTCGCCTTCTCGCACCTTCTGACTTCCTCACTCGGCGCCGGTGGCCGCCTTCGCCGCCAGAAACGCCGCCGGGCAGAGACGCCGTTATGGCCAGGGCCAGGTGGAAACATCCGCCTCGGTGCGGTTAATCCCGCTCGGACTGTCTTCGTCCCTGTCACATCCCGTGGATGAAATCCGATTGAGAAGTAGAATCACCGAAAATCTGGTTGTGGGAAAAGGGGAAAACTTACGCTACAGACTACAGCTAGGGTTCTAAAGTATTGAGTCGGCAAAAGTATCTTCCATTCATTTCTCCGACCGCTTATATGGGTACAGTTCCCATTAAGTAAAGTGCATGATTACAATTAAACACTGAATTAAGTTACTAAGTAACAAGCATTAACATTGCTAATATTGACCGTAGATGCCATCCCCTCAGATGTACGCAAATCCTGGCCGTTGGATGACAATAACTGGAAAGGTTGAAGCGGTATCCTTCCAAAACATATGAAAGCTCCCAGCCAAACTTTACCAGGGTCTGACATTGCCCCCTCCTCAGCAACATACTTGTCCTCAAGTATGGAACCAGGAACTTAACAGTGAATGGCCAGACTCTTCCATGCGCAGAGAACCATAGGATCAGATTTTGCCAGGCACAACGTCCTTAAAGCGTCCGAAGCAAAAGAATTGATAGTATCCAATATATATTCTTTCTCTGAGCTTCCAATAAGGAAATACCATTTCCGTCACCATCAATCATCATGTCACACATCTGCAAAATAATTTCTGACGCACCTTTGCAGAACCAACGGAACGTGTCACTGGGTAATGAAACCAATACTGCCATCTTCTTCTTGACCGAATTGAAAGGCTCAACCTTAACCTTGGTGCAGGTCCTATCCTCAGCATCACAATCTCCTTCCAATCTCAAGCTAAATTCTAATATCGCTCCTTCTGTTGGAGTTCCTAAAACAGTTTGTTTACCATCCTTTTCTTTGACTACCTCTGCACTAGTGTTCTCAAAAATGCCCTGGAAAAGTAGGCTCAATGTGCTTGAAGAAATCACAGAATTCAGGTCTTCCAATCTATGGCTACTGGTAACTGACTTTGAAACCTCAGCTTTCCATATTTTGTCAACCACCATATGATTAGTAATCAAAGTTCCAGTTTTATCTGTGCAGATGGTACTAGCAGATTCCATTGTTTCACAGGCTGAGAAATGTCTAACAAGTGCTTTATCATTCATTAACTTTTTCATTGCAAATGCAAGACTCAAAGTAACAGCCAATGGCAACCCTTCCGGAACAGCAACAACAATAATAGTGACCGCTGTTGCGAAGTAATTTACTATAGTCAATGCATCAACAGAATACCATTTGAATAAACCATCTGTTAAACCTTTTTCAATAAGGAATCTAACCAGCAGGACTACAAATGTTAATGCGGCAAATACCAGGCCAATCTTCCCTATAATGGTTGCATTCTTTATGGATGCAATCATCTCAAAAAGCTTCAAAGGTGTTAATTTAATTTCATCCATTCCATACACTTCAAACATACTGAGTGTACAGTAGAACTCAGAACCATAATGGCTTACCAAGTTGAGCTTCAAATATCTAGCCCACTTCAGCTCAGAAAAAGTGAAATTATGAGCATGCTTGACATTTGCAACAGTAAATCTCCCAAGTGTTTCCCAGTTTCCTGTGGGATCACTCAGACTGCTCAGCATTTCAAAACCTTTTAAGTTAGAAGAATAGTGCTCAAAATTTGTAATTGCAATGGTATTCACTAATGTTTCTTCAGGGAGTTCTATGACAACAAATTTCCTCTCAGCTGAGCAAGAATTGCGCAGATACTTGTCCTTGTCTATGTCTAAGATGTTGGGAGCACCCTTGGCCTCCCTATTGAATTCCAGGACCTTAGCCCCTTTAACTGCTATTCTTGTGTTTGAGCCTGCTACAGAGCCTCCAAGTGCTTTCACAAAAAGGCTGGAAAAATAATCCTCAAACTTAAGCTGGGTCCAAGTGATACAATCTTGGGATGTCTCGCACTTCTCTCCATGGAGGCCTTCAATAACACACTCAAGCTGATCCCTAGCCAGTGCATCACCCGCAGTTCTTGATGCAGCTGCATATCCAGTAGGATTTGTCAGGAAAGCATTTACTTCAGTGGGAGTCTTCTCAAGTAAACCCTCAAACTTAGACCTAGCCCAGGTTAGGCAGTGGTCAACATTTTGAGGAAATGAATATACAGTGCACCTAGGTGCCTGCTTTTCAGGTGGATCTCTGGACGCCCCATAGTTCTCTGTTAGGAGAGGTCTGACCACTTGTGTATTGCAATTAGCACCCAGAGTCACAGATTCCGGAAGTGGCTTCTGGAGATATACACATCTGGAGTCAATGTACATTCTTGCAGTCACATTGCCAAAGGCATTGATAGCAACATCAAGGCTCTCCCAAAAGGCATCATTGAACACATTTTCGGTCTCAGGACTGGCTCTGTTCTGAAGGGCCCCGACATGAAACTTAAGGTTGATTGCCATAACAACAGTAGCAGCAACAGTGGATTTGGGTTGCCCACTATTCCAGTCGCGGAAAAGGAACCGGCGACTGAGATTGCTCTTTTCAATAACATCATCATCTGTCACGGTCAGCTTCCCATCCAGACTGCAAGAAATGCCCATTAGTGCCAGGTTCTTCAAGAATTCACATCCAAGTGTCCCAGAGCCAACCCTACAGATTTTCGCCTGCTCCAGTTTCTTTCGAAGCTTCGATCCAAAAACACTGATTTGTGCAACATATCTAGTGTTCTCTGGCTTCAAATCACCAGACTCCAAGGGCTCAACAGGGAGAGATTCAACAGAGTTAAAATAGAAGAATTGGTAATTAGGATGAAATTTCCCAGGACATGCCTTCATAACCTCCTGACCTACAATACCACCAAACATTGCAGCCATCCCTAAGCACATTGCTGCTGCTCCCTTCTCTATGTCAATGGCCATCCAGTCAGCTTCACAAAGGCTTAAATCTGGCCAAGGTGGTAGATTCCAGGGCAACCCAGTGCTCCATAACCATCTGTCATCTACACCAAATCCACCCTTTTTGTTACAAACAACTCCAATCCCCTTTCTATAAGCAACGTAATTATATTCATGATGGCTCCTCATAGCCTTCAGCATTCCCAGGCATTTCTTTGCAATTCGACTGTCACCACTCTCCTCTGCAGACTTGTGGATTTCTTCATCTACACTATTGCCTCGGTGAAAACTGAGGAATTCCTCAAGGTCAGACTGAAGCTTGTTCAGCGGTGCATACTTGCTGTCTACTGTCAGCTTTGCAACAACAAGCTTCCTCTGCACCCTCTCTACACGCCAAACCCTTGCCCTCTGCAACATCATCCTTTCTTCCTCCACTTCATGTCTCATCTTCATCAACTCACTCTTGTAAACAGCCGTGAGCTCTTCAATACAAAAATCAGGCCAGGGTGGGAGGTTCCAACGCAATCCATTACTTCTTAACCCTCTATCAACTCTTTTCCCCATATATAACTGGTCTGCCACTTTGTCGAGTTGCACAGGTCCTTGACCATCTGGCGAAAATATGATATCAATTCTTTTAGTAGTTTCTACTAAACACTTTATGGCATCCACAACAATTGCTGAAACCACTTCCTCTCCCTCAATCAAACAATTGATCAGAAGAGGATACAGATTATGACGTACAATTGTCTTCACAGCATCACCCTTGTTGATTTTATCTTCATCTTCAGATTCATTTACTCCTTTCTTTTCTTCTGCCTTGTGTGCTTCATTTGGGTCATTGGACTTAGTTTTTGCATCTGACCCTTTCAGAGCTGATTCATCCTTTTGAATCTCATCAATCTCATTAGAATCTGCATTCTTGTCCATTGCGGATAAAGCATCTTTCTCACTGCCATTGCCATTCAAATTGGGGGAAACAAGACAGGCAGGCGGCAACTGATTTTGACTCCAACCACTAGGAACTGCGGAACAACCAGTAGAAGGAGGATTGAAATTACCTTCTGGTGCTCCCATCCATTGCTTCCCTTGAGTACTCTTAAGTGTAATCTGCCTCAGCTCCACACTTCTTCTGGTCTTGTCATTCTCCCATTCGGCCGATGGAACCAGATCCGGTGAATCCCTTGGCTTCTCTGATGGTCGAAATTGAACTATCCTCCAGACAGCCGTGGGATCGGATGCATCCACTTCGTACCTCACCGCCGACTTCGTCATCTTTCCCAGATTGGAACTAGGGTTAGGGATTTTACCCGGAGTGGATTGTGGAACCTTCACCTCACGCCGGTCTGGTCCCGAGACAGCTAGCGCGAGCTCCGCCGGTCCACGCCGCCGCCGTAAATCGGAGGAATCCGGGATTTGCCGAGGAAGATAAGGCTCCAGCGCCGATTCGGATTGGAAACGACTGGGAAGAGCCGTTGGGCGATGGAGGGCTTGGGCTCGGAATTCCTGCCAACGACGATGAATGGCGGTATGAAACTGTAGTACGAAATCGCCGCCATAGTCCGCCGCCACAGGCCGGAAGAGATTTGGGGATTTTACGGAAACTGAGTTCCCAACCCAATCATTCCCGACCGATTCTCGCCGAGGATAGGCTTGCTCTGATACCATTTTGTCACATCCCGTGGATGAAATCCGATTGAGAAGTAGAATCACCGAAAATCTGGTTGTGGGAAAAGGGGAAAACTTACGCTACAGACTACAGCTAGGGTTCTAAAGTATTGAGTCGGCAAAAGTATCTTCCATTCATTTCTCCGACCGCTTATATGGGTACAGTTCCCATTAAGTAAAGTGCATGATTACAATTAAACACTGAATTAAGTTACTAAGTAACAAGCATTAACATTGCTAATATTGACCGTAGATGCCATCCCCTCAGATGTACGCAAATCCTGGCCGTTGGATGACAATAACTGGAAAGGTTGAAGCGGTATCCTTCCAAAACATATGAAAGCTCCCAGCCAAACTTTACCAGGGTCTGACAGTCCCTCCTGCGGCTTTTGCCGGCGACGCCTTCCTTTCCGTCGTCTTCGGCCGCCGCTGGTCGGGCTCAATCGCCGGCGACGGGCCTGGGTCACCGACCCCCCTCTCATCTGCTCTGTATGGCTGGGGCTGGGGAAGAAGGACCCCTGTGCAACGAATCGGAAGTAGGAGGGGCTTTTCGCAAAGGGTAAGACTCAACTGAATAGTAGCTACAGTGTTTTGGTTTTCTTTTTTTTGTTTTTCCTGCAGAGTGCATGTTTGATCTTCAAAAATTTGTGTAACTTCACATACAATTTCAAAAATGGAAAATCAAGTTCTGTGATGCTCTTCATACTTAGTAGTACACCTTTGACTTATAATATGTGGTACTTTAGTTGGATAATTGTGATCTATAGATTTATCTTTGTGTTTCAGTATTAAATCCATATCTCATGATTTATAGCTCCAATTGGAATGAAATTTTAGAGTTTTAGTTTACAGAAAGTTTAGAGTTTTAGTTTTATCTTTGAAATTCATGCTCTCTCACAATTAACTTTTGATTTTTAATATGGTAATTAAAATAAATAGTTTACATGTTTCAAACTCCTGCAGTAGACTTTATTTGATGTTACCTTGCTGCTATAAATGTTTGAACCTCAACTTAGGTTGTTTGAAATGTCACTTAAATATTATTAAACCTTTTTCAATCAATTTGTAAAACAACTTTGTTAAATATGATCATGAGTTCCTTTGTTTTGAATGATCCTCTATATATCTCATGGTATGTGTGTATTTATGTTAGTACATGTATGTGATATTAAAGTTCAAGTATTACTTGTGTTTGTCTCTACCCCTAAAATCCACCAGTTCAGTTCTTTCCTACGACCACCTCAAATTGTGCCCCCAATAGTCATGAGTTTTCCTGCATCCACACCAATTCGTGCCCCAGAAAAACCAACCAGTGAAATCAACGATCAAGGATCAATTCCCACCTTTCTCTCTCCTTACCCACTCATATCCAACGATCCAAATCAAAGTGGACTCGCGATCCCCACCTCCCCGCGCGACTCGCGATCCCCACCTCCCCCCACCGCCGCCTCCTCCCCTCCGCCTCCTCCCCCGTCGCCTCCTCCGCCGCCCCCTCCCCCGTCGCCTCCTCCTCCCCCACCCCTCCTCCCCTCCCTCCTCCTCCGCCGCCCCTCCCCCGTCGCCTCCTCCGCCGCCGCCGGCCTCCCCCACCGAACCCGTGCGCCTCCTCCCCTCTGATTTCTCCGCTGCCTCCTCCCCCGCTCCTCCGCCGTCGCCGCCTCCTCCTCCCCCACCCCTCCGCTCCGCCGCCGCCTCCTCCCCCCACCCCTGCGCTCCGCCGCCTCCTCCTCCTCCCCCCACCCCTCCGCTCCGCCGCCGCCTCCTCCTCCTCCCCACCCCGCATCTCCTTCTCCCCATCCCGCACTGCCTCCTCTTCCACCCCCACGCGTCGGCGCCTCCTCCTTCCTCCTTTTCCTTCCCTCCCCACGCGCTACCTCTTCCGGACGACGAGATCCTACGGACGGACGAGGAGGCCGGCGCCGCTGCGGCGTCGGCGGCGGACGACACGGTGAGGAGAGATCACTCGCCAAGCTGCAGATCTCAGGTCATCTCCGTCTCTCACCTCGGCTTGATTCGACGGTCGGGAGCTTTGGGCGGCTCCATCCGCTAGGGTTCCGCTGATCCGAGTTGCTCCAGCGGCGGCGATTCGATCATCGGTGAGTTTTTTTGGGCGTTTTGCTCGAATTCAAGCTGCTTTTTTGGGCTCGATTTTTTTTCTGATTACTCGCTGGGTGTGGGTTGGAGCTAGGGTTTTGTGAGGCTTGTGGGAGATGGGGACAGAAGATTACCATGTGATCGAGCTCGTCGGGGAGGGCTCCTTCAGGAAGGTGTACAAGGGGAGGCGCAAGTACACTCGCAATTTGAATCTTACTTCCAATTTTTGTGTGCATCAGGCTTCATGGTGTTTGTGAAGAAAATCCCCTGGCACCAATCATTGGAAGGCTTGGACTTCCACTGTACCACACAAGTGGAGATGACTCTGTGCTGTTTGATCATGATCTGGAGAGGTAAATCTTCACAGCTAGGTTCTGTATGCTGAGAGATGATGAACTCATTAATGCTCCATCTAACAGGTTTTATTGGCTTTCAGTTATGCACTCTATGACACTAAGGGACGTCAAGTTCCACCAGAATTGGTAGACAAGATAGGGAAGGTGTTTGAGACTATATTGGAAGAGGTATTCCCTTCAATTTTCGGTGCTTATTGGTTTTAGGTAATAATTTACTTGTTTGATTTGCCCTAACATTTATATGTGCACAGACCGGCAAATTGAGAGAAGAAGCCAATGAAGATATTTCTATTGCAAAGGCCATTGCAATTGTTATGGAGAGAAATCCACACTTGAAGTTTGTACTATCCAATTTCTTGCTGAACTATACTATGAATCAAGCTCTGTGTTCTGGAAGCCCATCAACATCCTCAGAGTTGTCTGATTCTTCTTACCGTCTTTGTAAGATCATTGAGTCAGTAGCTCTGGAATTACCATTCAACACATCTGTTAGAGAAATGAATTCCACTGGCTTTGATTTGGATATAGAAAATCGTGGGGCAGATGTATATTCAACTAATAAATCTGATAAATTACTAATGTGCTTGGCCTATTATTTCATGTTGTTGGATACTAAAATTTTAGTTCTCGTGATGTTGGATTGAATGCTATAAGCATATCAGGCAAAATAAAAAACAACGGAAGGTGTTGGAATTAGTCTTTTGTTTCTATTTCTAAGACCATGACTAATTGTATGTTATTATTAGTTTTTTGTTTGTACAACAATTTGTTGTTTTATGACAGTCGCTTATTGTGTAAGTTAAGTGCACTTAACCATTGCTTAGTTGCATGCCTGTGCACATATTCAGTATGATGTGCATATCTCTTTCAGTTCCTTTTTTTTTCTAATTTGTCATGTTGGAGGCAAACATGTTATTTAAAAAAAACCCTTTTTTGATGCCAACTGTGCTTTTTATAGTGTCACAATAATTTGAAGTTCCTCCTTTTTTATCAACTGTACCTGGCTAGATTGTTCCTTTTTACTATTTCTTCAAATTAGTGAAGTTCGACATTTTATTGGTAGCAAATATGATGTTCTTGTGTATGTTCTGTAACCACCGCTCATACAATATATTCAACCCTATTTCTTTGTACGTCTTGCAGGTAGTGTTGATCATAGTTTTTACTGAGATTAGTCTGTCAGATAAAATACTGTATGAGTTACTCCAATTTCATAATGGTATGTGTTGTTTCCTTGGAAATTTTGGTTTTATACATCCTTTGTCTGTTACACATGGTGGTTGGATGGGTGTGAAACAGAGACAAAACATGTCGAACAAAATTCATCTCATTTCTGGTAAATAATACAGCAATTTGCTTAGTAACACTACAAAGATACAATGAGTTGGAAAATAGCATCGACATGCGGCCCCATGGCCCACTTGTCATCCTCACATTGGATGTTATTTTCCAATTTGTACATCACTTACTTTGCAAATTTCCCAAATAATAATATTGGCAAGATATGATAGAAATACTGCACCTGTAACTAGGTGAAAAGAATGTGTAGAATGGTTCAGTGATCCAAACTTGTCAATTATTGCTATTATTAGTAAAACAAAGGTGTATCAACTTGCAAATATACTGAATTGCTCATGGAAGTAGATATTGATCTATAATCACACTAGATATTATCTCTATTTAGTACATGCTTGCATGGTGCACTTGTGGCTTTTGCATTGCCACTCATACAGAAAAATATTGAGGGAAATATCTAACAAAGTATTATGCCATAGAGAGAGAAAATGTCCTATGACGGCATCTGTTTAGTCCAGTATCTCTCTGTACTACGAGTACGTGCCCCCCAAACCCTTTCTCTCTACCGACAATCTCCTCGGTTTCTTGAGATCTCTTCGAGTGGCTTTGAGGAAAAGTTTTGCTCTTTATTATTTCGTTGTAGCGATCCTTATTATTAGTTTATTGTTTGACTTTGGCGCAAGAAAGTTGGGATATTGCGGTGCGTTTGGAAGATGAAAATGTGATCCTTGGTGATGTAGTTCAAAAAACAAAAAGCGTGATCCTTGATGCGCCTTTTTGTGAGGTTTGTAAATAAATCAGATACTGGCATCGATCACAATGTAAAAGGTTTGAAGTTTGTTTTGTACTGCTGGTAAGTGCTGAATGGAGATTGACATGTTGGGGGGAAGGCCAATCGATAGATTGTTAGGATTTTTATTAGTCCAATGCCAGAATCTTCCTTTGGTGATCTTATGAATATATTTTGATGACCACTTGCTATAAAGTTGTAAATATGGAATCTATTGCACAAAGCTGCTATCGAAAAAGGAAAAAAACTGGGAAGATTTGGGTTCTGCCCCGGGCAACGTGGCAATCCCTTCTCTAAGTGCAAATGGAAGAGCACAAACAAGCAGGAATGTACTTATATTTTGTAGTAAATATTAAGTTTTGATGAAATTTAGAGGGTTTTGGACTACGACATGCAAAAGCAAGGTGCAAAGAAATCGGGAACATGACAACTGCAAAGGTTCCGGCATTCAATTTCTAAGCTAACTAATGATTGAATTCTGAAGAAAAACTGATAGCAGAGTGTACAAAGTGCACACTGTACACTTTAGCAAGCTCGTTTCATTAGTAGCACTCCTGAAATTATGTATTGTGTGTTTCAGAATTGTGAAAAATGACCTTTTCAAGCAAGACTGGCGATTGAGAAAGAAGAAGCAGATATTTCAGTATATTGTTCTGAAATGGGCCTTAGTTCTTCTTATTGGATTGTTGACTCATGCTAATTTTTACTAAATCCCTTTCTTGGCCATGTCATATTAGTATAAGCAATAATTTTTTTTCTCCTTCCTTTTGTTCAGTCTGATCGCCTTCAGAGGGTATTCGTATACGTGGATGAAGTGCACTGCCTATGCGCCATGCTTGGGATGGATTTTGCAAAGACGGTAAAAGATGTGCATCCAAGTTTGCATGGAACCAACTCGGAAAATTCAACGAATATCAGTGATAGCACTCTTGAAGGTCTTACTCAGACTATCCTGAAGCTCAGAGCGGAAAAGAAGACAAGAGTCTCAAAGGTGATTCCTCTTAGCAAAACAACTGTGGCAACTCATTTTTGTTTTGTAGCTTCTCATTTGATAATTGTGTTCAGTTGCAAGAAATTGTGGAAAAACTCCACGAGTTATGGAATCTGATGGAGACAACTGAACAAGAGAGGATACACTTTGCCAAAGTAGCAGCTGTTCTTGGATCTACTGAGGAAGAGATCACTTCTCCTGGTATTCTTTCGTTGGAGACAATTCAGGAGGTTTGGCAACTATCATGGGTTACTTGTTTCTTTACATTTTACAAGCTGTAATTTGGACTTATTAGTATTATTGTTGGATTCTTTAGACTGAAGAGGAAGTCGAAAGACTAACTAAACAAAAGGCAAGTAGAATGAAGGAGCTTGTTCTTAAGAAAAGGTTAGAACTAGAAGATATCTGCAGAAATGCACATACGGAGCCTGATATGAGCACAGCACCAGAGAAGATCATTGCTTTGATTGATTCTGGTATTTATCCTGCTGATATCTTTCTCTCGTGTGTACAATTGAGAACTGCTGCTGACGAATATCTTGAATGATCTAAGAACTTTCTATGTTCAGGTCTAGAATATGAACTTTCTATGTTCTGCACATTGGGTGTTTAAGTGTCTAGAATATGGGAAAAAGTGCTCATGAGTTAAATCCTTACTGATGTACATTATTTTTTTGCATTTTGATCTGGCAGATATTTTACTTTATTGGATTTGGAATGTTCGGTCTTGAATCACTGTTAAGCATAGATGTCATTCAGGTGGGTGTTGTTCCCCTCTTGTTTTCTGGATGGTTGGATCTCCAACCTTTTCTATTTGAAAACTTTAACCTGCATATGGCCTGCTGACCGTGTTGTTACGGATGAGTAGCTTCATATATGAGACGTGAATATTAATGAATCTAATTGTTCATTTTATTTTTTACAAATTTTATCTTATTTTATATTTTACCGTAGCGTTAGCACGGGCACACTACTAGTATGTGTATGGTTAAGGAGTACAAGTGGTAATTTAATCACTTGTTCCCTATTAGCTGTTTTGAAAACAGTTTCTGTTAAACAATATTTTACAAAAGATAGATGATCTTTTCTGTGGTTGTGTTCTTCAGCAAAGTTGTATCTAAACACAGGATCTCACTTGTCCTAAAATTTCAAGATTAAAGGACAAGTGGTTTAGAAACTACAGCTTATACTCTGAACCATATCAGTTTCTGTCCCTCTCTGGACAGAACTGAAAGGTTGGGCTTTTGGATTAAGCTAACTCTTGAATCACCCTTTGGTGATAACTAGAGAGTTGTAGTACTTTTATCAAGATTTCCAAAATGTCTTAGAACACTCCTTTTGGTGGGATAGAACTTCAGATACAACCTTTCTAAGTTGATGTCTGTATTCTGAACCCAATCTGGACAGACCTGTGATCATGGCCCTGTTTGACCTTGATACTCCTTGTTCTAGCTCTGGAAGTTTATAAGTAATTTTTAGAGAAGTTTATAAGCTTTCTAGAAATTCCAAGATCACACCTATTGGACATCTAGAACTCCTGATACAACTCTTCAAAGTTAATATGAGTTTTCTGTCCAACTCTGTCCAGTTCTGAAACTCCACTCTTTATAACCCTGTTAAGTTTTGAACTAGATCTTGAGGTTAATAAAGAAGTTGTAGACAACTTCTTAATATTTCCAAAAAGTCTAGGTTTGCTTTTGTTAGTTTCATATAGCTCAAGTTATGAGCAAAACAGTGGCTGCAATGCTGCAGTCCAGTTTCTGTTTATGAATTGTTTGCTTATACTTTGGGTTTAATTGTTTGCATCACTTGGTTTAATAAGTAATGTCACAGCTGGTTCATCAACATAATAATAGCAAGTTAACTTATGTAAGATCTTATCCAACTTGGTTTAGTAATATGCTAATGGAACCTATGGTAGATAACCTATAAAGCTAGTAATGGGCTTGTGTTGTTACTTGAAGTAACCCTATATGTTTGATGCTTGTAATGATCCTTTTCCCGTGTAATATATTTCCTCATGTTTTGGGTGTAACCTATAGAGTTGAGGTTGGGGCTGATGCCACACCTTAACTATCTTTGACTTGTTAATCTAAACATGCCTTCTTGATAGAAGTTAGAAGCTTGCTCATGTAGCTAAATGGGGAGCTTGTGTGGCTAATAGTTATCAATCCAAGTGAAGTGTATATCTCTGAAGAAGAGATATGCACGTACTCTGTAAAAAGAAACAATCAGATAACCACACTTAGCTACCACACTTAACCTGCATGTTTTGCCTGCATGTTTTTATCATGCTTTCTGTGCTAGTTCTTTATGTTCATACACTGCACTTGTGCATTGCATTTAACGTACGTTAAGGATTGAACACGTGACCAGAAGGTAACCCAGGTGATGATGCTCATGAACGGGCAACGAGGAATTAACTGAACTAACCAAGTTCTCAACCTTCAGGTGAGCCCTGGTGCATTTCCCTGTACCTATTGTTTCATTAAACTCACTTGAGTCCTTTTCAATGTTTGTGCATTAAGTGCTAGGAGTTATATGATACCGTTGCTGCATATATCTCTCCTTGTCCAGTCTAAAGTCCTTATCCCCTTCCCAATAAGTCTAGGCCGCTATATGCTTGCCTAGACGGTAGAAGTTGGGTGATTACCTGTCATCCGCGAGATATAGGTGGCTTCATATATCACGGTTGGCTATATTTGCTATCGTGGAAAAGCACCGTAAGTTGTTAATAATTTGAGACCGGATGAAACTTGGTGATGGAGAGGCAACAGAACTGACAGGTCTTGTGTGCATACTCTGTTCCGTCTGAGTCGTTTAAGGACCGTACCGTTGTTGACCCTTGGCTAAGATTGAACGTACCTTCACATAACGGCCGGATAAATCGTTCCGACCATGAAGCTAAGTAACTCTAGTCGGGCCGGGATCTGAACTGGGGTTGGCATCGCTGGCGGAGAGTAAGCATGTGCGGCGGGACAGGGACTGACCATGGGTAGGTTGTTGCATGAGCTACCTGGCATCCGGCTGCCCCCTGAGCCTCGCGGTCCGGATCAGACCCGTGGACTCCCGAACAGAGTGAAAAGTTACCCAATGTTGACCTTTGGTGAGGTCCACTTGGGCGTGTGATACGGGCTCTTACCAGCTGGTATACAATCGATTCGAATCGCCGTCTCTCCCGGATAGTGAGAACCTTAGTCACTGCTCAGCATCGTAGTAAATAATGGAATAAGATGTGGAGAAATCCATGCAAATATTGATATGGTTACTATTGTAATGTCAGTTATATAAGGTGTTTGCAACAGGATAGATGCCAATCTAGTTCTAAATAGCTTAACCTAACTTGTTGCTAAAACATTGAAAGTAAGGACTCACAATTAGTAAAGCTCTTTATGCAAAGAGTCCTTGAGTAAGCTAACCCCACTATAAAGGCCTTGCATACTCCTTTGGGGCTTTCCTTTATTTCTAGTTTTAGACGGGTAAGTCTTACTGAGTACAATTGAGTACTCAGGGTTTTACCCCTGTTATTGCAAGTTAAGTAGGTAAAGCACAGGTCGCAGGTGCTATAACTGCTGTCTCAACCCTGTTAAGGGTAACAAGATATAGAACCATGGGCTTGGTTCCATTCTGTATTTTCTTCCTTATGCTTTATGATGGAGAATGTAACACCTTGGCTAGCAATATATATCAAGGTTATCGTTATGTAATCTTCTTTCTACTTATGTTGTAATCTCTTGAGTTTGTAACTTCAACTTGAAGTTACATCTTCTTTCATAAGCTATATTGTTATAGCTTATCAATTTGTAACAGGTATTTATGCAATATAAATTCTATCCTTGTAATCTTCTGTATTCTTTTATTACACCAGTTTGAACTAGTGTTGTATCACCTTTGTAAAGCTAATGTAATAAGTCTTCTGTTGCAATTCCGTGTACATGTTTATTACTGCTTAATCTGAGCGATCTTGGTTGTACTACCGTGGATCCGAGAATCACTTGTGATTCTCGGCGGACAACCGGGTCTATATAAGTCATAGCCCATGCATGTCAACGCTGATAGCGGGGGCGGTCTGACTAAACTTATATAAACCGGGTCGTTCCGTTACAGCTGGTACCGGAGCTGGATTAAGCTAATTAATACCAAGTTGTTGACGGTAATTTCGCTATCAGTTTATATGTCTAAAAACCGTCAACAAACCACTTCTTCAGCGAGAAACAAGCGAGTAGGATAGGTGATTTTATCAAATAATGGAGTTCCACGTGTACTCTGAGTATTTGGTGCAGGAGACGGGAAATGGCGGGAATCATAGCCTTAGGGGGGTAACCCTAGGGTCATCTGAACCCTAGGGGGGCACCCAGCCCCCCTAACCTTCCTCCAACCTTCTATGATCCATGTGAAGCCATCCAGAGCCAATATCAACCGTCGGATCAAGAGTGTGTTTTCTCTCAACGTACCAGATCGCAGGCACACGGATCGATGGACCCACATGGAAGATCAACCGACAACAGAACGGAAAATGGTCGGAGATACCCTTCACTGGACCCACCTGGAGGCCACCCACCAAAGGTGGGCCCCACAGGCCATAGAGGGGGGGTCGACCCCCCTGGTCGCCCGACCTGCCATGTGGGGCCAGGAGCCCCCAACCGACCTCTAGCATGTGTACATGCATCCTCATCAACAATGGAGCATCCTAGGCCATCCATTCAAGGTCGGTTTGATCCAATGGTCTTCATTCATCATCACGCGGATCGCTGACGTGGCATGGAGTAGCCCCTACTCCATCTCCCCCTATAAATACCCCCCTACTCTCTCACTCTCAAGTCATGACCACAAGGAGCAAAGCTACTCTACATAGAAGGGCTAGTCCCTCTTTTAGTTAGTATCCAAGATAGGGAGAGAGTGAGGAGAGTCTGGAGGAAGCCCCGGGCCTGTCGGGAATCTCCTCCAAGCTGTACCTCGGCGGATGCGAGCTTCTCTGTAAGTAAACATCTGAGATCCTTTATAGTATTTGAGTTCTGGTTATAGTAAGTGATATACAACTTGATATTCATTGGTACATCGCTTTACTTTAGTAGAGTGCTCTAGCTTCACTAAGGGAACTTAGTGGGCCAAGGTTAGAGTAGTGAGATATAGTGCAGACGTGGTGTCTGGGCTATACCTTGCCTGTGTATACTGCTTGTCGCACAGATTGTTGTGGTAGCTAGCAGGTGGTGACAGCCCTGTCTAGCCTTTGTATTCCACCACGTGTTGTAGGCAAGTTCTTAAAGAGTAGGGCCCCCGTAAAATAGAGAGTGCCTCGGGCAAGAGCTTTGTCCTCTTAGCTGTTTCACTCTCTGCCCCCGTGAACAAGGGCGAGGTATTCGCTGTATATCCATCTTACCTTAACCAGCTATCTTTGCTATACAAGATCCTCTCTACCCAACATCATAAACCCCTGTGGCATCATAGGACGATCTTGATCCTTTGTTAAGTTCACTTCTCGTTCCCCGTGGAAATCGATACCTGGAATACTCCCGGTGAAAGCTACACTGACAGCCGTACGCTTGCGGTTTATCCGTTTGCCACCTCTGGTGTCAACACAAGTACACTTTCAAAACTTAATTTGACTTTGAAAAAGTCTACCTTGATTAGGGTTTTAGCTATCAACAGGTTGATTCAACTTTAATTTTGAGTTATGCTAGCAACATTCTCCATTAAGCCCTACTTAAAGGATGTACAGGTGGCTTATGTAAACTAACTCTAAAAGTTAAGTATGGGTTGGGTTTACATCTCAGTATTTAATACTTGTAATTTAAATACGCTTGTAACAATGCACCTACGCCTAGGTAAGAAGGTAAGGAACCACTGGCTGTCAAGTGGCGTTGACAGACCGACTTATCACGCGGCTTGATAAGCGTGGGTTATCGTACAGCTTCGATAACTGTGGCGTGCTGCACATGCCAGCACCATCTCGCCGGAGATGAAATCCCGGACACTTCCCTCAAGAAGTGGCCTACTTGAGGTGCAGCCCATATAGCAATATATGGGGTGTAAATTCTGTTGTCCATGCAGCATGTAATCGCATGGGTGCCACTCATCTATATTGTTGAGTGGTAATATATGTTGGGTGGGTTGTGATGTACTTTTCTGCAGGTACGCCACTCAGCTATATAGGGAGAGTACGTGTTATGCCACCGCATTAGAACGTGGTTGCCCGTACTAAACTGGAAACTCTGTGAGGACGTATAGAACGAACATGCATCATGTGTGTTGTTTGTGCATCAACATGCTCCTCTCACCTTTTCTGATGAGTTGTGGCAACTTGTTTTTAATATGATGTTTTGACCTTGCCGTTTTCGACAGGTTAAAAAGATCACACCAGTAGTCTACACACACATTGTGGTTAACACAATGTTAAGTTAGTACCTCACGCCACCTTTGCGTAAAACTTTTTGGTAAAAGTGCTGTGCTGCTTGAGATAGTGTTATAGCTGTTAAATCCTCGCTGTCCTCGGTGAGTATATGAGAGTTGCTAATCTCATCAAAACCCACCTTGTGTATGCGGTTGCTAAACCCATACATATCTTCCCATGCACCTATCTCTGATCATCCCTGATTCATCTGTTTGTTCACCTGATCAAGGCCAGGTCTTCCTGGGTGCCTGTTGTAAGTCCTACCAACCTCTTTCCTCTCCTGCTGTTTATCTTTGCAAGTTTCCTGTGTGAGGTTGATCTTGAATCTCACCATGATCTCGTTCTCTTGGAATCATGTTGTTATCAACAACCAAGCCTCATGTTATGTTATCTGTGACTTGTGATCTAAGCTATCTTCTATATATACACCTGTCTCTGTTCACCCTTAACTTATCGGTTAATTATCAACCCAGATCAACCCCTCTTGGTCTTGGTTGTGAACTCATACCAAATTTCTTAAATCTTTTGCTGTGCATATTAGTGGGTCTCCTGTATGAAGTTCATTTTCAATCTCACCTTAACCTCCTGCTCCTGTTCTTTGAAATCATACTGTTATCAACTGATTCCATACTAGGTCATCTTTGATGTTGATCTAAGTTTCTCTTGTATGTCATGCTTCATCTCGTGGACCGCAAGCTTATCAACCCCAATGATCTTGTGGTCATCCTGAAATGCTTATCATGCATCCCCTTATGGTGTTTACCTATATGTGAATCATCTGTGCCACGTTAGATCTTTCATGGGTCACGTGTTCGGTAATGGTGTTGTGATTAACAACTGACGGTGCCGCGACGAAACCGAGAGCCTCCTGTGGTGGCCACCGCATGGTTGTGCTGCTCGGCATGCGCTGGTATCGCGGATTGCTAGCCATGATCCATTATGGAACCCCGTCAATGTGATATCTTCTCGTGGACCCTTCTCAGGTTTATCTTTCAGCTTTATCATGAGGTTCTTATCTCAGACCGAGTGCGGTAATGCTTCCTTCTCAAGTTTATCACTCTGCTTTATCAAGGAATTCCAGTATCTTTTGGATACAATGAAGCTTCCTTTTGAAGCTAATAGGTTGACTCCTGAGGAACGGGTCATCAACCTAACTTTATCAAGGTCCTTATCTCTGATCTGTTTTATCAAGCCCTTTTGAAGTTACAAAAAGAAAACCTTTGACGAACAGATCACCAACATAGACTTTATCTGACTACTAGAGACGTTGGATAAAGGTTTTTGTTGTTTGCTTTGACCGTGATGTCTACGAGCCGCTAAGCAACGTAGGTCATCACTGTTGGATCTAAAGGGCACACAACACTAAAAGTCACTATCTTGGACTGAAGTTGATAGTGTTGTTGCGTCTCTTTTGTTGTCCAACACTCCTCGACTCACTTGATGAACTCTCGACCCACATCATCGAGTGATGATCGAGCAGTAAGGTCAACCTTTTCAGGTGTGGTTTCCCCTTGCTGCCGCAATGGTGACTGGATGCGCCTGCATATCACTTGCAACCGCTTGCTGCAAAAGCCGAAGCCTTGGAGCTTTTTAGTGTTGAGAGACAACTGATTAGTTACCAAGGTAGGAAGGTTAATCTCCAGCTAGATAACGACTCTTTGGTAACTATGAAGGTTTTGTCTCGTAAAGCAACACTAAGCAAGGTTTAGCAAACTGGTTGGCAATGCTTGTAACACTCTCACCCTCCGATTCTGTGGTGGTTAAGTCACCTCTAACTTGAGTCATCGCCCAGATAGGACGAGATGTGTTACTAACTAAGCAATTGCAGAGTGAACCCGCTTTTAATTGAGGCCAACCTGGATTTTATGTGTGGATACCGATAAGGAGTTCTTTCGAAACCTTATTGGAAGAAACACATGGGAACAATCGGAAACAATCCCTTATTCTTGAGTAGTCAAGATAAGTGGAACTACCACTTTCTAAAAGTGCAAGATGAGGATCGTGGTAAGGAGACGAACGACAAGTTCAGACTCTAAAGCGAAATCCTCTGATCTTGAGTTCCTGGTTGATCCTAAAAAGGAAGCCTCAGTGTCAAAAGTAGTTCAACAAGTAAGTGTTGAAACTGCTTGCAACTGTACCGTGAAGGAAAATGGTACTCAAGCCTTTTAGCAGAGTACCGCTTCCCAAACCTTGTGAATAAACACTCAAACTCTCTGGTTGAGTGTTTTCGAAAGTTTTAGCTTCATGGTCAGTCCCTCTAAAGAGCTGGTACACGTTATATCCACTAGAAGAGGATATACTGAATTACCAGCCTATGCTCCGAACCTCTTCCTGTACCTTGAGGATGAGGAAAATCAGAGTCATGTTACCCTGAATTCCTTTCAAGGTAATGGTGTTGTGTTGAACTTATTCCCTGAAGTAACTTTGCTTCATGGAAGTCAATGAAGGAAATTCTTCAGACAAGAGTCAACCACAAGGAAGACGTGAAAGATCAGAAAATGGTCCTGTCCCCAACAACCTTCCTGGATAAAGTTGGAGATTGAGCTACCACTATCAGTACCTCATCCTGGACCATTTGGTGACAACCCACACCTCCCGGCTCTTGCTTTATTGCAAATTGTTGGAGGTCGGGTGACATGCTTCTCTTCCCTTGAGGAGTCTTTCGCCCCGAATCTCGGGACGAGATTGTGTTAAGGGGGGAGGGCTGTAACACCCCAGGTGTTAGCTTTAGCTAAGCCAAGGGTTTAGTCACAAACCAAGAATCTTTGGTTGCAATCTTAAGCCTCGTTGAAAACTTTAGAGATGTTGGCAAGTGTTGAGTTCAGTTGTTTCAAAAATGAGCCCCAGATTAAACTTTTTGTTTGAAAAAGACAAAACCTTTTTGGTTGGTTGCAACATCTTTCAAAAAGGATGCACTAGTAATGTTAACTATAACTCTTTCTACTTAAGTGATGTTTATCATGTTTTCTTTCCATAAGCATGACCTAAGCACCAACCCTAATCTAGGTTGATGCGCTTGCCTGGTCATGTCCTGTGTTAAGTTTGATAGTAACCCCTTTTCAAAACTATACATGGGAGAAGTGAAACCTGTACACTTAGCATACCTTAAATGTATATTAACATGTTAGGGTCATGCAATAGGTGGCATGGAGTTTGAGTTTCAAAAACCACATGAAATGATGATTTCTTGTTTGCTTGAAAACCTTCTTTAAACTCAAGTGCACAAAGGAGTTGTCAAACCTACTTTGCAATTATGTTCAAAGTACTCTAAATTAACTTTGGAACAAAAGTTATTTAGGGTCTCTTTTTGAAAAATGTGAAGAAAGTGCTCAATTTGAGCTAAAACCCTAGTTTGAAGTCTATTTCATGAACCTGGTTTGACCAAAGTAGAAATGTAGTTTTCAAGTCCAATCTGAGGTTTGACCTTAAACCAAAGTTGTAGTTTAAGCCTTGTACAACAAATTTTCGTTTTGGACCAACACTTGACTCAACTCCAAAGTGGCTCAACCAGAGGCTCCGAGATTGAACTTAATTTTGAAATTTTCAGAGAATCCTGAAAATTTTCTAAGTGTAGGAAGTTTTGGTCGACGTATCACGTTCTCCAAAATTTCCTAAGTAACTTCAATTTCTCCAAAAACAAAAGTTGGAGCTAGGGATACAATCTTGCACTTGCCAAAAGTTGGAATCATTTTGGTCAAGTTTATGTATCCAAACTACAGTCAAGGGCAATCTGGTCCTGTTGCTGACAGAGCAATGTTTGGAGATCTTTATCTCCTAATCTGGTGGGCATATGATCAAGGTCCCTAAATGAAAGTTGGAGTCCAAACTGTGGTTAACAATTTTTGTTAAGGGACCCTGGTCTAGTTCGGCCTCTAAGGGGTCCAAAAGCGGTGTAAGACAGTGTAAGACAGGGGTCCAAACTAGGGTTTGGGAGGGAGTGTGGGCTGGTCGCCGGTTGGGTTAGCGCTGGGCCTGGTGGCCGGGGCCTGTCTGCGGAGGGGGAAGAGTGAGTGGACCCTGCGGCCGATGGGCCCGGTGACCGCGTGGGTGACGTGCGGGCCTTGGTGGGCTGCGGTTGGGGTGGCTGAGACCACGTGGACGGCTGGACCTAGGTGGCAGATGGGCCCGTGGGGAAAAAGGGTGTAGCTGGGTCGGGCGTCCGCTAGGGCCTGCGGTGGTGGGGAGCAGGCTGGGCCGCTCGAGCCGCGGTGGTGGGCTCCGAAGATGATCAGGCCACAGTGGAGTTGGGCTTGCGTGGGAAAAAGAGGGAGCGGTGTGGGTTGGTAGGGAGACGGGAGTTGGGCTGGAAGTGGCCTGTTGGCTGGTTATGGAGGGGGATTTCCCCCCTTTTCTATAAGGGAATTTGAGAGGGATTTTAAAAGAGGTTAAAACTCCAAATAAAATCTAATTAAAACTAATCACACATGCATCTAAATTTATATGGGTGCACCCATGTTACATTGTAAACCTCCTTTGAAAGAGATGAGTGGGAGTTAGGGTTTTAGTTTTAGGAACAAATAAAAATAGTGTGTGAGGTTGCAGGTTGAATTCGAGCAGGGCCTGAATTGAACCCAAGTTTTAATTTCTTCAGGAACATTTTATTTAGAAAACACCTTTGGGGTAGTGTTGACCTGGTCAACATCTCGTCAAAGGGAGTGGTGTGGCAAAACGATTTTGAAGTCCTGACTCTGAAGACGGGGTGAGAAGGAGGAGATGTTGATTTATGTTGACCTAACATCTACATGCACACACATTCAAGCAAAAATTTTAAAAAGTTGGTATTTTTTTATTGCACAAAAACCCGGTATGTTACAATGCATATATGATAAATTTATGTCTATATCTTATAAACACTATAAAAGATATCTTTTGCTATTTCTACACTGTGTAACAGGCCTAGCTTAGATGAAAATAGCTTATGCATACAAAACAGTAAAACTGGTGTTCAAAATAGATTAAATCATTGATCATCCTGTAGAACATGCGCAAAATATCTCTTTTTTTCTTATAGATAATGGAAATTCCGCATAGTATCTTTGAGCAGCAGCATCTTGCTCGGCTGAGATGTGAATTTCCTCTACAATTTTCATTTCTTGTTCTACACATCAGGACCATTAACCAGACTCCTTTTCTGGCATATTGAAGAATGCAGATACCAACTGTACCTGAAACATTGCTTGGTCTTGTTCTTGTTTTTCTGGCAAGGCCCATCTCTTTCAGATATTTGTTGTTCTAACTGTCAACCTGAAAGAAAAAAAGCGCAAATAGTTTCAAAGATCTGTTGCTCCAGGAAACACATCAAGATCTGAAGAGAGCATCAAGCTTTAAGGAAAGAATGCATGCAAACACATTTTACTGCTTGCACATGAACACATTGATTGGTCTAGCTTTTCCTATTTTCCAGTATTCTATATCAATGTATAAGGTTTATAAGCGGCCAATTCCAGGAACACAAGACAAAGTAGCTCATAATTTTGCCAATTCCATGGGCGACAGATGTACTGGAATTTTTTTTATTTTTAATCCTTTTTAAAACTATTTCTAAAATTAATCCCGCGGAAAAACATTTTTCAAATCTAACCCCTTTGGCCGCGCCAAACTCCCTGGCGCGGCCAAAGGACGTTGCCGCGCCTGGCCACCTGGCGCGGCCGGCGCCACCGTGGCAGGTCAGCCGCGGAGCTGACCTGCCTACGTGGCCCGCCCTGCCGCGCCACCGCGTCCGGTGCGGCAGGGCCGTATACAGAGGCTCGCGCAAGCCTCCTTCTTCCTCCCTCCTCTCTGTTGTTTTCTTACTCTCTCTCGGGTTTTTTAGAGTTCCTTTCATTTTCCTCATCCCCTACCCCCAAATCCCTCCATTTCTTGACACCCTACACCCAAATCTTGTTCCCCACAATCCCCCCACTCTAGTTGAAGGTATTTTCATAGTTTCCCCCGTTTTAATTTTGTCTTGTAAGATGTAATTAGGGTTTTAGGGTTTTCATATTTTTGTTAATGTTTTTCATGTGAATGGTTAATGTTTTTAAACACTTGTTATTAGGTTTTTAGGGTTTACATTATTCTTACTTGTAGAAGTGGTTTCATGAATGTTGCGATTTAGGTATAGTATTTTTTATGTTCATGGGTATTCATTTAGTTAAAAAAAAAGTAAGTCTTTATTAATTGCTAGATGGGCGACATGAACGACATGTGGCGTATGTCCAAGTGGCGAAAACGTGGTCGCCCTAGAGCTTTGTACCCAGACGCCTCTTGTAAGGATGCACCTGTCCATCCTGAGTTGCCGGTTCCTAACTGCGACTGCGGTAAGCCGGCACATGTATTTCAATCAAGGCATCCGGATACAGCTGCCCGTGCCTTCTACACACTAGTATAGTGCCCGTGCTAACGCTACGGTAAAATACAAAATAAGATAAAATTTGTAAAAAATAAAATGAACAATCAAATTCATTAAGATTCACGTCTCATATATTGTATAACCAAATATTGTATCCCCTGCCCTGCCATCCCGCACCGCCGCCTCCTCCCTCGCGCCTCCACTCCCGCCGCTTCCCCCGTCCTCCACCGCGCCGCCACTCCCTCCGCTCCCCCTGTCCTCCACCGCGCCGTCGCTCCTCATCTCCACCTCTCCCCCGCGCCTCCACTCCCCCTGTCCTCCCCCGCGCCGCCGCTCCCCTCACCTCCTCCTCCCCACTCCGCACCGCCGCCGCTCCTCCTCCCCACCCCGCGCCGCCGCCTCCTCCTCCTCTCCCCACTCCTTTGCTCCGCTGCCTCCTCCCCCTCTCCTCCACTCCGCCGCCGCCTCCTAATCAAAAGTCGTGTGCTTCCACCAAAACCCTAGCCCTCCCCAAACCCCGGCTCCGCTCCGAACTCCACCTCCGCGGCAATGTCATCGTCGAGATCGACGCGCTCGAGTATCTCCCCATTCCGATCCCGCCGCTTATATCCACTTCGTCGCGCCACGCCACCCCGCCAGAGCCAGCGCCTTACTCGCCGCCGCCGACAGCCTCGTAAGCGTCGTCCTCATACGCGGCAACTTGCCCGAATCCCCCCTTTAACTTTGCAGCGTATTTGCGCGGTAATTTGTTCGTTTGCTTGCAGAGTAAAGCGACGGAGTACGAGAGGGCGGTGTTCCGGGCGCTTTCCGCGCTGGTGGGGGAGGAGAAGGACCATACAACTCAAGCATGTGAAGCGACGGAGTACGAGAGGGATGTCTGCATGTTGTCCACAATCCCACATCTTTCAGTGGTAGTAGCGTGGTAGGTACTTGTACAAAGTTCAATTCCCCCAACATTCAGATGCATGGTTTGTCAATGCTATGCACATAGTCCACAAGATCTTGCCGTTAACTCACAAGACAATGTAAATGCAGCACTATCAACAAATTGGTTACTAAGAAGCTTTTAACGCTAGCTGGTGTAATACATGAGGAAGCTACAGGCTCAGACCACCGAATGTGATTATCTCCGCTAAACCAACAAGGAGACATTGCTGACCATGTCTTCACTGTAGCCGAACAACTTTTTTAAGGAAAAAAAGGAAAGTAAATAGAAAAGGCAAAAGGTAACACAAAAGTAGTACATTTACAGCGCTACATCAGAAGAACTGTAACAGTGAGGTAGCATCAGGACACTCCTTGATCTCTCGGTCCATTGTGCATTGGTTACGACAGATGATCCTAAAAAGCACAAACATTGCCTTCGTCAGGAATTGTGTCAAAGCAATCTTTTGGCAAATGCTATAGTAGACAACAGCAGCAACATGTAGAAGTTGGGCCTTACCTGTACAGTTGGACCGGTATACATGCCAGGGCGCATGTAAATATTCACCGGCGTGTTTATGGCCTCAAGCCAGGCATAATTATCTGGGCTACCGACTACCTTTGTGTGTGCAGTTGCTGCTGTTGGAACATCAAGTGACCATGAGAAAATCAAACATGTGGTAGACCAGATTAAAAATTAACGCTATCCAGATATAGTGAAAAAGCGACCAAAAATTGTAGGATGTTCAGAACACTACTGCAGCATCTCCATGAAGAAAGTTTTCTCAAAATGGGGATAAACGAACAAAACACAAGAGAAGGTTTATCTGAAGTACCTAACATAACAGACTTAATAACACTAAATGACATGTCTCTAAAAATTACAGTTGATATACCTCAGCCTGATACTAAAGGCAATAGGCTAAATCCTGACCTGTCACCAACCTAGGCAACAGGATCAAAATGCCACTCCCCATAGTGGCAGGTATGCCATGCTTGGTATGAGGGCAGACCTGACACCAATTATGGCAATATTGAGTCACACCAGAGGGCATAGGTGGTCATGAAGATCTATCTCCCTCCCAAATTGTCATATGAATACTACCGAGGGCCATTTCTGAAAATGATATTGTTAAAGGGGCTTCTACAGAATGCAAGACCTATGTTTGAACACGTTTCATTGCACTGTACAGCGTACAGGAGTATTTATAAATGCTCCAAAGACAAATTATGGTTCCACAAGTTAGTTGGTGCAGATGAGCCACCATACTGGTGTTTGCTGCCTCCGATCTCTAGTTTTAAGTGACATCAAGTCGTTAGTTGCTGCCATCCTGGTGATGTATAACCTCACTTAAATAAAACAAGAGTAATCTAACACCTACACCCATACTCTCATGGATATGAGTATGACCAAAGCAATCAACTATAAAGCACACTTCAAATTCATACAAATCAACTGGGAATCAACGAAACAAACAGCTGTTTTGTTCTCATAAATCATGGTTCCCACCTTCTCTAAACCAGATTCCCGAGGTTATTGTTATTTCTAAGACCAACAAATATAAAAAAAGTAACTAACAATATATGTTTCAAACAACAAACATCTAAGACTGCTGAAATGTTGCTTCCACTAAATAAGTGGACTTAGTTAAGCAGTTATTCAGTGAACTTTTCATAGGAACAAACAAACATGTAAAATGACGACAACAAAGAGCTTCACTTACAGAAGCTAGAAAATGGATAATCATGAAAATAAGTGCAAATCCAACCAGCATCTTCGGAGTACGGCGGGGCAAGGACATCAAGAAGAGCACAAGAAGTTACTGAGGTGAAGCAGTGTAGGTTCCCACCACTTTGGGGATAGTAGTGTGCACGTGCTAACGCTACGGTAAAATACAAAACAAGATAAAATTTGTAAAAAATAAAACGAACAATTAGATTCATTAAGATTCACATCTCATATATTGTATAACCAAATAGTTTTGTCACATAATGAATGTCACATAAATACGTGACCGGTTGGAACCACCCAACACGCAATGCTCAAAAGCCTACGACCGATTCCCAGGTCTTGCGACCGCTTCGCGAGACCATACGACCGGTTAACAGAAGCTAAACACCTTCCCGACCAATCCTTGAGAAACCCTGTTCAGAGCCTAACAGGGCAGTAGGATTTATAGAATCTGTTTCTATGTGAACCTTCCCCATTCCGGCACAATCGCAAATTTCAAAGCTTGTTAGAATCCATTTCTATGTGAAACTTCCCCATTCCAGCATCAACCGCAAATGTCAGAGCTTGTTGGCAAGATTCTGCTTCAGCCTTAAATGCATCGTGGACAAAATTCAAGTGGCCGGCTCCTGCTCCATGCGCTTGCCCTTAATCATCTCTTACAATGAACGCCCAACCTCCTGTATGCATCTCCTCAGAGAAAGTATCTTCGATGTTTATCTTCACAGAATCCTGCTCCGGAGGGGACCATTTTGACAGAGTTGCCAATGTCTTCTCTGAAGACTGAAAACTTCAGCAAATTCTTGTGCATATATTAGTGCTCGCCCACTGATCTCTACCACCGACTTCTGAGTTTCTCTGGCATTGACTGCATTTCGCTCAGACCAAAAGTGCCATAAAAAGTTACAATTTTTATCTGTTTTTCTTCATCTGCAGGATACTACCGACCACTTCTTTGGCTTGAGGGACACAGAACAAGCTTCCCACTCTTAGGTGTAGTCGGGTAGATATGCATTTTCGTTTATTTCACTCGGTAATTCGTCACTAATACATTACTTCGAATCCATTTTATCTGCACTGTTACAACCGTGGCTATATGCCTATATGACAACCAGCGGCAAGTCACAGGGCACAAATGACACATCGATGCACAGGTGCTGATCAAAACAGCCTGTTGATAGTTATACAATCAAATCTGATCAACGCATAGTGATCCAACACAAGGGCGGATCCAACATGTACGGACCGGGGTGAAGTAACCCCAATGCCACATAGGTTAACCCATGAAGAAGTTAACGCCCATAGCGATCCCAACGTGCCTATGATGACCCAAATGACTTTTTCTCCTGGATCAGCCCCCGAACCAACAGTAATACAAATAACAAAAAAAATTCCTCCTCAGTAGTCCTTGCACAAAATTGCAGTTGACATCTAGAAGTCGAAGTTCCCGTGTTTTCCTTGTAGACTTGATCGATTCCTCTCTGAACGTTTGGCTTGCTGCTCACTGTCGCTATCAGCTCCAGCACCGCCTTTAATCCTCCCTATGCCTAGTTTTGGCAAGCCTCGATTCAATCCATCCAGCAAGATACATGCTTTGCATAATTTCTACAACACCAGGATTTCATCCAATGTTCAGTTACTTCAGTAAAAGCATTGAGGAAGTTTCAAGATAATGAAATCAGGGCAAATTCAAGCAGTTCAAATTCTTGGATAAAAAGTTCCTAAGGACATGGCAGAGGACCCTGATCCTCAGCACTGATGGGACTCGCCATGTTTCAATAGGTTAGGGCAGGGGATGCATAGGATGCCTTGAACCATCATATGCGTGTATTTTCAAACAAATTTGAAGAAATAAATTATCGCTGTATGAGAAATTATTCAAATAGACTAACAGCTTATGTAACTGTCCTAGCCAAAGGATCTCTCTTTTGCTATTCTGACGTATTATAAGAGCTCAGAGAGTAAATCTGGAGGCGGTAAAATTTCAGATTAATGCCATCACAATACCTCGCTAGAAATGTAGCCACAACGTTCACATGTTCCTTGCTCTGGCATCCTTGTTGTTGTGGAGATCCTAAAATTTTCACCAGATTTTATGATGTCCAGTATAGCTCTAGGCCTGCATCATCGATAATATACGGAGTCAAGGCTACTTAATTAAGATACAAACATTGCACAAGAAATAAAGAAAATTTTGTCTTCTGGATGACAACTGGTATATACTGACAGATGACGAAATCTGAAATACATATGGGGAAAAAATCCAACAATTGGGCAAGTGAAATCTTTACCTCATTCTTTCCAAATCTTTCATAAATTCGCGAGCAAATCCACGGTATGCATTTGGTGAATAGATGCCTGAATCATGAGAGAGAGAATCAGATAAACATAGTGTTGATAGACGTTATTGACACCAGTCAACAGAGTTTGTGGTATACAGGTAAGTTTGGATCCTCGGCTAAGGCTTGCAGTAGGTTAAGAAATAACTGACTTTACCAGGATATCTAGCCTCAACTTTGCCAGGATATCTAGCCTCATCAGGCTAGAAAATCCTTACCGAGCCAGGAGAGCTGGGTCAGGTTGCTCTAGATGGCAAGCTTACTTTCTATACGCTGCTAAGTGCTAACTGCCCTGCACAACTAATTACCTAATAGAACCAAGTAGGCTGTTGCTTGCTCGAGCTATAGCCTAGATGAGCTAGTTTATTTTTACTTGGCTAGGCAAGATGGGCTAAAGATCCAAACACACCCTACATTACTTCAAGCTTGGCGGAAGAAAGTTGAGTAGAATTATATTTACGCATACGATATCAGTAAAACAAGTACAACATTGACTACAGAATGGTACATGCTGATTATTGAAAATCTATGCACTGGAAAGAACCAGATATTACATTCTGTCAAAAAGTAATCCAGCTTTTTGAAATATGCATACATGCCATATTCTCAATGATTTAAATATCATCAAAATATACTTGGCGAGTAAAGCATAGTCACAGATGAAAATATATGAGATATTTCATAGCAAGGATATATAACAATCTCTTTCTCATAGGTGTATTTGAAAGGCTTGCATCTTGGAATTGGTCCATCTTCACCAGTAGTTATAAAGGTACATCGACTTAACCTATAAAAGAGCAGTGTTAACGTCATCCAAAAAATATAAAAAGGAAACATAGCAAAACAGCATACCCTACAAGGCTACAATTAATATTTACCTTGCTATGTCACCACGCAAAATATTCAGCAAGACAGTTTTTGCAATGTCATCTGCATTATGCCCAGTTAAAATTTTATCAGATTTCAAGAGAGCAGCACCTCAGTCTAGTGCCTACAAAGAATAGAATGATCATTGAAGAATCACTATGAAAAAAATGCACCATACAAGATCCAAGTGCACTCTTTGCTACCCCTACAACCTCACCTTGTCCCAAGCAACATCCATTGTAAGCACCGCATCACGGTTCTCAGAAAGTGCACGGTCGTACTCAGTGCGGGAACTCTGGTTTGTGAGAGTATCATGGGCAAGCTGCAGCATTTGCTGGCATCCGACAAGAGCATCAGTGTTGTAGCCGTACTGCAGTGGCTTGGCTATCCGTGCCTCAAATGCCCTCCTGATTCCATCACCGAGGAAATGTGGGTCTGCACCGAGAATCTGAGCAGAGCAAATCCAACAAATCATTTCCAAAAATAATCAGAGGTGTGATTTTTGCCCACTAACCATAGCTCCTTACAGTACATAAGGCAATCTTTATTGAAGGAGGTAGGGCACAATGTGACTTGCAGGATATGATGGATCAGAAACTCGGAGAATTCAGCATTGCAATTAGTTAACCAGCCATACAAAAGAAGGTAACGGGTTCGATTTTTTATGAGATTGCAGGAGACAATAACCTAGAAAAGGGCTTTTAAATGGAATAACCAAGCAGAATGCTCAAAGGTACAGCCCTTCTACGACACAGTATCGTCACGTATCAAGAATCATGTCCTTTTCTCCGTCAGATGATAATCCTAGGACCAAGTAATTAGTAAATCACACGAGATACCCGTGGAGAAAATCACGGCCCAACCTTGTAGAAGTCGACTTGGAGGGGAAGGAAGTGTTCGGTGGCGTCGGGGAAGAGAGGGACGAACTGGGACGCGGAGGCGCAGGAGGGGGCTGCGTCCGGTGGGTCGGCGGGGGCGGCGGTGGGGAGTAGGTGGAAGTCAGCGAAGAGGCGGTCGGCCCAGCGGCTGGCGGCGCGGCAGGCGACGGGGTCAGGCGGCCTGTGGCGCGGGCGCGGGAGGGAGAAGCGAACGGGGCGGAGTTGGGACGGGCCCTTTCTCTTCCTCGCCGCGTTGGCCTCCGGATCCACATCCGTATCCGCCAACGCCGCCGCCTCCTCCCCCCAGTCATCTAGCCCGTCACTGGTCATGCCGTCACCGCCTCCTCCGCCTACGGCCTTCTTGAGTAGGCGCTTCCGAGGCTTGGACGAGGAGCCGGCGCCGTCGTCGCCGTGCACGGGCGTGGGGGAGCGGTCGCGGTTCCAGTCGGCGCCTCCGCCGTCGTCGCCGAGGTCGTCCTCGAGGTCGTCGTAGGGCTGCGGCTCGGGCGAGGGGTCACGGGCGTCGGCGCGGGGTGGGGAGGAGGAGGCGGCGGCGGCGCGGGGTGGGGGAAGGAGGAGGCGACGGCCGAGCTGAGGGGTGGGGGAGGAGGAGGAGGCGACGGAGCGGAGGAGCGGGGGAGGAGGCGGCGACGGAGCAGAGGAGTGGGGGGGAGGAGGAAGTGGCAGCGGCGCGGGGTGGGTAGGACGAGGCAAGGGTGGAGCGAAGGGGTGGGGGGAGAAGGAGGCGGCGGCAGAGCGGAGGGGTGGGCGGGAGGAGGCGACGGCGGCGGAGCGGAGGGGTGGGGGGAGGAGGTGGCGGAGGAGCGGGGAGGAGGCGGCGGCGGCGCCGGGTGGGGAGGAGGAGGCGAGGGTG